>CM067216.1:183226963-183768669 GCA_034190945.1 Octodonta nipae
TACAAACAACTTGAATAACTTCATATAATATTTTTTAATACAAGCCTGTTAGTTCTAGGTTGAATTAAATTATGTAGCTAGTTTCATCTATATTAATATTATAGAAACATAATATTTGTGTGATTTGGAACAACTAAAGTGAATTGATTTTGGTTCTATATTTCAGTGTGTATTTGTAAGTAATGTTGGAAGAGTTGCCTGGCTGCTTTATAGACGTGATATAAATTAAGATAATGTACTGCAAAAACATACATATAAGCAAATAATGATTTTGAATTAACATAAATTAAAATAAATGTGTAATTGTACTTATTAGGTATATACTATAATAATATAGAAAATAATCAGGTTTTTCTGGCTGGTTGAATATGTTTTAGAAACTTCTTACTTTAAAGGACAACTTACTGGTTTACGATTTCTAGAAATGGCCCTAGCTACACTTTGACTCCATAAGAAATCTCAAAGACTTATCTGTTACAGAACAATATTGGGAACGGAAACCCCAACAAACAGGCTAAATAATAGGTATTAAATAGTCATATATACAAATTTCACCAGGATAATAATAAACTAATAACGTCGATTGCTGCACTTTTTGTCCCAACATGTAGATTTCATCTGTTCCTCAGATTGTCTCAAAGGTCTCCTGGATGTTAGAATGGCATTTTCACTTTATGTTTATGAAGTATTTTTAAAAAAATCCAGATATTTCGGGGTCAAGGTCTGACATCATCAATAGTTAAACCACAAAATATCATGATTGTTCCTTGCTGTAGTAAGAATTTCTATGAGAGTAGATTTCTTAACAGATGTAAGGGAGATGAGTTGCATTCAACCTTAAAATTATACTTGTACCAATATTGGGGTCGATATCAAAACTCCAACTAGGTACTTCATATTGCAGTATGTGGACCTCTGGAGCCTTGATTTTGTTGCCCCCATCAAAAATAGAACAGATCGGGTGTAATCTCTATAAAAGGATTGCTAGTGCAGTCATTTTTAGTAAATTAGGAAGTACTGCTGTGTTTAAGACATAAATGATTCTCCTCGTCATGTTCATTTTTTATCTAGTATAATTTCCAGATATTGACAAATATTTTTTAGAATAAATTAATTTTTTCCAATTTCATATTTTCTTATCGGATCAATCCTTGTCTAGACTTTTTACTAGACAACGATTGATCCGCCTGGAGGTTTTTTTAAATCTCTAAGTGTTAGATTTTAGGTATCTCTGACAGTATTCCAACGAACGTTTGCGTACAGAAATGGAGAAGTCGTTGGTATATTGTAACCTGGATAAGGTTATAGGGATAAAATTAAATCCAAGGGAATTTGGATTGAATAAAACTGAACATTTGACTGACACTTGCGGCAGCCCATTACTAGCTAATCTAAGCCTTAGCATGTTCCTTCCTATCTGCATAAAACTGAGCCAATGGAGATAAAGTGATACTAACATTATACCAAAGAGCATTATTTATACCTCCTTAACAGAATTTCATTCTTATTCAAGCTCAAACTCACGGTCAAATATTGAAATTATAACTATTTCCCAATATTAGCCGATGCATATACAGAAACTGCAAACTGGAATGCAAAGTGAGTTCAAAATAGCAAATTTCCATTTTCTGAAACACATTCCTTAACACCGTGCAAACCTATAAACCTCACGGACCCCACTTTTCACGAGAGTAGTAACGAAATAACGTTTTTTATTAAGTATATTCTTCAATCTTCATCCAGTTACAATGAGGTGTCAAGAAACCCTCATGGACTTGGGATCTGCGTTACTTTGTTAAACACTAGAATTTATCGGCAAACACACAGAAGTATAATCGTATGTTATAGTATCTGACCCCTTCTCAGCTCTTAAGGCATTAAGTAACAAACAATAGAAAATATACAAGATTCAGTTGATTATAATTATACTTGGTAAACTCATAGATTTAAAACATAAAAACATAAAAGCTGCTTCGTTTGGATAAAAAGGACTCACTGATATAATGGACAACGATATTCTAGACGTACTTGCAAAAAAAACACTTGGTGGTGGAATCAAAAATTATAGGACATTCGACATTTCTTTTATTACTGGTTTTACAGTAATGAAAGAAGACTCTAGAATCAAGATCTAATGATCGACATTTAGGACTTTTGGGGAGACAAAAAGAAAATTTCTTGAAACTATGGAGACTAGAATACAAACAACGTAACATAAAAATCTCACTATGATCAAGATAATTTATGTAAGAGAAGGCCTGTAAATGGCTAGAAACACTATGATAGCTTGTTTAGATGCTAGTTTGATGGAGCTTACTTCGTTTTGTGACGGGCATTCATCCGATATTTCGTAGAATCGGGAATAATCCGAAATTTCTTGGAGACCAAGAAGTTTTGAGCCGGCGGCCAGCCCGATTGAATTTCTCGAGTATTCAAAAATCCATGAAGGCTATTAGATCTAGAACCTTCTAAGAAGAAATACATAGATACGGGAAGCTGACGAAAGGATTCATTCAATATTCGGCTACAGTCTAGTAAACAACATGTGGTCAAGATAAAATGTTTATAGTTGCGTGAATGTAAAATTAGTGGAAATAAATTATAGTAAGTTCCATGGAGTTTTTAAATAAATCTAGGAACTCAGAGTGTATAATAAAAACATTACAGTATGATCATTTTTGCAAGTCCACTATGTGATAGGAAGTCTGTTGAGGATAGAAAAACCGTAGATTTTAAGTTGCAAAAATGACTGAAGTATATAGAATTTTTAAATGGCATTCTGATTAAAACGAACAATTATCCCACCAGCACAAATATTTTGTAATTTTTTAAAATTTTTGTAGTATAGGGTAGATAATAGTTAAGTTGTTAAACAGATATAAATTTAGGTGTGACTGAATGAGACATACCCAAACCA
This sequence comes from Octodonta nipae, assembly GCA_034190945.1. Lineage (NCBI taxonomy): Eukaryota > Metazoa > Arthropoda > Insecta > Coleoptera > Chrysomelidae > Octodonta > Octodonta nipae. The sequence continues at coordinate 183,229,881 of CM067216.1, forward strand.
ATAAATATATCATGATATTAGAAAGGTTAATCTAATTATTATATCTTTTCCGTCAATGCCAAAGAGATTGGTTTAAAAAATAGATTGTATTTTAGATATTCTTGCAAACTATTTTTATTTGGCATCAATTTCTATAAATAATTCTTCTGAATATTTAATTAATCTCTATGTTGGTAATCATGTTTCAATGACGCAAATGCTTTGCATTTTTGACACCATATGACATGCGATAACCTGTAACCAATAATAATGTAATATAAGATTATAATCTTTTAAAAAGTCAGATGAATGCAAGAGTTTTTTGAATTTAACAGTATCGCTAAACTTATTCTTAGAACGCTAAATATTAGAATTTTCCGAAATATTTACCATATAAAAACTGTGATGGTTAAGAATATTTCTGTGATAGCTTCGCTTTTCTTCGAGAACTAAGAAGGTTTTCTTTCATGTATCTAAATACAAAATTGCGCAGCGAGGATTATAGAGTTTGTGACATCTCAAAAAGAGAGTCAAACATCTGCTCTTGTCAAATTGTTAAACGTGGTTAGCAAAATGGGTAACTGCCCTCACCTTAACCATGTGTTTTAATTAGGAATTCTCTGTAAGTTGCTTTTGATCTTTACGGATTTCATCTATTAGGCGAAAAAGCTAATTTGATATTAATTTATGCTGTTGGTTCAACACCTGGTTCTCAAAATATAAAGAACAAGGTTTATTCAAAATTGACCAAGACTTAAAGTTGAACCAGTGAGGCATCTGAGTTTGATCTACAACAGAATTGGTTATCAATATCCAATTTTGATCGCTTCTAGAATCGAAATGTACCATTTTAAGTTAGGTGAAAAACCGCCTTTCAGGAAATAAGCTTTTTAGATGGATCAGCAGCATAGTTAGAAACAGAGCATACAAACTCATAGAGGACGATTCAACTAAACTTTCAGTCACTAAAATGAATTAAATAATAATTTAGGAGATCAGTTAGAAGAATGCTGCATATGTCTGAACAAAAGAGAGGAGTGACAACGAAACCATCAACAGTGAAATCCTGTTCAAGCTGAAATCTACTTCCGTCCTTTATGGCGCCTAAATGACAATTACCACGGTTTGGACATGTCGTTTTGTAGAAAACTGCCGATTACGCTTGGTTCAGTGTGTTTTTATCATGATTTCATGACCATCATATATTCCAAGAAGGAACGTGAATTTGCCAGAAACGGCTTGAAGGCATCATAAATACGGGTAGTAACTATATCGTTAAAACTACTTCGCCTATTATACCAATCAGTTGCTAGAGATCTTGTGGGTCTATGGTGATCCCTAAGATTTGAAAACCATAAATATTGATACCACAACAACAGAGACAACAAACCGTTACTAATAAACCAGCATTGGTGACCCCCAAAATAATGACAAATTTTGAAATTTGACTCACAACACGATGCTTTCACTCGTTGAGTCCAGTACATACCCAGTCATATTTTACTTTGAGCACTCCCATGCAACCGGCTTAAGATAAATAACGATAGGAAAATACAGTTGAAAATGACAATTAAAACTGAAAAAAGAATGTTAAAACATGAGCAAGCAGAATATACTTCTATTCATTTAGAATCTACCGAAGAACAAAGAACATGCTTTAATCGCCATAAGTGGACACACTGTAGATAATCAGAAGTTGAAGATAAAGAAGAGGAAACCATGATAATTTAGTACCCATCCCAGCAGCCCCGGAACCTGGAAAACCTGTCGTGAGCCATTAAACCTTCCCATAAATCTACTGATTTGCCCCTTCCTAAACCAACAAATTTTCTGAATTATATCTCTTTCTAGGACAGTTTTTTTCAGATTGCCCGTCTAGAACAATTTTTTTCGTAATTTGCCCCACCCTAAACCAAATGCTGGATACGCCCCTGACCCATCATGTTCCTCAAAGGTACCCCGATATATGGATATATCACTTTTATTTAGTGTTTCATATTTTATTACTAAATTGTTTGTGTCTGATGTTATGACTAAAGATGGTAACAATATTGAGAAAACTGTGATTTGTCAAGGGCCTTACTATCCCCTCTTGCCTAACTTATCAGTAACCATGAAATCTTCAATAAAATCCCAAATAAAATATTCCAAATGGTCAAGGAGGTGATTAACCAGAATAAGCATATTAAATATAAATTGGGACAGAATTAGTTGCAAAACCGATTAATAATGATGAAATAAAATGATCAATCAATCAATCAGCCAAATTGTCATAGTCAAGTTAAAGGAAAAAATGATTAACGCAGAGTTATAAAAACGTAATTTCCAACGACTCCATCCTTGGAGCTGAATGGTCGGTTACACTAATTTGTACAAATCAAGATTTGAGAAAATATTTCTTTAAAAAGCAACCACTAATCCGGGTTCTGTTATTACAGAAAAGTATGGAAGTGAAAAAATCACTCTGACAAGATGGGACAGTTACAGGAAAATCTGACATATGTAGATAGATATACATTTTCAATTTTAAAAAAGTTTTATCAAGTTCTATTAGTCAAAGAAGTGTCTTCATACTTTTATAGTTTAATATAAATATAAACCGTGACAGTCATGTTGACGTAACCTTGAAATGACACCAGGCTGAACTCAAACGAGGTTAACTTTACTGACCTACGATACGTATATCATAATGATTTATTGCTCCATTCTTGTACGAGTTACTATCATCTCGAATGAAATTGTGACTGAAATTTAAAAATAAAATCCGTAAATGAATGCACCTTTTCTTTTTGTATATAAACAAAATGAACGGTAGATTATTAACCAAAAATTAAGAAAGATTTCCTTTGTTTTCAATAATAAAATATATATGTACAATAAAAGATAATAATGAGACATAAACATGTTTATATAAATGGGTATTTACCACGGCTTATGAAACCGTGATAGTTGATACAAGATATCGACCGCGATTAAACAAACGAATTGTAAAATACTTAAGTAACTGTAATTCTCATACAATATTCCGAAGTGAAATTTTCCGTTAATTACCTACCGTAATAATATCCATTACCATAATGCTTGCATAATCATTCCATAATACTACTGCACTTAACAATTATAAATAGATTTGTCCAATTTATATTGTCGCCGATTGGAATGAAAAAAGATCAACTTGTTTGGCTTTAATTTATTTAACAACTAATCAGGTTAGATTTGGAAATAACTCAATTATATCAGATGGTTATTGAAACAACCAGTGACAAAAATAGCGGTTAGACTGTAAAGTATGCAGAATAGAACAATGGAAATATCAACAATAATTCTCAGCAAGCTAGTCCCTAAAAGTTATGTTATCAAATGTTGATGCCACATTTCTCATTCTCATTGTGGAGGCGCACTATAGGCCCCATGACATGACCCTATTCCTGATCAAAAAAATTATTTGGGAACTTTTCGCTGATACTTAGATTTATAGGATGTCCTTATATGCTGAAATTACTATTATCAGGTTCCTCTCGCTCATCATTTTTTGTAGAACCCTGCTTGATTCGCAATTTCAACTCCAATATTTTCTTTTTGCGTAGTGTTTGCGGTTCAAGACACTTTTCAGATAGCTCCATAAAAAGTCACATATGCTCAGATCAAGTGATATTGCTGAACAGTAGATGTCACCAAACCGAAAAATAATTTTTTCTGGGAATAATCCATAAAGGCACCCAACAATGCTTGTGCATTATGCGCAGTGGCACCATCTTGTACAAAACGTATTGTGTTCAAAAACAGCACGTGGTTGCTCTCACTCTGAGAGACAGTCGATTTAAATGTCAATTCTGAAAATTCGAATCGGCTAGTGAAAGTGATAATAAAACAGTGAATAAACTGTTTTCTAGACTAAAAAAAATCATTATAAAAAAGTTACAATGTTTAACCGGTGTCGATTATTAAACTTATAAGAGGTTGTAACTTGAATATTAGCTTTATAATTAAAAAAGAAATAGGGTCTTCCTTCGAGCTCTGTCATTTTATCAAAAAAGTAAATAAACTGAGTGATTACGTATGTAGATACTAGACTGGAAATGTATGATTTAATGAAAGATGTATTGTGCAGAGGGATTGCGGATATGCATTTAAGAACTGGATACACAATTTTAGTTTTTGAATTTTAATAATGAGTTAGTAATCGGCGACTGTAAAACTTTTTTTATAGTGAGATTTAAAACATTTGGTCAATTTTGTTGTTTTTGGAAAGCTTTGTGGCATTAAACATCGCCATATTGGATCCGCTGTCTTGAATTTTTCAATTCTGATAATGAATTCATAATCAGTGTCCCCAAGAATCTTTTAATAACAACTTTGTAACCGTTTTATTCATTTTTGGATTTCTGACTAGAAAATAGGGTTTTCGGTCTCATACTGAGGCTCAACGATGATGGTGCATTCGTTTGACGACTTTTGTGCATGAAAAAAATACCATTTTTATATTGCGCAATCTAACTTTGTTTTTTTTTGTTATAAAAACAAAACATTGCTTTTAACAAACATATACTTCTGCTGATACCATCCATGTACAAGTTCGTTTGCAAGGTACAGTTGACCACGTTTAACTTTGTATTTTTCACATTATTAAACTGAAAATAAAAACAAATTAACAGATTTCAAATAAACTAAAAAGTTGATAATAAAACAATTTGTTTACATATTAACCGACTTCCAAGTAGAACTAAAAAGTTGAAAATATTTAACAAAACATAACACTAGACAATAAATAGCACATTCACTGTTCATAGGTACACACAAGGTTAAAAAATTGGCTCAGTCTTTACAAATTAATTACCTACACATCCAGTATTTTTTTGATGACGGTGCCAAGTAAACCTAAAAACTATTGCTTACTTATTTACTACTTCATCAAACTTCATTGTCGCTTGACACCGACTTCAAAATATACTAGATTATTAGGTACGATATATATACAGAATGAGCACGTTTTTTTACTTTGTTTTTTTTTTCAGGGGTGGTGAAATTCGCTAACCCAACTAACAGCTGTACGTATGTAGGTACCTAACAAGGGTGAATGTTATATTTATTGTCTAGTGATATATTTTGCTGATTATTTTCAACTTTGTAGTTCTACTTGGAAGTCGGTTTATATATAAATCTATATAAATATTTTGTCTTTTCAGCTTTTCAGTTCTATTTTGCACTCGAGTAATTTATATTCTTTATTTTTTAATGTATGTATAAGTTTAATAGACGGAGGCCAGTAACACTGAAAACCCCAAAATTACAGAATGATATATTTTGGTTTAAATTGACAGTTAACAGTTATACGAACAAAAATAATTTGGTACATGTTGATTTAGTAAGCCAAAAAGTTATTAAATTAAATTAATTGTTATCACTGTTGCTTTTATCACTTTATGGTTTTGTTTGCTATACTAAACAGCTTTTATATGATCACACAGAATAGAAGTTTAGAGTTTGACATGTGTGGCCACTGAATTTCCTATTAGACCGCGATTCGGTGATAGCACTGTCTTCACATAACTGAAAAAATGTCATATAAATTGATATTTAATAGGTATCTAAAGAAAAGAGCTTGTAACTGGTTGATTTAAGAAGACGAAAATATATTTCCTCTCTAACATTACGCCAACTGAAATTAACAATGTTTTCTAGTATTTAGCTCTCTCCATTTCCATTGCCTTGTAGCAATATTGGGTGGAACCTTTGGTATGTCACAGACATAAACACAAAGTTTTGTACTCTAACACCAAACCGTTCTTTTTTTTACTCAACGGACGTTTCAACAGCGAGACTGTCATCATCAAAACTGATTTTGGCTTACTCCTTGATGTTGAAACGTGCGTTGAGTGAAAAAAAGGACGGCTTGGTGTTAAGGTATAAAACTTTGTGTTTATATGTTTGTCGCAATATTAAAATATGATTGAAAGTTTTTTATTTGTCGCGCAATAGTGTTTAAACCATTGAAACATGAAAAACACATTATGATTTAATTAACCCTAAATGTATTTCATTCATTCTCTGTTAAATTTTTTGGTATACTTGTGATAAACAAGATTAGATAAGAAAACGATGTATTAATATTTTACATAAATTGAATTACTTATTGTTAGATGAGTGTGTAAGAGGCTAAACAACAGGAAAAGAAAGATAACAGTTGTTAAGATATCCATTTATATCACTAAAAATACCAGATGTTCCATTAAAACTTGCTAACTATATTTATTGAGTAACTGAAAATAATTTAAATAATTGGGTGAATAAATGGAGTAGGTATTGTTTTGACATTTTTTGAGTTTGACAAACTAAACAACAGTTTGTCAAGTAGGTTATTGCTTATGAATTAATTAAAAGACTTTTGTCTCATAATTGGCAGTAGGTACTTCTTTGATTATTAATTTACTGGAAATTCAGTAAAAATGGAAAAAATATAGAAAATAATTTTATTTTTCTTGACACTTGGCCATTTATTGGAAAATTTCATTTGGAGGCACTTTAGTACTTGTGTTGTTACCGCGAGAAAGAAAAGTTGCCATAAAATGTGTATTTATCGATGGACACGATAAACAAAAGTTGGTAGTAGCCATTATTTTTCACTTGAAGCGGATTTTTTGTTATATAAAATAGAAAATAATAGACAATATGCAAAGATCAGAATTTTTTTATCAACTGGAAGCTTCTTTTCTATAAAGCGAAACTTTTTTGACAATATAAAAAGAACGTTACAAGTTACAATCATTGGAAAGAGTTTGGGGGATGGCTAGTTAAATTCAATAAAATATAATTTAGTTTTAGAACACTTGGCGGCATAGGTCAACTCTATTTTGTGTTAGTCTGTTTTACGCACGTCCGAGTTTTACAGGACGATTCTAAAACGCTACACGGTTTGTTCATAGAACACCCAATACTTCAGATATAATTATTCAAGGTCATGGTGTCTAGTAAAATTTAAGATTTTTTGCTTTTGGTGCAAATATAAGGCTCTATATGTCATTGATCAAATTTTAAATAAATAATTAACGAAAATTTAGAAAAAAAATTCTATGGGTTCAAAAACAATGTTTACACCGAAATAATCCTATTTATTTCCACACCAAAAATTCACAGTCTACTACTTTCCTTAGACTAAGATAGATGAGTCAAACGCACATCAGCTGATCCACTACTGCCGCCTACTGGCATTTATAATTCATCTCAGTTGCTTTCGAGAAATCTCGTTGATACATTTTGATCCCTTTTTTATATCCGTAATCGCAAAACTAGAAATACGTTTTTTTTAATGTTTGTTTGTTCGAGAGAATTTTTCTATTAGTAATATCAAATTAAACGTTGTAACAATATCAGTATTTAATATTTTTGACTAAATTATTTGAAATTTATTCAATATATGATTGGTATTCGAGATAAATGCAAATTAAATAAACTGTAACTAACAGAATAACATTTCCTCAACTACATTCACACAATACTTTTTTAATGTGAGCAATACTATTGGCGCACACAATTCTTCTCTTCTGAAATAGTGACACTACGAAATATTAGAAATATGGTTTGACTGGAAATTTTGGTTAACCTTAGTGCTTCAATTACTACAATTGCATTTGTATCGTACTATTAAAATGTAGGTAATATGGAAAGAAAGATATAACTTGAAGAGGCAGTACAGAATTCAGAAAAATATATACAAAACCGAAATCTATCAAAAAATCTAAATGGTGAAATCATCATTTCAGACATGCACTTCGCTACTGATGTTGTCATGTAACTCAATAACAGACAATGGGAAATTCTCAAAACTGACATTTATATTAAAAAAATGATTTTAAATAACTTCAGTATCATACCTAATAATCTTATCTATTATCTTACATCTAAACAAAACACTACAATGTATAAATCACTTTAAAAATTGGCAAACGAGTGTCACTGAATGATTATATATTATATCGCTAATGAATTTTTAATAATGCAAGTTTGAAAAACTCTTAGGGAACATTAGAACATAACCTCAATGATAATATTTACATCAGAAAAGAAGTTGGTAACTTCTTTTTTCGGACATTTAAAACAAATTAACTTTGCTGAAAGGTTAATAAAACATTTCAGATGAATCAACAAAAAAACTTATACTATAAAAATAAACTCTACTATACACTTATTATATAAGAGCAATATGACATCCAATTTCAAAAGAGTTCTTTGTGTCGACTAAATAAAATACATCTCTAGTGATAATGTTGATATTAGTTGTAACACATTTTTGGAATATTATAACATAAATATCTTTTGAATGTTAAAATTTACCTGTACACAATTACACAACCTACAAAAACACATATCTTCAATTTAAAGAAGGCATTTGATACAACTTGGAAATATATCATATTAAAAACACTACAGATCTGGAATGTACAAGGTAACATGCTAGCATTTATGAATTAATTTTCTCAACAACAAAACCATACAGGTACGATAAAATTTTCTGACCTTAACTTTAAATGCTCTTCAAAACGGCACACGACAAGGTTGTCTTAAGCCCCACACTTTATCTAATCGCAATTAATGGTATCACCACAAAAATAAAATCACCAATTAAAATCAGCCTATATGCAGATGATCCAATAATTTACTTAAGAAGCAGGAGTATAAGGTTCGATACAATCATACTACAAAGAAGTCTACAATAGTATTTGTTTTCTCAAACGAAAAGACTCGTTATATACTTTTTAGTGAAAGAAAAGTCAACTACAATGTTAACCTCACACTGAACAAAAAACCTTTAATGTAGATAGAGGAAGTAAATTTTCTGGGATTTACTATGGACTTCGCTTTAAAAATCTCTGATTAGAAGCAAATTAGCCTACGAAACCGCGAATAGAACATTATTAAAAAATTAGATGTCATCCAAAATGTTTCGTCAATCAGAGAAATCTACCACTCCAGCCCCAAAAAATATGTGAAGCACTTAAGATATGACATGAGTCAATTTAGATCATCCCTACAACCACGTGCCAAATTCCCTCCGTGGACTTTCAACAAACCACATATAAGAATACCAGTTGCTCATTATCCAAAAACCTAACCATCACCTTCTGTAAAAGATTTTTCAAGACATTATATCCAAATACCCTCAGGCCCATAAAATCTATACAGATGCTTCGAACAACCATAATGGACATAATGCTGCACTCATCAGCAAAAGGACAAAGTACGCTATCTGTCTACCAGTTTATTGTAGTATATACACTGGAGAAACCATAGCAATCCTCGAAGCTACCAAAGGGTGCAATAAATTACCAGAAAGCCATTCTCTTAGTATCACAGATTCGTTGAGTGCAATGGCTGGAATAAAACACATCCTATAATCACACAAATTAAAAATGACTGCTGGGTTTGCAGAGTATCAAATAGAATATAACTTTATTATGGATCCCATCACATAAGGACATACCGAAGAACGAAGAAGTAGACCATTTAGCCGTTCCATGTGTACAGAAGTTTCCCTATTATGAACATACACCTTCCATTAAGTAACATTAATGTCTTCCTGGTAATCAAAGTATCAGCATCCAGTCCTTCCTACGCACACCAACAAAAAGAATAGATCAAATAATTGTAAATCTCCTACAAAATAGTTACACTCTCGTTAGCATAAGCATTTGCTAAACAAAGCATATGAGACCCACAGAACAAATAATTTAACAATGAGCCTCAGGGATGCACTTACTTAATACGAGTATTTTTATATGGGTAAGACCGTCGACTACCGTAAGGCCAGCAATGTATAAAATAAAATCTAAATTATACAAATGTAAAGTGACATATATGTTACTACATGTGTATGCTACCCCGCAGTTGATACTACAAATATATGACGGATTCCAAAAACATTTAAAACAAAGCTTTATAAACTTCATCTTTCTTCTCTAGGATATGACATATTCTATTTGATTATATATGTCTTAATAGCAGTGACCGCATAATGGTCGAAATTCGACTGTATTAATTTCAACGTTATTGCAGTTTTTTGTGACAATATATGTAACAATGGTGTCCTCTAGCGACCGGAAGTTTAACAGCAGAAGTTAATTCTATTATTGATACGATCATGCCATTGTGAAAATCGAATACAATAAATTATTAATATTAATTACGAGGGTGAATCAAATATGAACCGGACTTTTTTGTTTCTCGCCCTGTAGGTAATTCGAGTGGCGTGACGTCTTGATATATGTTAGGTAGGGATGTTAAGAAGAGGGGAGTTCGTCGGTTTGGCGAGGCGTAGTCGATGCGCTGTTAGTACTGTTAGTAGCATCATGTCAGAGCAAGAGGTGCATACGTCTGTTGCGCAACGTGTTGTTATAAAATTGTTGGCGCGGGAGGGCGTTAGACCGTCTGAAATTTTACGTCGACTATCTGCACAGTTCGGCAATGAAACACTTTCAAGGACCCAAGTGTACGACTGGCACAAAAAGTTTTTAGATGGCCGAGAAACAGTGGAAAATGTGCCTCATGCACGCCGTCCCACGACAAGCATCAATGAGGCGAATATCTACGCAATTCCTGAGCTGATTGAAGGTGACCGCCATCTTACAGTATTGGCAATTGCTGAACAGGTTGGAATATCATACGGGAGTGCACAATCAACCATTTCAGATAAGTTGGGTTACCGAAAATGTGTGCAAGATGGGTTCCTCGCCTTCTAAGGGAAGATTAGAAAGCAAACCGTCTTGCCGTATGTGAAAGGTTGTTAGCAAGATATCGAGCAGAGGGGATGAGTTTTTGAGACATATTGTCACCTGTGATGAGACATGGGTGCATCATTATACCCCGGAGTCCAAACGTGCAAGCATGGAGTGGCGAAAACCTGGAGAGGCAGCACCGCGAAAGACCCGTCTTTCTGCAGGGAAAATTCTTGCAACAGTTTTTTGGGATTCGAAAGGCGTACTGCTGATCGATTTTCTGCACGAACGCCGTACAATTAATGCTGAGTATTATACTGCGAACTACTCCAACAAGTGAAACTTGCCTATCGGCAAAAGAGGCGAGATATGTCTATCCGAAGTGTGATTCTGTTGCATGACAACGCTCGGCCACATATAGCTGCACTGACTGAAGGAAAATTTAACAAAATGCATTGGGAAACTCTTGAACACCCGCCTTACAGTCCTGATTTGTCGCCATGTGACTACCACATGTTTGGGCCACTTAAAGAAGAACTGGGAGGCCACCACTTTGAGGACAACGAAGGTGTAGAAACGTTTGTGCGCAATTGATTATCGACACGACCAGTTTCATTCTTTGAGAAAGGTATTAAAAAACTTCCGATTCGGAGGGAAAAATGTATACATAAGAGAGGAGACTATGTAGAAAAATAATATGTAGTAAAATTTGTATTGATCGTACCAATAAAATTTTTAAAACAAAAGTCCGGTTCATATTTGATTCACCCTCGTATATAATTATAACTGTTTCCATCTTTTTATTTACAACTGTATATCTTATCTGCATCTAATAAACTTAAAAAAAACGGTTGCAAACAAAGCAGAAAACTTACTGGACTTTATTTACAATTTTTGCAGGTCATTTATTTTCACAGAATATTAACTTGACAGTTTTGAAGAAAAAAATCCAGAAATAATACAACGAAGGCCTTTAGTGCACCAACCTCCGTGATTTAATATATGATATCTATACAAATTCTATGTAAAACAAATTTTATGATTTAGTCTAGTATCAAACGTTATCATTACTTTAAGCATTTGCAAATGACTATCAAAAATTACCGAACGAAAAATATACAATACGTACGTCACAAAATAATATATATAATAGAATAACAATAGAATAAATGCAACGCCAACGTATTCTAGGCATAAAACATGACTACTTGACAATGTTGTAAAGAATTATTTAAACACCCATAAAATGAGCTACTAAGAGTACAACTCCCCTAATATGTAGAATGTATAATTTAAACAAAAAACAATTTTGTTAAAATGTTTAATAATATATTATTTTTTCGAGGTCAAATATTGAATTACCTTCAATTTATCTGCTAGAAGGCCAGGTTGTCAAAATAGTAAAAACAATGAAAGACCTAGAAGGGATTGTTGATGATAGATTAACATTCTCAGATCATATGTCACATAACACTTCGAGCAATTGGGCTTTATCTGCGGAGCTGGTAAAGAGTTTGAAAATGTAGGTACCTTGCTTCCTCTATTCTCATCTTTGGTAATACAAATACTGGAATATGGGTCTGTGATATGGTGTCTTTTCACGAAACAACGTTGTAAATACCTCATTTATTTTCTATGAGCTGAAATTATAATGAGCGTCAAGGATATCTCTTGACAATTTATCAGAAAAGTAGCGGATTTCTAATTTTTTTCCAAAGTCGTTAATGGCATGATTAATTCTCTGGAAATACTCTCCCAATACGGTTTTATTGGCTTCAGCGTTGACGTTAGAATAAGTAGATCAGTAGCTGAGGAAAAATCAAATAAAAATTATATTATTTTTGGACCGAAGAGTAACATTGCATGTTTGGTGAACTAATATTTCCGGGAGATTAATTTTGAGGAGATTTTATCCTTTCAGTTAGAACTCATATCAAAAATCGATTGTTGTATCATGAGACATAACATTTATGAATTTTTTCCAACAAAAAAAGTTTTGGTATACTCTATTATGATGACAGCGTTGCTGTTGAAACAGCGATGTACAATAATTTTTTTAGCAAATAATAATTTACATTCGAAATTTCAGCACTTTTGTAAAACAAAAGCAATTAGGGCAGCTCTTTGTGATATCTTCCATTATATATACATGCGTTTGGATAGGAATACAAAAGTTGTTGCTTTGTTTATTGATTACTCTTAGTGCATATACCTTCTGCAGGTAGGCTGCCATGCACAAATGTCGTGCCAAGGATAGAAAGAGAGGGCAATAGAGAGAGCAAGAGGTGATTTCACTCGGTTGGTGCAGCCAATGAGCTCATTGGATGTAGACATTTGACTGCATGGATAACGAAATCTTACTAAATGTCACACAAAATTATGGTATACAATTTGCACACTTTCATTGCACCAGATCTACGAAACTAGAAACTACTTTATTTAACATCCGTTGTATTTAGCTTTCATACAGTTCCTGCAGATGTTAATACGATCAAATCTTCAGGGCAGGATACCACAACTGCAGTATGAGTTCTAAAGAACAATTTTATTGATATTCTAGCGTATTTTAAACACTAAATGTTAGTTTCTATCCAAAGCAAAACAATATCACACAATGTCTTCTAAATATAATTCAAATTTCAAATTTTCCCTTTTAAATTGGCGGCAAATCAATAGAACAAGTGATTTTATTTAAGCTTCTACTTGTCTAAACTGTTTTATGCTTAAATTGGAAAGGACATGTTCATCATTTATGTAATAAATGCGTTTCTATTTGCTCTGTCTTAAAGAGACTATGCGGTGAATGTTGGGGAAATTGTTCAACGTTGAAAGAATATTTATTATTCGAAAACGTGCAATTTTAAAATTTGTTAAAAATAATGCTTTCTATAATTGTTCCACTAGATATGGTTATTATATACAACATGACATACATAGATTTAAATTATATAAAGCTAGTCCTTTTTACACAGGTATAATTTTTAAAAATAAATTAAGTAAGTAAAAAAGTATAGTGCCAATCAAAAGTTTTCTACCGTTAGTGAAAAACTGAAAATCTATATACAAATAGGCTAAGGCAAAACGATTAGGTACCATTTTCTCCTGTGTTTCTCAACCGATTTTCTTGCTAATCTTAATTTATAATATTGGTCCATTCTTTAAATAAAATATAATTAAAATTCATTATTTACGTCTATAATTAATGTCAATGCCAAACAAATTAATGTGCCGCGTGCCGCCGCCAGACTCAAACCATTGAGTAATTATATATAGACAGCTCAATGCTGTTATATTCTTAGAGCATGTACTTCTGGAAGTGGCATGCAAGCGTTGTTATTGTTTAGTGGGTAAAGTAATCGTTGAATATCATAATTATACAGGGCGATTCCAGATATGTTAGAAATCATTTTTTTAATGGGTGGCACATAAGCAGTTGCATATTTAAGGTGTTTAAAATATAGAGTGCAAATATAACTAATAAAATAATTATATAGGGAAGCCCATTAGCGGTTGAATTTACAGGGTTCTTGGAATAGAAAGTGCAGTAAAATTACAGTTATACAGGGTGGATCAAAAATGTTATACATAGATGCATATACAGGGTGGCGGAAATGGAAATGCAACATTTCGTAACCCATAAGCAGTTGTACATATAGTTAAGATGAAATATAGGGTAAGAGAAATTATAGATATACAGGATGGTGATAAAAAATGTTAGAAAAGGAGATGATTTATAGAGTAGACCACGAAGAGTTCCATATATATAATGATTGAAATATAGGTCGGAGTAGAATTATAGTTACAGAAGATAATTAAAAATTTCATAAACAAAAAGAGTAAATACGGCGACTCATAGGCAGTGGCATATACAGAATGGTTTACCGGGTGGTTCAAAAATGTTCAAAAATATTATGCGTGGTCCATGAGCAGTTACATATATAGGGTGGTGGAATTATATAATGAGATGGAATTATTATAATGAGGATTTTAATAAATGTTAGAGAATTGAGTGTAATTATAGCTATACAGGGGGGTTAGAAAAAATAAATATGTAGGGTAGCCCATTAGCAGTTGAATTGTTGTCATTTTAAATTAAGAATTACGAATTTGAACACAAATAAAGTTCTATGAATTATATCTGAAAAAAACTTGAATTTAGTTACTTATTTGTAGAAGCGAGATGTAAGACCGACATCTAGGATTTTCGAGCAAACTATCACACAGAGGTTTCGAATCTGGATCCGTTCTGTGTAATTGCTGTTCTCCCTAAAGTCCTAGGATAGAATGTCACGATAAAATTTTCATGTTATTTAACCTGCCAGGGATATTGACACAATTGGTCGAATTTCGACCACTGGGCGACAGCTAGTCTATTTTATTCTGTTGACGTATATCTATTTATTGCCTTATATCAATTTAATTTGTTAATTTTTTTCTTCCCTATTGTTAGGTTAATTTTGACTTATCCTATTTTGCTTTGGTAAACTAAAAGAGAAATAATGTTCTATTCTATTGACTGAAAACGTAACTTTTTTCACACCATATTCTAGAAATTAACACTGAAGTTACATAGTTATGGATAATAATATTTGAACCATAGGAAGCCTGTTCTTAAAGAGCTATATTTCATCCGAGCATGGTACTATACTATCACCATTCAAAAAGCAGTCTTAGAAAGTAAAAGAATTGTCCAGGCAATACTTGAAATACCGCAACTATTGGCGATGATTGGTAATGATGCAGACAATATGCGTTAAAAACAGGTTTATGTAAAAATTTTTGCAAATATTCAGTACAATATAAAAAATTTCGTCATAAAAAAGTTACTAAAGTTAGGGGTAACGGATAATTATAAAAAACAATCGAAATAACAAAAATCTGGGTGGCTGAACAAATTTACTCACTCAACTCGACTCTATTCACTTTTCTACCCTAGTTCCCAAGGAAAAACTCCATCACACAACTAAACACCAGTTCACCTTTTTGTGTTTAACCAGCTTAACAAAATAATTTGAATTCGACCGATACGCTTCGCTTCAGCGTATACACGAAGTATTTACTTCAATATGAAATAATGAAACTTGTTAGGTTTGTTATCTCAATTAAGTGTTTTTACGTTCAAGATATTTTTAGACAGCGGGTTTCTATACATTTCACACAAGCACTATGGTAAGCCATTTACGGAATTATCGCGGACACACTCGGAATTTCTGTAAGTCGGGATTCACGTTTATCCCTGAGATAGAGGAAATTAAAAAGTACACTACTAGTATAATTGACTACTATTTACGTTGTATTGTGACGTTCCATTGTGAAGGACTTTATCTATGAATATTATCTATATACTTGATAATTATTTTCATATATAGTAATCAATATTTCTTGCTAACCTAATATTTATAAGCTGATAAACTATTAACATCGTTTTAATGTTTAATATATTTTGTTGTGTTTAAAATACTTGATTACATTATTTTAATGTTACATAAGTAAATAAATTATTGGGTCTGCATTAAATCTGAAAAACTCATTTGGTAATTATAGAATAATATCGGAGATAGTGAGGCCTACTAAATGCTATTGCTCAGGATAATTATTACAATGGAGACAAGAAAAATATAACGAAGGCAAAATTATTTTGTTATAAAATCTATGATATCAGTAGCAATCGATGAATTTTTAAACTAATATCTATAATGATTATAATGAAAAAAAAATAGTAATGAGTGGTTGCTGCATAGTTATTTAATCAGTCGTTTATTCTATAGGGCATTGAAGAAATTAGATGGTCACATTGCGGAATACTCCAAATTCTCATGAACTCCTGTAAAATGAGTCGTCTATTTTAGGCGACTTCAAAAAGGAGTAGGTTTTCAATTCGTCTGTATCTAAGTTTTTTTTATGTGCGTGTTCAGCAGTTTCTTGAAAATGTCTCAAGTAATTTCGACAGTTAATACTGGATCCTGTTACGGGGGATCCTGAAGTGGTCCCATATTATTTTCAAGGACATAGCTTGTACCGTTTTTTAAAAAATCGCCAAAAACTTTTTTACCCACTTTCTTATCATAGGTGGGCATTAACTCGGACAACTGTAGAATTGATAATGAATTGTACAAAAGTTTTCGATACTAATTTTAAAAGGCCCATCATCACGGCAGTTAGGGTGAGAGTTTATGTTGCGTTGTTATTATGATATTGAAATCAGCTGTTGTATATATTTGATGTAAATAAAAGTTTCTAGAAAGTGAGAGTGAAAATTAGGTTTACAATTTTAATTGAACACACGGAGTATATAACAAATTGGTGTCAGAAGTGGGATTAAGTGAAGTTAAAATCGTAATTTGATTTATGAAAACCCGTAGCATGGAAAAAATGGACGAAACTACCAAAAAAAAATAGTCTAGCTGGTTACGGAGGGACTAGCCGAAAAAATAGCCCAGATTCTGGAAAAACGTGACAAGAAGGAGAAACAACATCAAGCAGAAATTCAACAAAGGTTAGTAAAATCTTTTGATGAAAAACGTAAAATAGAATTAGAAAATCTTGTCATTACAATGAAAAGTGAACAACAGAATTTAGTTGAAGGGTTATTCACGAAATTTGAACAAAAACAAGATCAAATTGAATTAAAACGACAAAATGAATTTAAATTATTAGTATAAAAACGACAAAATGATTTTAAAGCATTTGAAGAAAGATAATAACAAGTTGAATTAAGCAGAAAAAATGAATCTCAACTATTAGAAGAAAAACGACAACTGCAATTTGAACAATTAATGCAAATAGTATCACAAGTTAATGAAACAGTTAATAAAAGAATGCAAATAGTAGAATCAGATATAAAAGAGATAAACGACGACATAAAGATCCTAAAAAATAATGTGTGAAACCAAAGTAGATGACATCGTTTCCATAAAGAGTCAGGTGAAATTTGAAATCACTGCTATCCAAAACAAAGTAGAAACAGAAATAGAAAAATGCAACAGGACTTACAGCAAGGAAAATACCAGAACACTACGAGTTTCAGAGGTTCCGTCAGCAAACCACCCACATTTGAAAAGAAGAAAGCTGAATGACGTCACCAAGAATGACCGCTATTAACTACCCCGAATTGATGACACTCTGACCACACTAGCAGGCTCCCGTTGATTCTCAACACTAGACATAAAGAGTGGATCCTGGCAGGTTGGTCTACACGAAAACGACAGAGAGAACACAGCGTTCTCCACCAGTAAAGGGCTGTTTCAATTCACGGTCATGCCCTTTGGGTTATGTAATGCTCCCGCTACATTTGAGAAGCTAATTGAGTCTGTATTGAGCGGGTTGACATGGAGAATGTGTTTAGTATACCTCGACGACATTCTGGTGATGGGTCAGACATTCGACGACCATCTGAAGAACCTTGGCGAAGTATTCTCCTGAATTAATAACGCCAATCTGAGACTCAACCCGAAGAAGTGTTCCACGTTCCAAAAAGAAGTAGAGTTTTTAGGCCACGTCGTTTCCGACTCAGAAATCCGCACCAACGAGGACAAGATAGAAGCCAACTGTGATTTGCTAGTCCCAAGAGACAAGCATGAACTCCGAAGCTTCTTGAGCCTCTGTTCCTACTACAGGCGATTTGTTGAGGGAGTTGCCATCATCGCCGCGCCACTACATCGGCAGAGCACTGAGAAAGAGACCTTCCGTTGGAATCAGGATTGCGAAACATCATTCAAACGACTGAAGGCAGCACTATGTTCCAGCATAATCCTAGCCTTTCCTACACAGTCCGGCAAGTTCATCTTAGACACCGACGCCAGCAACAAAGGTTTGGGGGCCGTCCTATCACAGGTGCAAGATGGTGAAGAGAGGGTGATCGAGTACTACAGCCGTGGATTCTCGAAACCGGAAAGAAATTATTGCGTCACCAGAAAAGAACTTCTCGCAATAATAAGGACTGTAGACCTTTTCCACAAATACCTCTATGGTCGTCATTTCTTAATCCGAACAGATCATGCCGCTCTCAAATGGCTGCTGAACATGAAGACACCGGAAGGACAACTGACCAGGTGGATGGAGAAATTACAGCAATACGATTTCAAGGTGTGCCGGCCGTTTGCACAATAATGCCGATGCCCTATCTAGAAGACCCTGTAGAGCAGGATGCGGACATTGTCTGAAGCCGGAACAGCGAGAGGGTATCTCCATCAGCCAGATCCGAGTGCAGGCCAATGAAGACTGGACAACGGAATAGTGCATCCAGGATCAAATTGCTGATCCAGACATCGAACCAATCTTGTCACTCAAAACAAAAGGGGCACCCAGGCCACGATGGGAAGAAGTAGCTAGATATTCGGGCGTGCCGAAATCGTTATGGGCCCAATGGGACTCTCTATGAATAGAGAATGGAATGCTCAAGCGAGTTTGGGAAAGCACTGATGGCTGAGAAACAAAGTCCCAACTGGTAGTTCCTAAGAAAAAGGTACCAGCTATCTTGACCGAAGTATATGATGGGATTACCGGAGGCCATCTGGGCATGAATAAAACCCTAGACAAAGTTCGCCAGAAATACTACTGGGTGCATTACTTCGAAGACGTCAGAGCTTGGTGCCGCAAATGTGACACCTGTGCAGCCAGTAAGGGCCCGAAGACCCGGACCAAGGGCAGAATGCAGCAGTACAATGTGGGCGTCCCATTTGAGAGAAATACCATCGATGTCGCCGGTCCGTTTCCCGAGTCTGAGAGGGGGAACAAGTACATTTTGGTCTCAAGTTACTTCAGTAAATGGCCTGAGGCATAAGCGATTCCCAACTAAGAGGCAGGCACGGTAGCGACGATGCTAGTAGAACAGCTATTCAGCAGGTTTGGCGTCCCGATAGAACTACAGTCAGACCAGGGGCGTAACTTCGAATCGAATGTATTCCAGAAGATCTGCACGATGTTGGGGATCCGGAAAACGAGAACAACACCATTGCACCCACAGTCAGACGGAATGGTGGAAAGATTCAATAGGTCCTTGGAACTACACCTATCCAAGGTCGTCAGCAATAAGCAGCGTGATTGGGATGAGCATATTCCCTTATTCCTGTTGGCATATCGCTCAGCCGTACATAATAGTACAGGCCTGACTCCAGCCAGGGTACTATTCGGAAAATAGCTGCGCAATTACCCTGCGATTTGGCATTTGGCGCCCCCGAAGAACCTTCCAAAGACATCAATGATTATGCCGACCAGCTCCGACATAACATGCTGGCAAAATATGAATTAGCCCGAACGCAGATGTTGGCTACAAGTGACCGGATGTAGACGCGATACGACCTCAAGGCCAATTCAGTCGGGTTCCAAGAGAGGGACAAAGTCTGGCTGTACAACCCCCAACGGAGCAAGGGTAAATCCCCAAAGCTTACTCCCACCTGGGATGGTCCAAATGAGGTGGTCAAGAGGCTTAATGACGTCGTTTACCGGATCCGTCGAAACCCCAGAGCTAAGTTGAAGGTGGTCCATTTAGATCGACTTGCTCCCTACCTTGGAGAGGATGTTTCTGACCGGGAGGATCAGAATTAAAGGAGGGTAGTGTTGCGAAATTTATCTAAGCCGGCCCTGTTTTCATTTCAATACGACATCGATCGCTGGGAGGACAAAAAAATTAATCTCGAAATAGCTCGGCAACTGTAGAATTGATAATGAATTGTACGAGAGTTTTCGATGCTGAGTTTAAAAGGAGCGGCCCATCATCGCCGAAGTTAGGGAGAAACGGCGAAGAGCTTATGTTGCGTTGTTATTGTTATATTCGAATCAGCTGTTGTATATATTTGATGTAAATAAAAGTTTCTAGAAAGTGAGAGTGAAAATTAGTTTTACAATTTTAATTGAACCCACGGAGTATATAACATGATATATGCAAATATAACAAGATGGAACTCCACCTATGATGCTCTTATAGTCTTCAACACAATTTTGGAAACACAAAGACCAGTTTTTCATCGAGTTATGACCCAGATGAACTTACAAGCTCTCAATGATCAAAATGTGGATATCATGAAGGAGCATGTGAAGGTAAATACAATCTACTTAACGTACCTAACATTTTATTTTTATTTAGCCGATCTGTTACTTTACCTACTCTAAACTACTCGTAAGTATATATCATGTTATAATTTTATTATAATTTCCCTACAAGTCATGTCACCAGTGGCTAGAGCGCTAAACTTAATTCAAGCATATCTTGGGACTCTACTACCAACCATTGTGACAACAGCGTTCAAACTGCAAGATCTTAACCACCAAGTGCATTGGTGTGCACCTTTGGCAAATGGAATAAAAAAAAAAGATTTGAACGGTTTATGAAAGACGAAGTATGCCAGCTGGCTGCAGCCTTTCACCCAAAGTCTACTGTGGCTACAAAAGTATGATAGCAACAAATTCTCGACAGTCAGGAAGCTTTTGGAAGCAAAAATTGAAGATGCTCTGCTCTGATTAAAGAAGGGGATGATTTTTACATCACTGTTACACAGTCTGAAGAAAATAGGTCTAGTGACCACAAATCTTTGAAAAACAAAGCTCAGAATTTGATAAGAACTTGGCTAGACACGAAGACAAAGGATCTTTTACGGATGTTGCCTTTCTATGTGAACCATTTTTAATCAACCTTTTTATCAAATATAACATTGCTATCCCATCTAGTGCTGCAATAGAACGTCTTTTTTCTATTTATTTATATTTTACGGGCTAAACGATCTCCTTGTCGGATGTCAATTTTAATATGCTAATTTTTATTAAGAGGAACATGTACCTAATGCAAAATTACGATTAATAATAGGCTTATCTCTGGTTGTTTTCTGAATGATAATTGTGGCATCTCTGGTTTTTATTTTATCTGACTTCTTTGGAAATAACTACCACATAAACTTGAAAGTCTGTATATTTCAAAAGTCCAAAGGTCAAGTCAATGTCTAAATCAGACTTCGTTTTCAATGGTATAAATACAAATTGAACAAAAAATTAAAAGATTAAGAAGATTAGCAATACAAATGTCGAAATCACAATTTGACATTAATGTTTGACAATAAAACTGATGTAACTACGGGAATTTACTGCAAATTTGATATATACAGGCTAGCACAACATTTTTTATAGATCATGTGAAATAACAAATTTCTTTCAAATTGGTAGAATTTGAGTTATCTTTAGAATTTCATGTGGCGTTCCTAGTAAGACTTTGTTATAAGATAGTGCATTCGCCAAAAATAGACCCAAGAATTTCTGATGTTCCAGAGATCTCATTAAAGTCATAAGGGAAAACCTAGGGAAAACTTATGAACCATCCCGATATAGGGTTGCTCAAAAGGATATTGCCATTACTAATTTCATCATTGATTATTGGCAATCAGGAACGGCTGAAGTCTATAGAAGTACTAGCTATACAATCGCTTTCATGTAATAAAATTAAAGCAGACTCTTTCAGCTTTCGTTTTGTGTTGTGTTCTTCTTTGTGTAATATGGTTGAATTTTGAAATTGTATGTTATGACCAAGGTTCCAGGCATATTCACAAATTATTGACTTCGAATTTATCGTTTCTTTATATAATTTTTGTGTTCATTTATTCGAACATTTATAGACCTAGAGGTTTCACCGATATAAAATTTGTTACATTCGCATGGAATCTTATAAATGCACTATTTTGAGTTTTATGTTACGTTATTTGGTTTAGTTTTTGATCAAATTGATTTGAGTGTATTTCATGTTTTGAAAATTGTTTTAATAACATTAAAAAAATAATAACAAATAAAAAGCCTTATCTCTGGCTACTTTATTATCGAAATAAATAAATGTGTATTTAATTCTTTCTATTGTCTTTTTTTAATTTTATTTAACTATTTGCGCTATTTCTGCCAACCGAAAAGCAGTATAAGTTTTGAATAGTTAACTTTTAACGCTTAACTTTAACTTGCCTTATTTTTTCAAAAATTTAACGCTTTACCGCTTATCGAAGTTAATTTTTTAACTACCGAATTAAGGATTAAGGAAGCTAACTTTGGATTAACTGTGCACACCTGTGTTTCTTATATAGTAAGCTTTGGTGGAGGTGATGGGGTATTAAAAAATATGGGAAATGTCTATACGGAACCTGGGGTTTAATAAATTGAAATAAGCAAAATAAATGTTAGTTAATCAACTTCAAAATGAAAATTCTTAGTCTCTAAATACTGTGTGTCTTCATAAGTTGGAATCAACCGAAAGATTTTGTTATTAATAAATATTTAGAGAAAAAGTAATTATTCATCAAAAGATTTGCACGGTCTTAAATATATACTTTCATGATTACATGTAACTTTTTTATCTGTATACAAGATTTGTCAGCAAATATGAATTTAACTCAAAAGTGAAGTAACTTTATTTTTAATAATATCTAAAATTGTTATCAAACAGAAGTAATTAGAATTAAAAAATGCATCTAATTATGTCTGTCATAGTAATAGAAATTGTATAATAAATTTTCATGTCAGTTTTTCAAACTACATATATACTAGGTTTGACAAAGAATAGAAATTTTAGTTAAAACTGAAGTACTTTTATTTTTACTAATAACTCAAATTGATATCAAACAAAGTTTATTAGAATTGTGAACTGAATCTAATTTGCTATATCACTAACAACTGTATAATATTTTATTATGAAATTTCGGGTAGGAGAGACTATTAAATTAATACAAATAGAATTAAATGATAATTTATGATAATTAGCAGACCGAAAAAAATGATGATACCCAAATTGTCTGCAGTACAGTTGAAATTATATGCAAAACTTTATTAGCACTTATACATATTTTAAAATAAGTTACACTATTCTATTTATTGAACAATAAACGAGATTCGTCATAATAACAAATGTTGCTTAAAAGCAAAATCCCTTATTTTAGCCAATATCGAAAAATTTTATTTGATTGTAAAATCAATACATTAAAAAACCGACCACTACCAGCGCGCGCTGCCTAATAAGTGATTAGCTAATTTTGATTTGTCTACGTGTCTTTGGAAAATGTTTGTATTGCTGTTCCTTTTTCCTTATTTCTAGAGGTCTCGAAGTCTCACCCATACATACATGACCAGAAGTCCAAGGTACACTTTACACGTAATACTTATTATTATTTTGCTCTGCGTTGAACGGTTTTGTATGCGCAAGAACAGAGGTATTATCTGTTTTAAAAACTTTTATAACTTCGTATACATTTCCTATTTCGGATAATCCTATTAAGGTTGTTATACTTCTATTTAGAAAGCCCTTTGGATATTGAATTTAAATATAAAACCCAAATTGTTAATTGTTTATTAAAAATTTCACATTGTGAAGAATTCATAAAAAACGAGTGTACCATTAAATTAAGAAATATATATTACCAGATATATTAAGTTGTATGTGCCATGTGGAGTATGAAATCCTGCATTTTTTGTGAGAAATTCTGAATAAAACACTTGTGTTTGTGGTTAATTCTTTACAGCCTAAAACAATTAACCGCATAATTATCATCCAGTTACTAAATCTCACCAGTAAAATTTGTAAAAAAGTCTTATATTTTTAAACTTGAATGTCTTTGTGGAAGATTTGAGTAGGTACGTAATAGTTTACTAGCTAGTGCACTAGTATATGGTGTCATGTTTTGTTTGGCACTTGGGGATCTGAAAAGATTATATTAGTTGTTGGAAATAAGGTTTTAGGCTGCTTCCGTTCGACAAATTGAAAAATCAATTACATTTCCCCAGAACTATTTTAGTTACCATGAAAGGTCTGGCATTTGACAAACACTGATAAACTATTCACATTCACTGTCTTGTAAGGGTGAAAATTATTTACCTGTATTTTTATTGCAGCTTCGTTTTAACGTTACCTGCATGAAATGTTGCAATATAGAAACTAAAATAATCGAACTTTTTTTTTACCTATAAGCCCGAATCAATTATCTAGTAAAATGTTACTCAATTTGCAATTAGTTTCCCTATCATAATTGTTTCTGTCAAATAGAATAAACAAACTACTTTTGGTAATAATTTTTGCAAAAAATAGCACTTAAATATATATGAATTTAAGAAAGATAATGTAGATTTTGATAAATAAAATTTGTGACGATTTGACGTCCTGGCATACTAATGTCATTCCTCAGAATATGAATCCTGACAAATTTGTCGTTATTGTATTTAAACCAAATATTTATGTGACAAGGAAATGTAAATTTCTCAAAACTGCACTGATTCGAAATTGCAACCACGATTTGAGTATTGATCCCTCCTGAAATCTTTAGCAAAACCGTGACTTTTCACCAAAGGCTTCATAACCTTGATTTTTTTATAGGTGTAAATTCCATCATGTGGCACTCATTGTCGACGTCTATCGTGACAACATGATGTGAGACTGCTTCTCACTAAAACCACCCAAAAGACTCATTTGTAAATATAAGGGGAAGAACAGCACACTTGAAGTGGGACTGGATCGGTCAGTAGAATACAAAGCACATCAGGCAAATGGAAGTAGAGGAATACCCACCAACCATTTGAGCTGAATATATTAAGCATATCCGTAGAAAATTTTACGGAAAGTCTTCGTTCAACAGTGGACGCAACAGGGCTGATAGGTGAATTTCTATTCTAAGACCAGCGGATAGTAACTCACTCCCTTTTCAACTTATTTTTATTTCTGCGGTCCTATATATTATTAATGCTTCATATTTTATGATAAATTTTCTAACTGGGAAAGTAGTATCCCCTGTAGGCGCTTGTATAGAAATCTACCTTTTTTATATTCTATCATTAATTATATCCTTTGAGTTCCTAATAGCCGTGCCAATCTTCCCATGCATTTTCGGTTAGATTTCTCTCTGACATTTCTTTGGTAATCCATGTTGTAGGTAGTCTACTTCATTTTTTTTCTGGAGGGGTCTATTCTAAGATTGCTTAAGGGAGCCTTTAGGGAGTCGTTCTTCACCCATTCGGCTCACGTGTCCATACAACTGATATGCAGTTGTAGTTTATCTGTATTCTACTAACGTTCTTTCTAGTCCAGATGCCTTTGCTGCTCTCTTCCAAAAATCCATTTCAACCGCACGTAAGTTGTTTTTTATGTGTTTCTGCGACATTTGCTAAACTTCGGTGCCATATATGATTACCGGCCGTAATTTGTATTCCCTTTTTTGTTTATTTTTTTATGTTTTTCTGCCATAACACTGAGTTCAGAGCTCCTTTTTTCCTTTAGTTTTTCGTTCATTAACTGCCTCGTCACTTCGTCTCAGTGTTGTTAATTTTATTCCTAGAGATATATATTTTTTAAAGTTTCCCCTTCTAGATTCATTTAATCTGTTCCTATGCATACATACTGACTGTTTTTGGTGTAATACTCAGTTTCGGTATTCCTCTGTAAGTATTCTAGACACATATTCTAGGTCTTCTTTATCCTGTGCAATTACTATTTGGTCACTCACATTTTCTACAAATCAACCACCACTAGGGCACTTTTGTGATCTTTCTTCCCTATTATTTGGAACAAACAAAATAGACTATCAATTGTTGATTGACCTGCTCTAAAGTCGATTTGTTCCTCAGACTCATATGAGTGTTAAAACTTCCTTATTTCCTTTTCTTGTAAATAAATGGCCATAATCATTCCTTCTTTCCATGTTTTTGGTACTGGTTCTGTGTTTAGGTATCCATTGCAGATCTCTATGTGGATATTAAATAATTTGTCCGTTCGGTTCAATATCCTCTCTGCATAGATTCCTTCTGGGCCAGGGCCAAGTCCATTTTTTGGCTGCTATTGCTTTTTTGTTAATATGTATTGGCTCTTCAGAAATCTGTATTTGATCATAAGGTACTGTGTTATATTCTGTTCTATGTTCTACCAGCAAGGATTTGTGGTAATCTGGCCTTTTCCTGGCTATATGGAGTTTATTGCTATTTCTTGTTTTCTTCCTGTGCCAATGCTTCTTTTATAAATCTTCACGTTTCTTCATTCTTCATTTTCCGACCTATTAAGTAAACTATCTTAATTCCTTACATTTGCTATCTTAGCTTTACTTCTCCATTTCGACCGCAGCGAATTTAAACCTGGCCAGAACTTCTCTATATTCTATCTTACGTTGGCCTCTTTAGTA
The DNA here is from genome assembly GCA_034190945.1 of Octodonta nipae. Taxonomy (NCBI): domain Eukaryota; kingdom Metazoa; phylum Arthropoda; class Insecta; order Coleoptera; family Chrysomelidae; genus Octodonta; species Octodonta nipae. The sequence continues at coordinate 183,256,690 of CM067216.1, forward strand.
TTTAACCGTAATATAGCTGTTGTTTCTGTTTCTTCATATTTTGTTGTTTTTAGTCTCACCTAAAATTTCGATTTCTTTCATAAGATTTATATACTGATAAAGGGTGTACACAGTTTTTGGTTTAGGAAGGGGCAAATAAGAAAAAAAATTTCCTAGAGAGAGCCAAATTCAATTTTTTTGGCATACTGGGCAAGTCAGCAAATTTATGGAAAGCATTGACGGTTCACGGCAGGTTTTTCAGGTCCAGGGCAGGAGCCCCCCTGCCCCCTCGATACCCCATGAGCCTGAGACTTCCTTTGGTGCTTGGTACAAGCTTTCAAATAACATTAAATTTAGTTTTTAGTTGTTTGTGCCTATATTCTTATAGGGGTAATTAGTCTCTTGGTTTCTATTAATATTCGTGCACTTTCTTTCTGAAAACTCGTAGCTTTAAACAAATGGGGGTCACTTCCATATTCTGCAGATCTGTAAATTCTCACCACGTGTATAATTATTCTGGTTTGTTTTCTCGTAGCCTAGATAGTTACAGCATTTATTTCCGCAGAAGAATTGATATACATACTACTATTCATTTCAGTCGCAATTTTTTTACGAACTAACAAAATATTCCTATTCTTAAGTTACTTTTTCTCTCTTTAACATTACTTAATTCCTCAATAGGCTATTATCAACCAGATTTGTATCGTAAGGTGAGCTGTGCCAGAAGCAATACACTTTAACCCCCAAAGACTTCTAAGTGAAAAAAAAAAAACTTGCCTGAAGTTTTTTCTGTTCCTAAAATTTCTTAAAACAAATATTTTCTGAAAACATTTTTAAATTAACTAATTAAAATTTTGTAATTATATTGCAACAACTGGAACTATTTCTACATATTCAAAACCGGCTTACATAATTTCGTTGAGTGAGATCCTAAGGAATTTTAGGACGAGACGGTATGTCGGTACAGAACATCACAATTAATCATTTGACAGGTCAAGCATTTAGAGTAATTCACGATAGCAATTTTCGACATCATTTTAGCTGTCTGCAACATTATAAGTCTTGGAGAAAGGCATGACATTCCGCCGCTAGTTCCATTGAAAATATTATTACATAATCCGCTTTTAGATATTCACATATATAATTGTCTTAACATCTAGTTAGATTTTTCGAGCGTTCGATCGTAACGATAATGTAACACACGTAGCGTTTATTTATCATAAATCACATATCAAGTTCCACTCTGTTTGGTAAATATGAAGGTTATTATGGAAGTGAATTTAAACCGATTGCAATAAAGAATTTGCAAGTGCGAAATTCAATATTTCTGGAGTAATTCTAGTTTTTCTTCTCGCATCGCAGAATAAAAGGCAGAGGGAAGCGGAGAAAATTGTTTTAAAGGTTGTTCAAAATTAAATTCATAAATGTGATGTAAATGTTGTAAAATTGTTTGTCGGTCTATCTCTCAATGTTTTATCTACAATATTTATATTCTGTTTTGATCTCTTTGTATCTGCCTTGTTTCTGCTGCGTATCTTAAAATATGTCTCAGTGTTGTACTGAATTTTCTCAGTTTAGCTCCTGTGATCGCCATTAACATTCATTTACTGTTCATTACATTTCCTTTTATTTACAATTTCCATCTACAAAGCGCCGATCAAAGATCAGCCAATCATCACATACGGAGCCAGCATCTTGGGACAAGCGACAGCAGCGCACATCAGGAAATTAGAGGCAGTACAAAACAACGCACTAAGGAGGATGACGGACGCACCATGATACCTGAGGAACAACCAACTAAGAAAAGACCTAGAGATGACCACAATCAAAGGAGAAATAACGAAGAGAGCGAAGAAAACCATAACCAGAATGGACCAGCATAGGAACCATCTGATGAGAGAGGCAATCAATTACGACGAACATGGGAGATACAAGATGAAAAGAGCACGGCAAGCGCTACTACAAGAAGACGAACCAATGGTGAAGAGAAAAAAGAGAAGAAGGATAGGAAATACTAGCAAATAGAACACATAATATCTTAGGGAAATAGAATATATTAGGCAAATAAATATCTTAGGGAATTAGCATTATATAACTTTAGGAAAAATGTAGGAATTAATTGTATTAGAGGATAAGAGTTAGAAAATTTTGTAAAATTTTAACTATGTGAATAAAGATGTCTTTAAAGGAGTTTGTCCACCATATCGTACCATATCATTGACCGTACTGGGCTATCAACACGATACGCTCTACTATGCCAACTGAAACAGACTGATAGAAAATTTACTGTTAGATAACTGGCAATGTTTGCCATAATTTTGGATCAGAAACATGAGATGATTAAATATAGGCAGCAACCCTGCTGTAACGATCATCATACGCGGTTACAACCCATATACTCACAGTTTCAACACCTTCAAATTTTCTCGACTCTGTGCATGGAACCCTACAGTGTTGTTCGATAACAGAACGGTCTAGTGGGAAGGGTGTGATTGATTCCAATACAAAGAATATTTTTTTCCTGACACGTTCCTAGCACGGTCATGTTATGGACGGTATAGTTGGCGGACTCCTTTAGTGTTGGTAGTAGTAGTGCTGTGTTGAAAAAGTTAAGTTATATTTTCTTATTTGTTATCTTGTACCTATTGAAATGTGAATAGTTTCGAATATTGTTCACAGGTTCCTTGTACATCCCTCGTCAACCGTCATTAATTTGGTTGATCTCACAGTATTTTAATAGCTTTGGACCTGCTACAGGCATTAGGTAATTGACAGCTAATATTTACCATAATACCGCATTCATTTTTTTCTTGAAAATTTGTTGAACATACATTGTTCTCTAATATTTATTTTGGTCTCTTCAAATTGTCAACTTATTTATGATTAATACTTCATTCTGAAATGCTTTGTTCAATTATAATACATGTATATCGTATATGTCGTAAGGCTTATCAGTGTATGAATTCAGATAATGAGTAAACAAATACACCATTAAATTATGAATCTCATTTCGAGATCTTATTAGCAAAGGATGGATTTTCATAGAGTTGATAAAATGAGCTGATAAAAAATCTTCATTAATCAACAATAATAATTATCTCCCGTGTTTGTAGCTTGATAAAATATTATCCAATGAAATGTTGAGGAATGCCAATTATTGCCAAAAAATAATTTCAAATTATGAAAATTTTATATAATTTTATTATAAACCTGCTTGTTGATTTTTCAGGGACGAGAGCTAGATCATCTCCTCATGGTGCAACCTAAATACCGATTTGCTTTAAACTAAATGAAATAGCAAATATTGCTGGTCAGACAATTTTAAGGAACTCTTGGTCAATATACACATTAAAATGACGAAACACAAAAACACCACTGACCTATGAGCGAAATGACAGTATTTACAATTAATAATTTGTCAAAATAATATAGAAGGAATACGCAGTTACAGAATCCTAAGTTACAATGAGATATTGAAACCCCATACATAGACTGAAAACCAACTGGAATCACGAGGTGAAGATTGATTTAATTAGGTCAACATACAGTAAAGCACATGACGCAGCTGTTTGTGTCCGCAACGAATTAGAAAATGTTTTCCTAACTAATGCAGGCATTAATGTATATACTTCCCTCCGTAACTTGGCTCTGATACGTTATGCAGCTCTTCTCACCTCCTAATGTCTACCTTTCAAACTTTAAAAGCCATACCGAGTCTTGGAAGTAACATGAATCTGATCAGAATCTAGGAGTTATGTCAACAACTTCCAACTATACGCAAAATCAGCAATCACACCACATCATCAGTACCGGCCTTTACTTTGCTGAAATCGTTAGTTGGTATTCCTAAATAATATTCCTACGCCCTTGATGATGGCGATGCTGACTGTGCCTTGTTTTCTGACTTACTGGATAAATGCCAGGGGTAAGTTCCAGGTACGTCCAGTAGTTATGGTAAGTTTGCTGGAGCAGTGATAGCCTCTACTAAAATTGCATCCCTACAGGATACAGTAAGGCCTACATTTCGGGGTACAGTTCAAAGAGTGAGTAAGTAAATCAACTTAACTTATAATTAGGTGAACCAGAAATAGCAGATGAGACACACTATACCCAAGATGCAGCCATAAGTAAAAGTGAATGTACACCTTTGAAAATCTGGATTTCAATAAATCTTTTAGACATGCCCGGTCTCTACTCTCCATTACTCTTAATACTGTTGTCTCACGCATAGTGTATACATCCAAAGCCCCAAGAGACCGGGGCGATAGAGGTGAAAGGTGAGCTCATGTCTTCTAGATTAATTGCACACAGAAAACACATCCCAACTGAAGAAATTAAATCGACCTATAATCAAGTTAGAACTGATAAAATCTGCCTGACCTGATAAAATACATCCTGCTTCCAAGCGGCAATTGCATGTTTCAGGGGAGGGGCATTCCTGTACTAAATTTACCTAAATATAATTTCAAACCCAGATTTCTTGGACTATTATATTAAAAATAGACCTTCTGAGGTTTAAACCCATAGAAGTTACATTCTTCTAGGTTGTTGGAGTTAAGATTACCTCGTTTTAATATTAAATTTATGACCTTTGAGGCTCTCGGAGAAGGCGATCGCCACTATCACACTGAAGATCAATATGTAGAATATACACAGTTTTCTATGTGTATAAAATGCATTATGCTCTCCAAGTATTTATTTCATAAACCCATCGGGACTCAAAGTAGTTTATATATTTGACAACGCAATTATGACGAAAGTGAAATATAATACACTATTTCACAAATTTTGTGTTTGACAGCATTTTACCTGCAATAGAGAGCTTATATAAAATACCACAACTAGGTCGTGGTATGTAATTGACTAACAATAAGTTTTATTTAATTAATAAGAACTTTAACTAAATTTGCTATTTTGAACCTCAATTTTACCAAATTATTACAAATATTGTAGACAAACGGTAGCAACTGCATCAATTTTTTAAATAAAATAAAAAAGTTTTGGTTAATAAGCCATAGAAATCTCAACGATTATCAGCAATGCGACTATTGTACGCTGTCAATCGAGCATAGAAGCCTACTAACATACAAAATACACGATGAACGGGAACTTTTGTTACGTGATCTTTTCGTTTAATAGGTTTTGATTGATTCACATGAAAAACATGTTTAAACGTGATTATCTTACTTTGAGATTACGAAATTGTCTTCACGTTCCATTTGACTTGTCCACAAGTTCACTGGAGAAATTTAAAAATAATATTCACACAAATCAGTCCGTCATAAGGGAAAAAGCAAGCGGAAAAATATTCCAACTTACTTTCGAACAATCTTTACGAGCTGTTAATTCTCTCAGAAAATAGCAGATTTAAACAAAAAAATTGGCTTTGCAAACTAATTATGTATTGACTACTGAGGTATAAATTTTATAGAATCATTTAGCACCAGTTTTATTTCTGTATTTTGTTGTTTTTATTTTGTTGCAACTCTTTTTACGGGAAAACTAATTATTAATCATTTAGTAAACTTTAAACGAGAAAAGAAGTACTGACAGGCTGTGCTAAAATAATACATTCGTTAATAAAAGTATATTTGTATTTTCTTAAGTAATCTGTGTTTAACCACAACACTTTATTTATTTATGAGGCAACTTCAGAATTTATTCTCCAAAATAACTCTCTTTAAAGACCTTCAGCAGCCGTAACTTCCTTGTCACCGGCAAACTTGTGCCGGTGACGCAATCATTCTATTTTGAGAGAGAAAGGTAATTACAACTTGATATATATATTATTATGGTTCTGCCAAAGTTTTTCTTTAGCCCCATAAGTCGGTAGCAATTTTGTTACGGTTTTATTAATTTATTCTGGATTCTTTTGTTTAATTATTTTCCTCGGCTAGCTTTTATTTAGTTTTAATTTAAAAATTTTATTATTTGCTTATTCAATTTTTAATTGTATGCAAATTTAGGCATAACAACTCTCTATCTCAGGTTGAGTTCTGGGCGTTAAAAATGGATAAACATTTATGTTTGCACTTACCTTTTTCTATCTTATTTATATCAAATTTAAAATTTAATTAATTATTATTTTTCTTTCTGTGCTCTTTTAATTTAACAATAATAAATTTTACCATTCTTTATTTATATTTGAAAATGAAACAGTTAGAAGAAATTAACATCTTAACTCTTTTAGTTGTTAATAACATACTTAAAAAAATTACCTACTCTATAAATTATTCTGTTTTCTTTGTGTGGAGTCAGGTTATTTACTCAATCCATAAGTAAACACTATACAAAACTCTAATGCTAACAAAATAATACACATGTTCTTTTATTGTTTTTAAACAGATTATTTTTGTTCATAAATACCTTATATATTACGAATTGTCGTTTTTAACTCCACTGCTTCTGAATCATTTTCTTTTTCAGGTCGTTTTGCCGCTCGATACAAATGTATTCGGTTCTCATCTTGTCAGTACCGCTCCATTATAATTACTGGTTTGAACTGCTGCTGGTTTTTCGCACTGTAGTCTATTACAATCAGCTCTCTGACCACTTTAGATTCGAAACTTTGTAATTTCTGTGATTTATACCTTATAACTTATAGTTATATTCCCAAGTCTTCTAAACAAACTCTACAGGGTGATTAAATAATTGGACAAAAAATATATTTGTGGTTCTCCTGGTAAATTGTGTGTTTTAAATTGTGGAATAACTTATCGTTATTTTGCTAAAATAAACAACAACAAAAAATATATTGGTCTTTAAATTTAATCAATATTATAAGTTGCCCGGTTTAAGACAAATAAAAATTAATAGTTTATTTACAAAACTGTGCTTGTTTAATTTCAGTAACCGTTTATAATCTCATAATATAAAATTTTTCTTAGCTATCAAAAAATAATGTATGGTTTTGTGCTTTTGTGGACTAGAAGCTGCACTTCACAAGACTAGAGAGCCATGGAGAGTGTAAGAGATTAATTTAATTGGTGTGTGGAAGCACTTCTCAACAGAGTGAAACAGCCACTTGCTCTCTATATTGCCCTCTCTTTCTAGTCTTATCACCTATATTCTCTAAGGTGCTATATTCTTATAATACCTAGGCATCCTCTCTTTGTAACATTGTAACTCGTATAAGTCTGTTATGGTTTCACTTCCATCGAGCGTTATAACAATAGAGGTAATATCTAAAAGACAGAGTTAGTGAAGTATGGGCGCTTGTATTAGTTGAAACGTAACGGTGGATGAGAGAGAAAGGAGACTGAGTGAACGTATCTATCTCTGTCTAGAACTGCAAGAAGTAACTGTATGACACTTGGCTGACATAATCAAGCACCAATAAGACGCGAGCTTAGAGACAGAAATAGATACATTCACTTGGTTTTCTCTCTGTCTCATCCGTATTTCTGTATACTTCAACAAAATTACATATAAAATGAAATTATGAGCATAGCTTCAGGATATTAGCAAACATAATTTGTTTCCAAAAATCCAATAAAAGAGACGCTTTTAGGTAAAAAGATAATACCCGTACTAATACTGTTAATATTGAAATACTGTCGAGATGAGTGTGCAAAAAATCGTATCAGTACTACAATATTATTTCCAATGTACACAGAATTTGAAATACATAAATAATAAAGGATTTAGAACACATTTTATCATAATATGTTAGATTACAATTTTTATTCAAGATATCTAAAATTTTTAAAATATTTTCCAAGATAATTTGTATTGAACAAAGAACCTACTTCAAATGAATCAAAGCGAAACAAGTTTAAACACACTCTGTAACTGACATATCTTGACATTTAAATTTCCCATTTTGTCCTTTCTTTCTGGAGAATTATTTGACGTTTACCGTTTTCCGATTTTCTGGAAAACGCTACGTTTTACGTTATAGTAATACATACGGAATATACAGGGTGTAAACGGTTTGAGTGCAAAGATTTTGAAGAAAAATACTTCAGGCAAAAACAAATCAAAAAGCTTTATAACATTTTCTAAAATAAACTATAGTTTTGCGAAAAAGAACACATAAAGTTAGATTTTATGTAGCCCTTGCTACAGTGAATAATACAATAATTTCGATTTCAAAATGTCGGTAACTCCAAATATGTAAATACTCAATAGCTTATACATCTTAATTAGCCACATTAAAAATGAAAATTGATTATTTAAACTCGAAATATGCTTTTATAATTTATTGTAAGTTTCTCCGAATAGATATGGCAACGTGGCATACAGACCAACTTATTTACTACATTATTTACCTGAACGACGACTGAGAGTTACGATTGTTTTTTGCGATTTCGATTCTTGTAAATAAGAATAGATAAACGGTAAAGTGATTTGAATGATATCTATTTGATGTAGACTTCGTGGTTTGCTTTCCATTTAATATATTTTTTAAATAAATAAAATCGGTTGTGATTAGTGAGTAAGTTCGAAAATTAAGAATAGTGCGACAGTATTTATTTGTGATAAATAATGGCCGATTATACAATTAGGGAAAGACATGACATGCTCTTAATTTATGGGGAAAGCAGACGTAATTGCAGAATAGCAAGAATGTTATACAGGGAAAGGTTTCCAAACAGACGCCTGCCCAATGCTAGGACATTCGTAGCTGTTTCGCAGATGCTTCTGGAAACATAATGGACATAATCGTATCTTAGCTGCTGAGGATCAAATACTAGACCTTATCGACATCAACCCATATCGTAGCACACGGAGTATTGGAAGTGAGCTGCAAATTTCTCACACTGTTGTTCATAGAACATTACGGGAACAATTGCTCTATCCATATCACATGCAGCGGGTTCAAGGGCTTTCAATTGATGATGTTCAACCAAGACTCAATTTCTGTCGTTGGTTCTTCAGAAAACATCGACAATTTCCTAATTTTGTGAACAATATTTTAACAACAGATGAAGCAAGTTTTAATAGGAATGGTATAATAAATTTTCATAATACGCATGCGTGGTCTGAGGTAAATCCGCACGAAATACGCCAGTCAGTATTTCAACACCAATTCTCAGTTAACGTGTGGGCTGGAATAGTTGGTGAATACTTGGTTGAGGCATTTATACTGGCTGCACGTTTGACAGGTGAGAATTACCTTTATTTTTTGAACAACACCCTACCAGATTTGTTAGATGAAGTGAACCTACAAACACCTTCCAATATGTGGTACTTACATGACGGAGCACCTGCCCACGCAAGTCATCTAGTTGTCGACTTCTTAAATAGAACATTTCCCCTTCGTTGGATTGGTCGAAACGGACATATACGTTGGCCAGCAAGATCTCCTGATCTCAATCCTTTAGATTTCTACTTATGGGGACACATGAAAAGTAAGGTTTACACGACTCCAATTATTGACGAGAATGACCTTAGACAACGCATTTTTGACGCTGCTGACGAAATCCGAAATATTCCAGGAATTTTTTCTCGCATACGTGAAAATTGGATTAAACGGTGTCGTGCTTGTGTCGATAGTAATGGTGGGCATTTTGAACATTTGCTGTAAATATACCGTTGTTTCAACTCAGTTCTATCATTATAATAAATTCGGTAAGTAGGATTACATATTTACTTGTCTAATATAAATAATATTAATTAAATCAGTAATAATGACTCTTCGAATAATTTAACTGGTAAAAAACTACATATACAGATCTCTTGAGTTGAATATCATATTTACCCAACTTTGTATAATTGCATAAAAGAAACCGCCAAATAGAAATTCTAATTGCAATACCTTGTACGAAAAACGTAAATATTTTCAACAAAATATTTCATACATTTTTATTTAATTCTAAGGTCAATGTCATCAGTCAATACAAAAACACAGGTGTTTATTTTTTTGTCGGCGTAGTCATTCCTTTATTATTCGCGCTAAGAGTGAATCTGTTTCGAACGCGAGCGACGTTGCCGGATTGACAATAATTTACTTAATATGTTTTGGGGATTTTCTTGGTTATTAAGGCCTACTGACCATAGTGGTATAAGAGTTTTTTGTTTAATTTGGTGTATACTACCTTCACCTAAAATATATGCACTCAAACTATTTACACCCTGTATATCTTAGTAAAGAATATACCACGAAACACAAATAAGACAGTTGCTGTAGTCCCAATAAGGTAAAGCAACAGAACCAACCCAAAGCCAAGCTATCCCTACATGACGACAGCGATTATGCAGAAGGAAAACTGCTTTAGCCTGAGGACCTGTGTTAAGTCTCAGGGGGTGTATGGCAAGAGGGCTGGAAGTGCTCATCAGTAAAATTTTCTGAAGGGCAAATCTAGTTCCTGGGCTTGCGCATGGGTGCGTGTGTTCAAGTAATTCCACGTTCCACGTTAACACGGCAATAAACCAAAAAATATCACGGTTTTTCTCTATATTTTCATTGTTCCAAGTGAACCTGATTTTATATCCACATAATTCGCATTCTACAAATAGTTGGAGGAAAGTTTTAGAGAAATTTTAGCACTAATTCAATTTTTAAGATAGACTTAAATCCGTGCCGGTGTTCACACCTTTTGAGTTCTCAAACAAACGGTTCTCACTTATAATCATAATCTTAAATAAGCGGATTAATATATGTAAACAAAATAATTTTAATTTTGATAAGGAGTTTCATATTTTGGTACACAATTTCCAAATCAACCAGGTGTATTAAGTGGGGAATTATTAACAAATGGAATGATAAGATATCCACAAATTATTGCATGTAGTATTTTTTAACCAGTTTAGCCTTGCGAATTATCTTCGTTTTTCTTTTTTAGAATTTTTAAGTTCCCCTATCAGTTGCAGGTTAGGTGTAACCTTAATTTAGATTTTAACAATTATTCCATATATTTCAATGGCATCTAATAACAGCTTTGTTACCACTAACAGATCACTAAAATGATTAGGCTTAACGTGGCGCCAAAACTTTGTGTGGAAAATCTCGTGAGTCTAAAAAAATCGAGCATAAGTTAAAATAGCCCAACTAATAGAGCATGAAAACAAATTGAGTTTGCACAAAAATTTACAGCATATTGCCTTAAGCTTGACATAAAGTACAATTCCAATTGAGCATTGGGATATTTTTAGGGTTCCGTATATACAATATATGGATACCCTTATAATATCACTCAGGATTTCTGCCTCTGTCACATCACAGCCATTTTCCCCTAAACTACTGAACGGAAGAGGTTGAAATTTGGTAATGTATAGTTTGGTTTCTGGTTACATATCGTAAAAGAAAAAATTTTGATTTTACGGGTACTTCTGGAGGGGGAAACTAAAAAAATCGACCTTTCCCTCCGAAACTACTGAGCCTAAAATTTTGAAAAAAATAGCAAATATAGGGCGTTGCCAGAACTTTACAGGAAAATTAAGGAGAAACCATTAATATTAATTTTGGGGGGTAAATTATAGAATTAAATAAAAATTTAAAAACAAAAAAAATTTCAAACGCATCATGTAATAGGTATATCAAATGAAAGGTCTCATTCTGAGGAACACAAATATATTCATATTTAAAAAAAATTATTTAAAAAGATATTAACGAAAATATACCAAAATTTACTCATTCCCCCCCCCCTTATCTCCGAAACTATAAAACTTAAAGTTTTGAAAAAGAATAGATTTATAGGTTCTAACCTGAAGTTTACTGGAAAAATAAGGAGAACCCTCTACTTTTAATTTTGGGGGGCCAATTACAGAATTAAATAGATAATATAAAATTAAAATTGTTTCTAACCCATCATGTTATATATCAAATGAAAGGGCTCATTACGACGAGAACACATACATTTTTTTCATATTTTTAAAATAAATTAATTAAAAGATATTAACAAAAATATAAAAAAATTTACCCATCCCCCCCTTATATCCGAAATCATAAGCTGGAAAATTGTGAAAAAAAATGGAGGTATAGCCCCTCACCTGAACTTTACTGGAAAAATAAGGAAAAACCCCTAATATTTATTTTGGGAGGCAAATTATAGAATTAAATGGAAAATTAAAATTAAAATTGTTTCTAACCCATCATGTTATATATCAAATGAAAGGGCTCATTATGACGAAAACAAATATATTTTTTTCATATTTTTAAAATTAATTAATTAAAAGATATTAAGAAAAATATAAAAAAATTTACCCATCCCCCACTATCTCCGAAACCATAAGCTGGAAAATTTTGAAAAAACAATGGAGGTATAGCCCCTCACCTGAACTTTACTCGAAAAATAAGGAAAAACCCCTAATATTTTTTAGGGGGCAAATTATAGAATTAAATGGAAAAAATAAACTTAAAATTGTTTCTAACCCAGCATGTTATATATCAAATAAAAGGGCTCATGATGAAGAAAACAAATATATTTTTTCCATATTTATAAAATAAATTAAAAGATATTAACAAAAATATAAAAAACTGGAAGTATAGCCCCTCACCTGAACTTTACTGGAAAAATAAGAAGAAACCCCTAATATACATTTTGGAGGGCAAATTATAGAATTAAATGAAAAATAAAAAATTATAATTGTTTCTCACGGGTCATGTAATATATCAAATCCTAGGGCTCATTATGAGGAATACAAATATATTTTTTTAATTTTTTTAAAATGAATATTTCTTTTTAAATTACTCATTCTCCCAGTTATTCCCCAAACTCTAAGACCTCATTTTTTTTGTTTATAGGAAAAATATGAAAAAAATCCCTAATTCTAATATTTGGCCTCCAAATAATAGAATTAAACGGAAAATAAATTATTAGAAAACCCCCATAGTAATTTTAGGGACAAATTATACAATTAAATGGAAAATAAAGATTCAATTTTCAAACGCAACATGTAATATATCAGATAAAAGGCTCATTATGTGAATTACAAATATATCATATTTTTAAATCATTTGTATAAAAGATATTAACAAAAATATTAAACATCGACTTAATTCCCACTTTAGAAACTACACTATTTAAAATTTGAAAAATATATTTTATTTATATTTTTAAATAATTTGAATAACAAATTTAATAATTTATAATTTAAACGTTGACCTATTTTGCCGTTTTTCTTCCACCTTTCTACAGAACCTCAAAACTCAGACAGTGGATTATAAAAGGCATCTCCGAAAGTTTATTAGTAAAATAAAACTCTAATGTTACTTTTTGGGGGCCAAATTAGAAAATTAAATACATATGTATTGTGATAAAAATCAAGCGAATCCTAAAGCAGATAAAATAAAAAGTCTATGTATGGAAAATCAAAGTGTATATTTTTTATAAATTTAAAACACTTCCTTTAAAAGATATAAGGGTAAATATAAGAAAATGCACTCATTCCCTGCTTGTCTGAAACTGGAATATTCGAATCTTGAAGGTGGTACGGAACCCTTAGTATGCGAGTCCAACTCGCACTTGACCAAATTATTTTAACTATAAATTGAAACAACAAGGATGTCATGATAATACCGGTTTTAGAAAAGTATGCACATTCATGTAGGTTGTAGTATGAGGCTTAGACTTTTCCTGGGACTCCACCAATTTTCAAGGTTTCAATTTTGCAATAACGCTGGAGATATCCCAGTAGAGAGGTCGATTAATTTTTGAAGTTGAAGATATCCAAGGAAATATTTCAGTACTGATTCACAGTGGAAAACTCAAATGTCAACACAAATAATGGAGTGGATACTGGGTTTTAAAAGGAAAATAGGAAGTTTCAAAAGGAATGGGAAGAAAAAAATCCGGAAATCCAAAATATTTTTTAAAATATTATTCCACATACTCTGACAAAGAGAGGAAAAAAGATCATCACTAACGTTCAGGCTACCTACGATCGAATTTCAACTATCGGGGCCACCACTAAAGAAAAAGAGAAACTCCTTTTTTACATAAGTTGAAGTTTTGTTTGTAATTTACAGAATGACACTAAACACATATTAGTTATTTTAATGCGACGGTTAGTATCAAAATAGCAAACAATTTCATTGTGTAACGTATTTGCAGTTATTACCATCACTAACCGTAACACATTCACATAAGAAATTCAAAGTTGTTTCGGATCCGATTATTAGCTAATCATACGGTATACGATGAGATATCTAGATTTTTAATAAGGGCTCAATACCAACAGACAAAATATTGTAATTCCGTAGAAATGTTTCCAAAAATTTCTAAAATTCTTATTTATTAAGTTGAACAATTGTTAAGAGCCAAACATTTTGGACCAAAAATGTTTCATCTGGGATTACGACCTCTCAGTCGTGCATGCGCGCCCTCACTCGCCGCGCCAGTTGTTCTGTTCGAGACGTGCTTGCAGAGGAAAATGTATTGTAGTAAAAGCTAACTTGGCAAACTATAAAACAGTGTTTAGTGTAATGATGAGACAGATAGTATTATTTGAGTATTAAAAGGCCTCGCAAATATATGCAAAAACAAAGCACAAAAAGAAAGGCAGAAGATAACAAAGAAAAAAGAGACCACAAAACAAAAAACAACACTGATACTGAAGGCGAAGTTATGCCCTAACAAAACGAAAATGTCAATTTACCAGAGAGATTAGTCTAACATGGATACACATTTGACTAGCTGATAGCAATCGTTTTGAATGTTATGTTCGAACTAACCCTATGGCATAAAAAATCAGTAAAGCGAATCCCCTAAAATTTCAGGGGAAACTGAAACTGACAAAGCTACTACTGAAGAAGCAAGGAAAGCTGAATTGCAGGCAAAGCAGAATATGCAGACAAAGCTGAATCTGCAACTTACTATTTTATTCTTGTGAGTAATGTAATCAACAGAGCTAAAAAGTATGAAGGCCCTCATATTGAAGCATTTGACGATAAACATTTGACAGTTTATTTAAGATCTTTTTTATACTCGTATGTTCACATAAGTTTAGACAGAGGGCTTTGTCATTGAATATGAAATATAACACTTCTTTACTAAATAATTGAAAGGCAACTGTGAGTAAATGTCTCTAATTCACGGGTCTTTAATATTACTAATCTTTAACTTTTTAACTTTTTATTTTTTGTATTTTTAAATACACAGTTTTGTTTTTGTACATCTTTACTGTTGTTAGAACTTCGTCAAACAGCTAATCATATTTTATTTTCTTATCGGTTACATCTTATTATTTGATTTATGACATTTAAGTTAAATGTCATAATTCAAACTTCCAATTTTGCAATTTATATTTTCATTATATATTTTAAAGCCATTGACAACGAAGTCAGAATCGACTTTGAAACGTTTGTTATTTTCTTTCAATATACAGCTTTTTAAATTCAATTGTGGTGTTATTCCCAAGAAAACTTAAAAATAATCAATAACATGCCACAAATAACATTTAGAAGACATGGGAATAAAGTTGAAGCCTTTCCTTCAGGTTTCTTGTAAGAGGTTTATGTGCTTCAGCAACCTCAAAAGCTATAGTGTTATCTTTTTCCATTCCCAAGATAGCCTTGTTAAACAGAGCAAGCATCCGTGGTCAAACCACAAGTACAGCTCGTCCATTGAATCAGTAAAGACTTTTTATATGGTTGTTGGGCATAGTTCTTGGTCTAAAAAGACGCTTTTCAGACCTTGAAAAATCAATTCTATCCAGCGCGGGTCTCATTAATTGGAACCAGATGTTCCCGTGTTTAATGAGTTTACTGTACTATATCTAGGCAGATTCACCAAAATATTTTATTTTGTGTATGTGGAAGTATTTACAGATCTTCACTAGTAAGGCATAGATATCGATTGGGGGACTACCTACTGCAGTTTACACACAGTTGTACATAATGGTCGCTCCACATTTGATTTCATTATTGATTACCCGTCCTAGGCAATTCTTGCGACGGTGGAAAACATTATGTTTCCTTACTCTTTTAACACCACTGAAGTTAGTCATGTACAATCAAATTTATATTTATTTTTATCGTGACGTGAAGAAAATTCGGGACAACGAGATTTTACTGAAAACCCCCTGTTAAACCCGGAATTCTAGCGAGAACCAATAGTTAACCGCGTAAAAAAATATTTTTGTCTCTTATTTACCTTGCCTAACCCCCTATATTTTTAACTATTTCGGATACAAATTGTCCAAAACTATCTCAAACGTGTTGAGCAAACTATGGAACAACCTTAGATTATAATTCAATCTAATTTTCTTAATGATACGATTGTTTTCCGTAAACAATCGCTTTCACTTTCAGGATTTGTAGAGTGTTTTGTTTCGCAATATGCAGTTAGTTCTAGTGAATGAAATCAAAATTAGCTGACGTCCAAAAACACCAAGGGAAGTTTATAATCAAAAACGTGCTACTATGGACCACGAACGGGTCATGTTTTTTACAGCGATAACATCATCATATCCGAAATATTGCAAATTCAACAACAATATTATCTTTAAATATAATGTGAAATTAATAAGTGTTTACTTTTCATTTGTATATATCACCAAATAAATGCTTACTATGTGGGGTATTCTAAAAATTCACCAAATAGCTAGTATATCTACATAATATGACGTAGGAATTCTATAACATTATCAGGGAAATTGTTCTGGGACAGATAACGGTAATTACATTTTAGAATAAACTCCGTTGGAGGAATTGCTTATGAAATTATTAGTAGGCATTATAGAAATACTATTGTACATTTTTTGTTTAATGGTAGTAATTAAAACATACGTGCATGTGTTAACTATGTCATACCTATCAAATATACAGTGAGGACGAGTGGGTTGGAACAAATTCATTTACAATTCGGGTGTTTTTTTTTGGAAAATCGCTCGAACACGTCGATTTTTATTTTGGACTGCGGTTTTTGTGGTGATAAACTCATTTATAGGTGGGCCTGAAATAAATTGCGTCAATCAACCTCATTTGGAAACATTTGTATTTTATTTTATTTTTGAATTCTGCATTGAATTTTAAGTATTTTTCATGTACAATGTCCTATACCGAATATTAACAGTTATTAAAAAAATTACATTTCTTTCTAAAGTTAAGAAAACAACGCTAAAAATAAAGTGTTTATTGGTTTGAACGTATTTATTTACGTCTGGTTTTTATGATTGTTGGCGGTATTTTAGTTTAGTTTTTTTTAATGCTGGAGTTTTAACACTTGTTTATTTCCATACAAACTGTACTATACGTTTACTACAAATAAGTAGTTGTCTAGTGTAGATGCAAAGTTTCAAAGTAGCGAATAGAATTTTTGACGATGGTAGGATATGGCGACAGAACTCGAACACAAACTGAAGTTTGCGAATTGTTTAATTTATTAGGGGAGCCCAAGCGGGGATTTCGTAAGTGACTCGAGCTGAGCAGTTTAATATTAAGAGAGGATCTTTGTACTATGTTAAGTACTTTTACCAAGTAGGGTCCCTCGATATAGTGACGTGTGTCTAGGGCAGTCGATTAGATTAGTAAAAAAAAATCAATCCTGAAAAAAACTCGAGCGCATCAGATTTAAACAATATAAGTTATTTACATGCAGAAAACAAAATCCATTTAATAATCTGACGGTTTAAGTGTGACTTAAACATTTGAGCGAATCACTAAACTGCAAAAAAAATCATTACTTTGAAATATTCGAGCGTAATTTTTTTTTATTTATTTCAAAAGAAATAGTGTAAAATTTATAGAAATAGCATAATATGCCGATTTTCATGAGCCTAAGCATCTAAAATTATCAAAAGAGTGTCGTTTGTACAACCGCTAAGAATTATGTATTTCCCGCTAGACGCCTCTCTTGCCTTCTCACTCTTTCTCTACGTCTTACTCTGTCGCACTACCCTACACCACAGATCATACAAATAACTCCACACTACTTTGTGCCGCCATATTGATGTCCCAGCTGATCACAACAACTCATCCGATGTTTATCTGCGTACAACGCTCTACTTTGTTTATTTTATTTTTACAAGTGTTTTATGAAATAAATGTAGTGAATATTTATTTTATTATTATTTATTTATTTATTTATACGGTCTAAGAAAATTATCTGATGTTAATAGAGCTAGAAGTGAAATTTTCAACAGGACATATAAAGTTACTGATACTACACAACCTTTCTCATTACATGTCCGTAATTACGATGCTTGTAACTTCCCACCTTGCCAATCAAAGCTTTGACGGCATTTATTACGAACAAAATATATAGCATGCCTGTGGAGAAATGCTCACTATCGTGTTATCAGTGACATGTCACCAACAGACTTTGGGTGCGAAAATGTTGAAGGGAAATTAGAGATGGTTTGGTTTACTGGGAATCAGCTACCAGAGGCCTATGACGATAGTGTTGTTACACCTGAGATTTTAAGAAATATTCCAGCTTCTGCCGATTCTGGTAAGTTTTTAGCGCTGTAATAATATCATGAAAAATAAATAAAAGATTTTTAAGGTCATAAATATTTATTCTTTCAGATATGCAAGATGTCTATGAAAATGATCAATCTGATTTAAACTTCGGATACGAGGATAATTCAACAGATGACGAAGATTGAATATAAAACGATATGAATATATTTTTTATAACATATTGCCTCTGATATAATGATTTAATTTATAATACATAAAAAAAAAAATTTTAAATTATTTTTTTTTATTTTTGTCAGATTAAAAAAATTCCTCCACCAAATCATCAGATTAAGAGTTTACACTGCTAGAATGTCGAGCTGAACCATCTATAAAAAATTCTGACGCGCACGAGTATTTCAAGGCCATGATTTTTTTTTGCATTTTGAAAAATCGATATATACTTTTGGTCACGTCCAAATCGTCAGTCTTAGTAATAGGATACTTTTGATAGTTAACTTAACACCTCTTTTAAATAGCTGACTAATCCGAGAAAAAAACATTTTTTCCCCAACTTCTACCTCGTAATAAGGCTACCTGCAACTAGCAATTCGTTAGACTAATATTTCTCTGTGATCAGAAGTTCGTAGACACGCTATTGAATTTTGACGCGCTTGACGATTTTTTTGTAATGATTTTTTTACATTTTTAAAAATTTATACACGCTTCCCCCACCACTAAACAGGTATACATCACATAAACTTTTCATTTCTTAAGCATATAATCTTCGCGATCTGATAGGTCTATAATGCGCTGGAGTAACAACGCATTTTGCCCTCTGGGCTCCCCTACTAATATGAAGTAGCCGGAGCGGCCTATTATACGATCGGTAGTTAGTAAAAGAGAGAAAAAGTTTCTAGAATTTGACAACGTAAGCGACAATTACAAAACCAAACATCTTCCAGAAGATACACAATTAAATGTTTTGCTCGATTTACAAGAAAATCCTCACAAATCGACTAGACCAATAGCCGCAGCAGGACAGGCAATAAGTAAATCTTCTGTTCTAAAATGCTTGCAGAGAAATAAATGGCACCCATAGAATGTTCATTTAGTTCAGGAACTCACTGAAAATAATTTGGACCGGAGAGTAGAATTTTGCGAAAGAATGATGGATAGATGCAATGCCAACTCGCACTTTTCAAGTAAGATAGGTTTTTCCAACGAGGCAACATTTTGTTTAAATGGTTCAGTAAACAGGAAAAATTTTCGATATTGGCCATCAGAAAACCCACATTGGATTATGGAAAGTCATACACAGTTTGCCAAGAAAGTTAACGTCTGTGCCGGAATTGTCGATACTTCAATTGTGTGTCCTTTTTTAGGGTTCCATATATACAGTATACGGATACCCTTATAATATCACTCAGGATTTCTGCCTCTGTCACATCACAGCAATTTTCTCCTAAACTACTGGACGGAAGAGGTTGAAATTTGGTATGAAGGTATAGTTTGGTGACTTGATCAGGAGCACATATCGCAAAAGAAGAAATTTTGATTTAAGGGGTACTTCTGGAGGGAAAAACTAAAAAAATCGACCGTCCCCCCCCCTGATCTCCGAAACTACTGAACCTAAAATTTTGAAAAAAATAGAAAATATAGAACGTTGCCTGAATTTTACAGGAAAAATAAGGAGAAAACATTAATATTAATTTTGGGGGGCAAATTATAGAATTAAATAAAAATTTAAAAATAAAAAAAAATTCAAACTCATCATGTAATATATTAAATGAAAGGTCTCATTCTGAGGAACACAAATATATTTTTTTCATATTTAAATAAAAATTAATTAAAAAGATATTAAAGAAAATATACCAAAATTTACCCATTCCCCCCACCCTATCTCCGAAACTATAAAACGTAAAGTTTTGAAAAAAAATACTTTTATAGGTTCTGACCTGAAGTTTACTGGAAAAATAAGGAGAAACATCTACTTTTTATTTTGGGGGGCAAATTACAGAATTAAATGAAAAATATAAAATTAAAATTGTTTCTAACCCATCATGTTATATATCAGATGAAAGGGCTCATTACGACGAAAATAAGCATATTTTTTTCATATTTTTAAAATAAATAAATTAAAAGATATTAACAAAAATATAAAAAAATTTACCCATTCCCCCCCCCCTTATCTCCGAAACCATAAGCTGGAAAATTTTGAAAAAAAAATGAGTTATAGCCCCTCACCTGAACTTTACTGGAAAATTAAGGAGAAACCTCTTATATTTATTTTGGGGGGCAAATTATAGAATTAAATGGAAAATATAAAATTAAAATTATTTCTAACCCATCATGTTATATATCAAATAAAAGGGCTCAATATGACGAAAACAAATATATTTTTTTCATATTTTTAAAATAAATTAATTAAAAGTTATTAACAAAAATATAAAAAATTTTACCCATCCCCCCCTTATCTCCAAAACCATAATCTGTAAAATTTTGAAAAAAAAATAGGTATAGCGCCTCACCTGAACTTTACTGGAAAAATAAGGAGAAACCCCTAATATTCATTTTGGGGGGCAAATTATAGAATTAAATGGAAAATAAAAAATTAAACTTGTTTCTAACGTATCATGTAATATATCAAATCACAGGGCTCATAATGACTAATACAAATATATTTTTTTTATTTATTTTTTTTAAATAAATATTTTAAAATATATTAAAAAAAATATTAATAAAAATACCCATTCCCCCCTTTATTCCCCAAACTATAAGACCTAATTTTTTTTATTTTATTGAGGGAACACTTAATTTGGAAAAGTATTTAGACCTATTACAAAAGGACATAATACCCTGGTTTACAGAACTTTACCCGGATAGTGAAAACCTCAATATACTGTCAGATTCGGTATGGTTTTAACAGGATGGAGCGCCCCCGCACTATTCGCGAACAGTGCTAGATTACTCTCTTCGAGGTGTCAAAAGAATGACACCTCCAAGAGAGTATTCAATATCTCTGACAGGTGAAGTTAACCTGAAAATTTCATCATGACATTCTAAACTAGGAATTACGGGTAACAGCAATTACATGGAACGGTTCCAGATTCGGAACCTCTAGGTGCTAGTATCCCCGAAAATCCTAGATGTCGGTCTTTACATCTCGCGTCTTCAAAAGTGCTAGATTATCTTGACAATATTTTCCCAAATAGATGGATCTAGAGGAAGTAACAGGTAACTTGAATATCTTAGGGAATGAAATATCTTAGTGAATAAAATATCTTAAGGGATAGCGTAGGGAAAACATTGTAACAGCGTAGGGAAAAGTATATGAAACATGTAAAACAAATTAGGGAAATAGGTATAAAAATATGGACTAGGAGTAAGAAATTTGTAAAAATTTAACTCTGACAATAAAGACATGAAACTGAAAACTGATGGATCGGAAGGAGAGGTAATATCGAATGGCCAGCTAGGTCTCCAGATCTAAGTCGGTTAGATGTTTATCTTGGGGGTTACGTGAATCGAAAGTCTACTTCAATAAGCCCGAAAATATCGAGGAATTAAAAAATAGAATTAGGGCCGAAATACAACGAATCCTGCCATAAACGCTAAATGAAGTGTTACGAGTATTTGCAAACCGTCTTAGGTATTGTCAGGAAGTTAATGGTCAACAATTTGAACATTTAATTTGATATGTTGATGTTTTTTTCTTCAATTTTGAAATAAATCTAATTTTTTTATTAACTGTTCATTTTTGGTATAGGACATTGTACATGAAAAATACTTAGAATTCAATGCAGATTTCAAAATTAAAATAAAAAACAAATGTTTTCATTTGTAAAAATGAAGTTGATGGTCGCAATTTATTTCTGGCCCACCCTCTATAAATGAGTTTCTCATCACAAAAACCGCAGTCCAAAATAAAAAATCAACACCTGAATTTTAAATGAATTTGTTCCAACCCACGCGTCCTCACTGTATATTTGTGTGTGTATTAAACCTTTATTTTGTTCAATAGTCTGCATTATCACTTTCGTATTGAACTCTCAGGTGTTTTGACGTAGTAATTTTCTAATTGTTTAATTGAGTTCAAGTCATTTCAACAGGTTTTTTCTTTGTCTACATTCAGTTTTCTTCTTTATTAATTTAGATAGCATATTTCTCTGCTGCCTGATATATTATTTTAGTCAATGTTTTGGCTTATTTATTACTATTCGTTTGTGTGATTTTATTATTAATGATCCCATGTTGCTATTCTAGATATACGTACGGTTTCCTAAGAGTTCCATCGTGTCAGTATTTTGTTTTCTGTTGTAATGAATTCTAATTTTTTATATTTCTGAGAAATCACATTATCTTTTGGACTTACAACTACAAAAGGTTTACATATCTGCCAATAATAATATGTAGTTGTATCCTCCACTGTTACACTGAGAAAAAGTAATTCTTCAAAAGTAAATACTGTTGATACACCAAACAAGGCTACTCTACAATCAAACCATGAATTCACAGCGATTGCAAACTGGATCATTTTGGTTTAGCCTGAACTAATCTTACATAAATAAAAATAATACATTTTATTTACATAAAAATCCACCTACAATTACAAGTAACTTTGTAAATAAACACGGGGAGAAATCGAAAAAAAAATTACTTTGAACATGGGCTTCGTATTGTACCAAAAGCTGGCGTTGGTACGGAATAAGGAGTAAGGTTTGAAATTTGGAATATGGTATATATTACGGTGAGAAAAATCTATTAATTTTACAAATATAATAATAACAGTCGAAAGTTAGATAGAGAACCTTACGTGAAAAAATAGTAATGGTAACATAACCAACAATTATAGTGTAAGAAGAACATAATATTTTTCGAATCTGTCTGTAGGTAATTTTTTATCTTGATTTACTTGAACCAAATTTTTAATGTTCGTTTTGAAAGACCCATATAATTAAAGCTTTTTAAATGTTCGGTAAGCGCAACATATAATATCATTCGCAAATAATAATTAAAGAAACGCTGAGAAAATGTTTTTGTTTTGCTTTTGGTACTACGTAGTGATTTTATGTTTATATACATGCTATAATGGTTTCCAATGATGTTCATTTATATGTATTTCTCCCAATTTGTTGGAAGTAAAGCTGTCTGATATCAAAACTTATAGCTTCTCTGTCAAGTATATCACACGGTATCAACAACATACTCTTTGTTGTTTTAGCTATGCATGTTCCAATGAGGACATTTTTGGGGATCTTCAACAGAGATAAAGTCTCGATTTTCTGGATTTGTTATAGAACCATTTTCAGTGGATACTGTACTTAGAAATACATATTTTACTGAGTGAGGTGCTTCGTAGTTTAGATTTGTTTTTTTATTATACCAATTATTATGAGATGATGACCCTGTGTGTAATCTAGGTCTTGAAGTTAATATTGTTTAATACAACCCCATATTGTTTACTCTAGAAATGGAATCAGCTGAAATAGTGTTAACCTCATTTTGAGATCATCTCTTCATACGAGAACCCATACTTTTGTCCCTGAAATAGAAAAGGAGAAACATGATCAATAATTTGCACTATCCTCAAGAACAAAACAAGATCAACAAGATAGATAACTTAAAGGGAGTGACAAGAATATTTGGTTAACAGTTACATATTCTCGAGGATGTTGAAAGGTGACTTCCCATATTGGTAAATGAAAATAATTGCAAAGTGGCACTAATAACATGATTTGGGAGAAATCAAAAATGGTTTTATTAGACAACAGGTTTTTAATTGTGACAAAACTGATCCTAAATAACAGCAGAAGAGAACCAATTCCCAGCCACAAGCCTATAAGAAACCATTTAAGCTTGCTATTTTGGGCCGATACAAGCAGCGATTGAGAATAATTGTTTGCAAACACACGTACTTCCGACATCATTTGCTTTGCATTTTTCATCAAAAGCGGTAATTTGTCAGGACTCACATAAGATTTATAAAAATGTCCGATGTTTACTTAGAAAAAGACATATTTTAAAACTGAATAATTCTACATGTCACACACTTTCATTTGAATGTCTTTGGGAACTGAATCCACATCGATATTAAATGGCGAAAAAAACATTTTCATGAAAACCGCTGCCATCTCAGCTTTGAACATTTGGAATCCTAATTGAAATTCGTTGATTAAAATGTTTATATATTGTACGTATTTTTGAAAAGTAGTAACGTTTTCTTTTCTAAATGTGGAAAGTGAGATACATTATTCTGCAAAACACGCTGTTTCCAATTTTAATTTGCGCTCAAAGCCCTGAATTTTATCATACAAATTGTGAATAAACTGTCCTTTGCCTTGAAGTTCCACATTAAAATCATTGAGATGCTGAGTCAAGTCGAAATCGCACATCCATTCTTTATTACCAAACTGAGGAAAGGCATATCCCTTCATATCCAGGAACAATTGTATTTCGCTTTTTAAGTTGTATACTCTTTTTAGCATGGCACCTCAACTAAGCCAACGGTATTAAGAAATTAAATTAAAATTGATTAGTTTAATTATTGGTACTGTGAAATTTGTCAAATCTTTTCGCACACAAATTTTCCTGGTGAATTATGCAGTGGTTAACGAAGATTTCCCTTCCTGTGACCTTCTTAATGTCTTGAAATAGTCTTCCCGATACTCCTACCTCCAAGCTTGACATTGCCCGTGCTCCATCTGTCGATATACCCATAATCTCTTCTAATAAAATTGAACAATTTTCCAACACAGACTTTAGTTCATCGTACAGGTCTTTGCCGGTTGTAATCCCTTGCATTGGAATTAGTGAACACAATTCTTCCGTCATATTAAATTTGGTGTCAATACCACGTAAAAATATAGTCAGTTGTGCTGATTCGTAACAATATCCCAACAATATCCCAACTCTCATCAAGTGCCAAAGAACAGTGTTCGAATTTTACAATGCGTTCACGAGGCGTTGTTGCTATGCTGTCGGACAAGTCTTCAGTTCTGCTTGCAATAGTGGCTCTTGATAAACTAGTATTAGCCTAAAGCTGGTAGACAATGTAACTCGTTCCTCGAAGTTTCCTTGGACTTCCATCGTCTCGAAATGATTGATCTTACTTGATAAACTAACGTTTGAAATAATATTTATTTTATCAGGATATGCTATTTCTGCCACAGCAGACATTCTTTTATCATCTCTCCATCCGCAATGGGTTTAATTTTTTTATTAGTATTTGACTGACAACAAAACTGGCCTTTACTGCCGCATTTGATACAATATATTGATTTTCAAAAATTGCCCAAGTTTTTTCTCTATTTCATTAAACTTATCTATCCGGAGTTGTCCTGTTAATTTTTTTATATTGTTGTTTGTGTATTGTCATGCTTTTTTGTGTTACATTCTTTTAATGTCGAAACACTCTCTGACCATATTAAGAAAACAGCTTTATCGAAAAATATTATTTCCAGGTCCATTTATATTAGTAGCCATTGCTAAAATGGTTTGTTAACAGCTTACCAGTCTGAGCTGATTGTGAGACAGAATCAAACACAAACAAACACAAACGAAGCACGTTCGTAATGCATGTTTGAACAAGTCGCGGACAAGAGTAACTCGTCACAAAAAATCGTGCAGACGCGTCGCGTTCGTATTGCATGTTTCAACAAGTGAGCGACAAGTGACCAACTCATTACAAACAATTATTTCGATTTAGTATGTACTACCATTTTTTTATAATTAATTTTATAACAATATGTTGATGGGAGAAAATCGAAAAAATAAACTCAATTTTAGAAATGCTTGGCGGCCGCATAAACACGTTTAAAGGGCCGTAAGAGGACCGCGGGCGTCGTTTTGCTCATCCCTAGTTTAGGCGATCCAAACAAAATGTTTCTTTCTTGTCAGCCAGTAGCGCTTATTTACTCATTTATTTATTAATTTATTCATATTCCTTATTTTAATGTGTATACATTTTCTGTGAAGATATTGAATATTGAAAAATGTTCTCATTTTTACTATAGTAGATATACTAGATATATGTAATTCAAGCATTGTATCCACATTAAAATTAATTTTGAATTCCCGAATAGTTAATTATTTATAAATTTACTAGTGAACTTTGTAATACTACGAACATGGAAACATGCAGATTTTCTCAACAAATTTATCCCAAGTGCTGCAGTCTTGGAATGCTTTAACTCTCAAGTACGTGTTAGTTTTCTCAATGAAAAATTCATTCTTCTGAGCTTGAGGTTTTACCATATCAAAGCAACTCGGTCTGCTGGAATTGACCTCTAGGTAGAGAGTAAACTCAACAAGAAATTCAATTTCTCGAACTACCTAAATATTAAACAATTTCATGTAGTAGAGTAAGTCAATAAATTTAAATTTATAAGCAATTATTTGAATAGCCGGTCTCCTATATAGTACATTAACATTTTAAATTACATCCTAAATCCGGTAGTGGAAGCTAAATAAAATAAGAGATGCCTATATTTCTGAACAGTCTCAAATATAACTTTAAATTTTTATTTATTGTATTTGTATGTACTTCAACTAAATGTGTCTTGTTTAAAATTCTGTTGAAAATGTCAGAGTAATAAATCTTAACAATTTCATCGTTAAAAAAAACGTTGACTTGATGTTTTAAATTCCAGTACTGAAAAAAAAAATTTCGTTTTATATCAAAAATAAAAGGTAGATATTACCATCTAGCCTATACACTACTAAAGTACACAAAATTTTGTCAAAATTCAGTCTGTAATTTATGTGTGATACATCTTCAACAGTGAGACAGACGGACAAAAATTTCAAAAATTGGCTGTTATTTACATTTTCACTTTGTACAGTAAAAAGCTACTAGTTCTACAAATTATAATTTTAAAATAAAAATCATGTACTTTGTATCACACTAAAATAGCCACAAAAACACACGACTTTTCATAAACCCATTTACAAAGTGAATAAATATTTTTAGAATATCTTGGAAATAACATTACAAATACTAAATATTCTGTATAATTCAAATTCTCCAACTTTTTCAGGGTCTAAATCAGATCCCGTTTCAATGGCAATAAAAAATTAACACACTGGAATTTAAGAAATGTAAAAATTTAAAAAATGTTACGAACTATGCACTCATTTTTAAACTCACCTAGACAAAATTGTGTTTTCAAAATGCTTGTAAAACTTCATATGTAAATGCTAAACAGAGAAACTATTTTTTTGGTTTACGTACGTTTTATGTAGTAGCCAACATAGATAAGAATATGAATTAAATAATGAGTATAGCTAAATATGTAATTTGAAGTCGAAAATTTTACATATCATCCTGAAACTGGTTACCGCAAGTTCTAAAATTAGAAAGGTATGGAAGTTTACTTGAAAAAAATTATGCGATAGGCAAAATTAATGCCTCTAGCCCTGTGGCGTTTCCCTAGCTATCCGAGAATTTGATACTGACCGCGACATTAAGGGCCAGAATTAATAGAGCGAAGCACTTCAAGTTCGGGTATGACCATAATGTTTTGACACATGTTTACCTTTTGACATTTCTCAATTTCGAAGCATGGAGACTATAAGCAAGCAGAATTCTACAAGGTATAGCTGATAACAAATAATGTGATAACCAGATCGACCGAAATTTGAAAATTTACTAAAATTACTTTTTTTATGATTCGATTTCAAATTATGAAAAAATGTAGTTTTGTTTTGCCGGGAAAATTATTGTCTTTCCATTAAAGAATGGTAGGTATAAAAGGATTAACGAACAATTGTATTTGTCAGAAAAACTATAACCCAACCTGAGGTATGGCTTCTAAAATTGGTGCAAATGCTTAAAGTGTATTCAGAAGTATGCCGAATGAATAAGTTACAAAGTGTTCAAGAAAAGTTACGAATTTCTAAAAAGTGTTCGTGGTTCTATACCCGGCAAATTTTTAGAAAAAAAAAATAGCAAAGCACTAGTAACAACGATCACATTGCACATTTCCAAACATTTAATGGTGAAAACTTTAAGCACGTTTTAAAATAATCTTTGCCTCAAACGTCTGGGTTTCACAGTGCCTTGGTTAAAACCAGATCACACACAATCTTAAGTAGTTAAATGAGTTATAACTTATGGTCATACCTGTAGGTACAATGTCCGGCATTCTCTATCTCCGGTGTCAGAAATTGGGTTCAATTTTAAAACACCGAGTTGACCTTGACATGAAATTTAAGATCAACGTCAGTGCAGTATCCAAGGGTAGCCACGGAAAGGCAAAATGTTTACTTTTTAAACTTCTATTGAACTTATGGTAAGCAATGTTATGTCAGATTTTTATACGCCATTCAACACCGGCATAAAAAATAACAATTAAAAAAAGTTGGCCTTGAGACTACCTTGAAGCTCAACATCAAAGTCATATTTAATGTTACCACTGGATAGGTAGGAAAGAACTATAGGCTACCAGTGCTATTGTTTACCATTTTATTCCACAATTTCTGGATATCCAGCCGTACAGGAACTTATTGAACACCGTGCATATTTGCACAGTAAAACCCATATACAAATCATTCATAATAATCAAGGAATGCATATTTACCTAACATAATAACATTATATCGCCGATTGTCATATTTGACTAAATGTTACTTTTTATTAAACACAACCCCAATTACGCATGTTGGAACAAACGTACTAACTGAAATAGTTCAAAACTTTTGGAAGTTGCATTGAATAAGATATGTCTTTAATTATATTGCAACCTCGTAAATTTTCAGAATATTTTTATTGTGTTATTCATCACGATTCTTGTCTGCTTTTTCTGATCAGTTCTTGATGTCACAAAAAATCAATAACCTACTAATAAATTTCCTTATTGGTTAACTTATTTAACGACAGAAATAGTATTTTGCTCAAAAAACAGCTTCAATAATTTATTATATTTTATAAATGTAGAAAGTGCATTACTATGACATTCATTGCGTTTGTAATCTATGAATAAAAATTCTTTATTAATTATTATTCATTGAGTGATGATCCCTTCAAGCAACACTCTAAGCTGCTTCTTATTCTTCTCATGACAACAACAATGTTGACTTTTGGCGTCTATTCGTCTGAAAGCTTCTCCGTCTGTTGAATGTGAAATACTTTGACACTAAGATTTATCCAATCTCCATTGTTTTTCAAACCACATCTTCAGAGCGCCTTCCAATTTCGTGTTATGCACAATAAATATTGGCACTTTTCCGTTGCTTGCTTTGTAAAGGGTTTTTTATTTTTCGTAAAATCAAGATTAAATGAGTATAACTGGAATTTAGATTACTCCTGGGAATTTTTCCTGTTTCATTGATTTTTCTTCTAGACTCGGTTATAACTTTATTTTATTGTTGAGATTATTGAGTGCTATCTTATAAATATATTTTTATTAATTTTAAATTTCTTGACTTTCATTTTTTGATACTGAAAGCATAAATTATACAATCTACAAAATGGCAATATGATCAATCCAAAATCCAAGGTGCCTTTTTTATGAAAGTGGATATTCTTTAACTTAAAAAAATCAGTATTATGATAGTCGGGAAATGGTTTATTGAAAGTGTTATACCATATTCGCACATAAATAATTTATTATAACTTTAACAATATTTAATTGCTTAACTATCTTAACGTGAGTAACTCATTCCTTTAGAGTATTGTCTTTGTTTTCAGTATTTGTTAAAAGGAAGGGAAACATTTTGGTAGATATTTTAGGTCGTCCAGATTATTGATATTTTAGGTCGTCCAAATATATATATATAGATATATATATATATATATATATATATATATATATATATATATAAACTAGGCTAGGTTCCAGGTGAGAACCGCGTCTGAATTTATTAAATACTTGACGATTCGACTCCTGCTTTAGAGCCAGTATCAAGAGAGATAATCATATCTCTCAATTCCCTTAGGGCATCCACCAGACGAGGAGCTGTAGAAATAGAGTCTAAACCGACGCGTTGACAGTTGCTGCATTCCTACAGCATGAACGTCCGTAATTACCAGATTAAACAAACCAAACACGACCACCAACACCCAACATCCCCTTCTAATCGACCGAAACATCACACACCTCTTCACGTTCAATTTCTAGTATTCTTAACAAGCAAATTTCGGCCCTGTTACGAAATTCCATCCATTCAATCAGGTATCAACTTGACCAAACCAACCGAAATTTGTATCACTGTTATTCGTCATTACATACCCTCGTCCAATTTCAGGGGACAATGTTGATCGCATTTCGAACGGTAAAGTTGAACACTTGACATAAAACAAAATAGTGACTAAAAATCATAAACCAAGAGGACTTATTACAAAACAAATTAGCTATGGTAAGGTAATTATTTCTTTTATCTGAAAGCCTAGACAACTTGGAAGTCGAAAGAAAGTTTCTATACACCATTTTTACTGGTCTCTCTCTCTCTCTCTCTCTCTCTCTCTCTCTCTCTCTCTCTCTCTCTCTCTCTCTCTCTCTCTCTCTCTCTCTCTCTCTCTCTCTCTCTCTCTCTCTCTCTCTCTCTCTCTCTCTCTCTCTCTCTCTCTCTCTCTCTCTCTCTCTCTCTCTCTCTCTCTCTCTCTCTCTCTCTCTCTCTCTCTCTCTCTCTCTCTCTCTCTCTCTCTCTCTCTCTCTCTCTCTCTCTCTCTCTCTCTCTCTCTCTCTCTCTCTCTCTCTCTCTCTCTCTCTCTCTCTCTCTCTCTCTCTCTCTCTCTCTCTCTCTCTCTCTCTCTCTCTCTCTCTCTCTCTCTCTCTCTCTCTCTCTCTCTCTCTCTCTCTCTCTCTCTCTCTCTCTCTCTCTCTCTCTCTCTCTCTCTCTCTCTCTCTCTCTCTCTCTCTCTCTCTCTCTCTCTCTCTCTCTCTCTCTCTCTCTCTCTCTCTCTCTCTCTCTCTCTCTCTCTCTCTCTCTCTCTCTCTCTCTCTCTCTCTCTCTCTCTCTCTCTCTCTCTCTCTCTCTCTCTCTCTCTCTCTCTCTCTCTCTCTCTCTCTCTCTCTCTCTCTCTCTCTCTCTCTCTCTCTCTCTCTCTCTCTCTCTCTCTCTCTCTCTCTCTCTCTCTCTCTCTCTCTCTCTCTCTCTCTCTCTCTCTCTCTCTCTCTCTCTCTCTCTCTCTCTCTCTCTCTCTCTCTCTCTCTCTCTCTCTCTCTCTCTCTCTCTCTCTCTCTCTCTCTCTCTCTCTCTCTCTCTATTATTCTGTTTTTTTTTAATTCGAACTTATTTTTTCACTAGGATATATGAGAATAATGATATATTTCCGTAATGCTTTTTCAGAATGAAACACATACAGAATACCGACGATACCAGCTGCAGTAGGAATAACACGTACCCATTGTTGTTAAACAAAGAATGTCTCCGTCACCACAAAAAAAAAAAACCATTGTGACACAGAAAAAGATTTATAATTTTTGTCTATCAGTGGCAAAAAAAACTGGTGAAAGACATATCCAGCGAATATATCCTCTTATTTCTATTCAGTGGCCAAGGGAGCATTCGTCTCTTTGAAAGCAGCTTTCTCGAAAAGAGAATAACCACAGACGTTATTCAGATAACTTGAATTTGTATCTAATGTTTTTTCGAACTTTCACGGCTGGGTGGTTTGTGGAACTTCCCCAAGATATTTTTACATCGAGTTTGTTTGTAGTTTCCGGAGATGAAAATACAAAGTACTTTATGTAAACTTATTTTAGACTGCAGTACAATGATGCGGACTATGTGAAAAAGTTTAAAATAGAACATGTTTTTTCATAAAGACATCTACTTTTTGTTACCTTTTTTTCAACGATCAAGATGGAAAACAAACAAAAAGGAAAACCTTAAAATAGATTTAATTCCAAGACTGTTTCATAAATTTATGTCGAAAACGTTAATGGGTTTCTTTTACTTATCAATTAAATTATTTTTTTTATCTTTTGGGGTATGATTTTTGCATCATAAAATCATTATCATATCCCCATCAATATAAAAAGAATTCTTTAGTATATATAACATAAAAGGTAAATAAAAGTTATAAGCACGGTTGTTAGCTGGTCTGTGCACTTTTTTGTCTTTTTGTTTTAAGGAAATATTCGCAATGTATTGTTTTAAATCGTTTAGAATAATTTTTCATTGACCTTCAAAATGAACCTTATTTCGTAGCATAATTGAACTCAATTTAAAGAAAATTGATTTTTTTCATTATTATTTATTTTTTAATTTATTTATCATTATTATATGCTTGGGATGATCCCTATTTCGTCACATAATTGAACTCATAAGTGTTATATGATATTAATGAATACTGATACAACGTTTCAATGGGATTTTAAAAACGTTTCACGTGAAAAAAGTGGATAATATATTTTATAATTTAGCCCACAAGTACATTTTCTATGACTTTCTGAGGGTAGATTCAAGTATTGAAAAAATCCAAGGTTTATAGTATAAAAATTTTCCGGGATTTTGTCATAATTTTCAACTTGGCAAAATCACTTAATTAACAAAAGCATACATAATTCAAAAATTGCTGAATCTATTTTAGGGAACTATTGGCATTCATGTACCTGAATAGCACCTAATTTTTTTGTTCTTTAATTTTTAGAATTATTGGGTGTTTGAGTGAGCTAATCTCTTGGCGCACCCAAAGGCTAGATCACCCGTTTTTTAACAATATTCTCACCTTATAAATATTGAATTTAGAAAATGTCCTGTTTTTTAAGAACTCAATTTCGAAATATTCCCACTTCTCTTGTGTAATAACTTTTATATCTTTTTCAATTTTTTTTGTGGGATTTGAATATTTTGTCAAAAAGTTTCAATTATCAAACGAGTAACATCTGTATTATAATTTTCGATGAAAACACCCTGGTATTCCACAAAATGGGTTAAATTAACTATGTTAATAATATTATTCCAGGAAATGGTTACAATTGCGATTAAAAATTAATACGACCTTTTTAACAGAGATGTGAATATTTCGAATTTAAATGAGTATTTTAATAAAAATAACGTTATGATGTTATTAATCATGAAGTTGGATTATATAAGTACCGTCATTTGGGGTGAAATCGGAAAATTTTTGCGGTTTTTTGTTAATAAAAATTACAATTTTCAAAAGAAAATTTATCAAAAAATAATTAAGAATCTCCCAGGTGTCAGTAGCTAAATTACATGTAGAACGAAAAAATATATAATTCTCCCCACTACTTTTTAGGGTTCCGTATATACAGTATACGGATACCCTTATAATATCACTCAGGATTTCTGCCTCTGTCACATCACAGCAATTTTCTCCTAAACTACTGGACGGAAGAGGTTGAAATTTGGTATGAAGGTATAGTTTGGTGACCTGATCAGGAGCACATATCGCAAAAGAAGAAATTTTGATTTTAGGGGTACTTCTGGGGGAAAAAACTAAAAAAATCGACCGTTCCCCCCCTGATCTCCGAAACTACTGAACCTAAAATTTTGAAAAAAATAGAAAATATAGAAAGTTGCCCGAACTTTACAGGAAAAATAAGGAGATACCATTAATGTTAATTTTGGGGGGCAAATTATAGAATTAAATAAATATTTAAAAATAAAAAAAATTCAAACTCATCATGTAATATATCAAATGAAAGGTCTCATTCTGAGGAACACAAATATATTTTTTTCATATTTAAAAAAAAATTAATTAAAAAGATATTAAAGAAAATATACCAAAATTTACCCATTCCCCCCCCCCTTATCTCCGAAACTATAAAACGTAAAGTTTTGAAAAAAAATAGTTTTATAGGTTCTGACCTGAAGTTTACTGGAAAAATAAGGAGAAACCTCTACTTTTCATTTTGGGGGGCAAATTACAGAATTAAATGGAAAATATAAAATTAAAATTGTTTCTAACCCATCATGTTATATATCAGATGAAAGGGCTCATTACGACGAAAACAAACATATTTTTTTCATATTTTTAAAATAAATAAATTAAAAGATATTAACAAAAATATAAAAAAATTTACCCATTCCCCCCCCTTATCTCCGAAACCATAAGCTGGAAAATTTTGAAAAAAAATTGAGCTATAGCCCCTCACCTGAACTTTACTGGAAAATTAAGGAGAAACCCCTAATATTTATTTTGGAGGGCAAATTATAGAATTAAATGGAAAATATAAAATTAAAATTGTTTCTAACCCATCATGTTCTATATCAAATGAAAGGGCTCATTATGAGGAAAACAAATATATTTTTTTCATATTTTTAAAATAAATTAATTAAAAGTTATTAACAAAAATATAAAAAACGTTACCCATTCCCCCCCCCCTTATCTACGAAACCATAAGCTGGAAAATTTTGAAAAAAAATTGAGCTATAGCCCCTCACCTGAACTTTACTGGAAAATCAAGGAGAAACCCCTAATATTTATTTTGGGGGGCAAATTATAGAATTAAATGGAAAATATAAAATTAAAATTGTTTCTAACCCATCATGTTCTATATCAAATGAATGGTCTCATTATGAGGAAAACAAATATATTTTTTTCATATTTTTAAAATAAATTAATTAAAAGTTATTAACAAAAAAATAAAAAATGTTACCCATTCCCCTCCCCTTTTATCTCCGAAACCATAAGCTGTAAAATTTTGAAAAAAAAATATAGGTATAGCGCCTCACTTGAACTTTACTGGAAAAATAAGGAGAATCCCCTAATATTCATTTTGGGGGGCAAATTATAGAATTAAATGGAAAATAAAAAATCAAACTTATTTCTAACGTTTCATGTAATATATTAAATCACAGGGCTCATTATGACTAATACAAACATATTTTTTTAATTTTTTTTTAAATAAATATTTTAAAATATATTAAAAAAATATTAAAAAAATTACCCATTCCCCCTTTATTCCCCAAAGTATAAGACCTATTTTTTTTATTTACAGGAAAAATACGAATAAATCTTTAATATTAATAATGGGGGGCAATTTATAAAAATAAACGGAAAATAAAAAATATTTTTTTAACGTGTCATGCAATATATCAAATGAAGGGGCTTGTTATGAGGAATACAAATATATATTTTTCATATTTTTTAAATTAATTGTTTACAAGATATTAACATGAAGATATAAAAAATTCTCATTTCTCGCTTTATTTCCGAAACCATACTACCTAAAATTTTGAAAATAATTAGGGGTACTGGGACTCACTTGAGATTTATAAGAAAAATTATTAGAAAACCTCCATGGTAATTTTAGGGACAAATTATACAATTAAATGGAAAATAAAAATTCAATTTTCAAACGAATCATGTAATATATCAAATAAAAGACTCATTATGTGAATTACAAATATATCATATTTTTAAATCATTTGTTTAGCAAAGATATTAAACATCGACTTAATTCCCAGAAATTAGAAAGTACACTATTTAAATTTTGAAAAATGTTTTATTTGTATTTTTAAATGATTTGAATAACAGATTTAATAATTTATAATTTAAAACTTGACCTATTTTGCCCTTTATCTTCCAATCTATACAGCCTCAAAATTCAGACAATAGATTATAAAAGGCTTCCCTGAAAGTTTATTAGTAAAATAAAACTCTAATGTTAATTTTCGGGGGCCAAATTAGAAAACTAAATACAGCGAATCTTGAAGGTGGTACGGAACCCTTACAATGCGAGTCCAACTCGCACTTGACCAAATTATTTAGTGTTGAAGAGTGTCCGCCTCCACCCCTATGTGTGGGGTAAAGGCGGAAGACCATAAATTTAGCTTTAAAAATTGTCTTAGACCCTTGTATGGGGCAAATTCGGACAAAAAAAAAATAAAAAAATATATATTTAATTGATAAATATTAGGTACAAAAAAAAACCGGAGGCGTATTAAACTCTTTATTCACAGAAAATACTTAAATATACATTAAACCCTACAAATATGGAACGTAAACCATAATTCTGGTTATAATATTTCAATTTTTAATTTACTTACTCTATTTTGATATTTTTCAATGAAGATAAAAGCGGAAACTGATATCTTTGGCGCCTTAAATCTTGAAACTTTTTAAAAACTTTTACTATTTGATTTTCCTCTACAATGCATTCATCCTTAACAGCCGGATATGTGAAATATTCGCCCATTTTGTATTTGGTTTCCTTAAGAAATTAACTAAAAATATTTTTTCATCTTTTTCTAACATAATTTCAGTAACACAACCAATATAGTATTTATTGGCATAGGTTTGGGAACAGCAGTACTTAACTACTACGAACATTCCTACTTCTATTGCAGAGGCAACATCATTAATATTGCTTTGGTTTGGAAGGAACATATTTTCAATATTTTCATCCTGCATTTCTACAGTTTCTTCTTTATCACTCTCATTTTCACACTCACACTCACGTTCTTCTTCAAATTTTTCAACTTCGCTTATATCTTCTAGGCCCACCTAGGCCTCGTTATCAGATGTCTCCACATCCCTTAAGGAAATGCCTTTGCCAGCAGGCACTTGCAATTTCTTACCACGTCCCCTCTTAAAGTCTTGAGTAACAGTCAGTCTACTTTCCTGCAGGAATTCTTAAGAGTGTCGATCCAATGTTCTTCATTTAGGTCTTCGTTTTCCCTTCTCTCGGGATCAGGTATTTTCTTGAGAACTGTGTCTGCTGACAATGGAATAATTCCACAAGCACGTAAACCAGACTTAATGTTCGCTTCCATATTTTCGATCTTTTCAATTGCTTTTTTTTAAAGCGCAGGGAATTCTGATTTCAGAATGCAGCTTCAATTCTTCATTTTTCATTCTGCAAGTACAGATCGCCAAATTTTTTTGAACGGCCCAAAAAAAGACACGTCGAACGGTTGTAGCAAATGCTCCATTTGGTGGCAACAACACAAACTTGATATCATTTTGCTCACAACACCGTAAAACATGTATAGAAGTGTGAGCTGCCAAGTTATCCCCAATTCTAATTCTTCTTCGACAATTATTTCTTAGTCTTCATTTTCTTCTTCTTGCACAATTTCTGTTCGCTGTTCTAAGAAAAGAGATGCATCAGTTATCTCTTCATTAATATCATAAATATTTTCATCTGTTGTATTTGTTTCAATATTCGAGCAAGTCTGACCCTGACAATTGATGCATACTGGCGAACAAAATAATCCCACTTATTGACAGCCACAATTTTTACTACAATCCGTCTTGCATTTACAAAAAATAGCATTATTCGTTTGTATTCTGTTTTTTATTTTCATACCAAGCTTTATTAAGAATATCGTACTGATTGTTAATAAAACAGATAATTGTTAAACTTCCTTTTTTCTCAGTTATAATAATTTTATCACCATACTTTAACTTTAATCTTCTTTTAATTGTTTTATAATCTATATTTGGATTTTTGCCAATGTCTTTTAATTCTTGCAATGAAAATTGACAATCATCATTATTTTCAATGTATTGAAATATTTCCTCCATCGCCAAGTTCACTGAATCATCTTCGGGACGACCAACTTTATTTCCCAAAGTAGGCCTCAGAAAGATATTATAACAGTTATTGTAGTACTTAGCTTCAGCAGCAACTAAGTCAAATTCATACTCAATGCGGACAATAACAGCTTTTGCTACGACATCAGAACGAGGTCCGAGCTACCTTTAAAATGGAATCTTTAAATTCAAGTGTAGATACATTATATATTTTACGACGGACATTCTGCGCTTTCTTCTTTTCAGCTTCTACATTTGCTTCATCGCCGCAAAATAAACAATATCTTTTAAAGTTAAAATCTGGCTCACTTACTCGTGCTCTAGTGTGAGGTGGACTTATCGTGGATGTACTACCTTGTTCTGTCTCGCGCTGTCTTTTAGCTACAACAATAGTATTTTTTCGAGTGTACATTTTACGACACTGCACTTGGACTGTCACAGATTGCTTGTCTTTCAAGTATTCAAAAAACTTATCATTTCTTTCAACACTTGCATCAATCAAAGTCTTCATTCCACGATCAACAACAACAACTTCACTTTCTTTCAAAGGTTTATCACAAATGAAACAAACTTCCGATATTTTGCTAAAATTATTTAACAGCACAAATTAAAATTGAAAATATTACCAATAAGCAAGTCTGCTCTCTGCAAAGGAATTTTCAAAACTAACAGTATATACTGAGTTATTTCGTTTACTTACTCCACACTCGAACAATGACGTAGCTAGCAGATGTTACTCAAGGTTACCGACGAAGGGAATTAGGGACTGACAGTATAGTCTTATATTTTAAAATACT
This sequence comes from Octodonta nipae, assembly GCA_034190945.1. Lineage (NCBI taxonomy): Eukaryota > Metazoa > Arthropoda > Insecta > Coleoptera > Chrysomelidae > Octodonta > Octodonta nipae. The sequence goes on from CM067216.1 coordinate 183,295,202, forward strand.
CATTCAATTTATACAAGTTTTATTGTGTAAGTAACACAAACCAATAGTTTCTTATTTTCAGTTATATTGAACGTCCGATGACGTGTACAGGCTGTATTTTAGTGCATATTATGTAAAATATGAATTTTCTAATGATTAAAACCGCGATATCTCACGAATGATGAGTTGTAAGAGTAAAAGTGACTGGATTATTTTTGTAGAGAATTGTATGATCTACAACTGGCTATTTTCACCATAAAACTTACCGTTTTCGAGAAAAATGGAAAAAACCTTAATTTTGTATGTTTGACCTTGAATAAAATTTTTTGCAGAAGGAGGATCGAAGGGGATTTTTACATTTTCTTTATAATGATGTATTTAACGTCTCTGCCAATTTTCAGCTCTATGCGAATTTTTGTTAAGTCAAATGTCTATTTTGACTGGATTATCTGATTTTAAAAAAAAATTGTCAAGAAATTGGCAAAAAAGGGAGCTTAAAAAGATGGTACTCTTTTGCATTAAAACTTGTAAAAGTGATATTGATCCCGGCTTAGGGGTTGAAACTGCAGGGTGACCGATACGTCTAAAATGTGTCCTCCCATAAATATAAATTAACCTTTTTTGTCTTTTTCTTTTAAGAATATTTTAAAAGTTATTTTGGGTCCCGTATAAAAAATGACAAACAAGTGAAAAATTATAATCAAAAGTTATGTACACTGCGCTAATTGTAACCGGATCCAAAATAAAAAAAAAATAAAAAGTACTAAGACAATAAAAGAAATGTACTTTAGTGGTCTGAAAGTTTAAAAAGAATGTCCTCCATCAAACTTTCTAGTACGCAAAATCAGAGAAAAATATTATCAATATTTTAACATTATTAAAATTACGGAAGCTTAGTCGTGGCATTAAACTACTGTAATTTGATGTTAAATGCTTATAACGAAACTTGCGCTATTATACTGATTATAAAATGAGATTTGTGTCTCATTAATAACTTGCATTAACTTTGTTTCCTGACAAAACGATATGTGGCATTTTTGGAATGTTAAAATCAACTCTGCCTCTTCGTAACCCAATTAAAAGCCATCGAGATACGCACGATGAGATACCGCTTCTATTTTACTACCGTTAATTATTACAATCTAATTCCAAAAAAAATATGAAGAATATTCAGAGAGTGTTCTGGTAACCTCAATTGGCAAACACAATTCATACGATGATAATGTATTCAGATTGTAGACATTATATAATGAAGTGCAAGATAGTTACACTTTCCAATCATGAGATATCTTCATTATTTCATTATTATTATTTACAATTTGTTTATGAATTTTATTTAAATTCTTGGAAATCTATAAAATTCATAAAGTTAATGAACTAAATTATACGGCAAATCAAATAGCCCCAACCTGGAACAGTGCATACCCTGGGTAGACATTTTATTACTTGGCTTACAACTATCAGCCCCACCACAACGGTGTAGGAATAATACTCAACGCTGAAATGAGTAAATCAGTTACCAACTTTGTATTCTTTTTAAATCGTGATAAGTTGCTATCCGGCACACTCTAAAGAGTAAATATTCTTCAGCCAGTGGTTAAATCAAATGATGAACTTAAAAATTGTATAAAAATCTAGATCACTTTATTAAATTTACTCTAAAAGAAGTAAATAACAATCATATTGGTAGATTTCAGTGCCAAAATAGGGAAAGGAGAACACTCTATTTTTTTGGAAGATAGGCGGTCTGGGTATATGAAATGAAAGAGGGGAATGGTTGAAGTTTTGCCAGAAGTAAGACTCAGATCTAGTCGTCACAAATACATGTTTCCAAGCAGTATTTACTCATCGATTTCTTTGTTACATACACCAAACAAAGTTATACGGAATCAGATCGATATGATAATTATATAAGATTCGGCTACTGAATTGGGAGTGTAAAGATCGAGGTTCAGACATTGGTTTTGACCATAATTCAGACGGAAAGCTGGAAACAGATTTTCAAAGTAAATAGAGAACAAGGGAACATTATATTAAAGAACTCTTTGAACACAACAGGGAGGAACCTTTAATGATAAGACAACAAGATGTCGGATTGCAAATTTTGAAGACTGACATAGAACATGCTGTCAAACAACTCATAACTAATAACAGCCCAGACTCAGATCAGGTGTTTGCCTAGCTATCGTAGCTATACTTTAGTGATGTGAGGTGAAAGCAAAAGCAGAACAACAAGTTGAAAAGATTTTGAGTAGGACTAGTGCCAGTATAGAAGAGATAATAAAAATTAAACAAAACAAGTAATAAAATTATTAGATGATAAAAAGCAAAAATAAAAAGAAGGTTGAATTAAATTTTAACAAGAATAATTTCGGCAAAGAATACAGGCTATAAAAAAGCCAATGAACTAGTTGACAACAAAAAATAAAAAAAATCGGACATATGGATTAAAAATAGTTTAATTCAGTTGCATATACCCATACATGGAATCACCATAAAAGGGCTAGGTCAGTTGTAATTTTACTAAAATACTCTGCAGTAAAATCACTATGAACTCCTCCTGAGGATCAAAAGGAAAGTAGTGACGAAATAGTCTCAGTTATTGAACGAAGGTATGTCAACTAAAGATTTAGACATAAACACAACAGCTGCATATCCAGATGGAGCTTTAGATATTGAAACTGCCATTAGAATATCTAAGCCAAAAGTGAGAACAGTCTTAGTTGAGCAGTATAATAAAGAAAGCAACTCTCAGGTCCTCATATTATCTTCCTGGATGAAGAACATGTTGGAGAAGACTAAACGAAAAAATGATCTAGCCTATAAGAGCAGAGTATTTCTAAACGAATCGGAAATTTTAACACAAATTTTGTTTTTACCACAATAATTACCACCCAGATATAGTCAACCATATAATAGGGCCCCTATTATACATCATTTATACTAACGAACTTACCAATATAACTGATGAATTCACAGTTCTGTATGCAGACGATACAACATTAATATATAGTGAAGAAGACTCGGATAGACTTCTGACAAGTGTGCAAAGGGCGTGCCACACTCTAGACATGTACTTCTCGGCATATGACCTTTTGTTAAATATGTCAAAGACACAATGTATTTTATTTGGTAACCAAAAAGACCACACTTTCACTTTTTCGTATAGAAATACAGATATTCAGCCTTCAGGACAAGTTTCTTTTTTGGGGCTAAATATTGGTAAAAGGCTGGACTGGAGGGCACATGTAGGGAGTGTGGCTCAGAGTATATCTAAATATTGCTATGCACTAAGAACTGTAGCTCAGAATATTAGCCGTGAAGCAGCACTGTCAGCATATCATGCATATATCCAATCAAAAATAAGATATGGACTAATTTTCTGGGGTAACTCTACCGAAGTTGAGAGAGTATTTTTACTTCAGAAAAGATGTATCAGAAGTATGTTTCAAATGAAAAAAAGAGATAGCTGTAAGCCTGTGTTCATAAGTAATAAAATCATGACGTTAACTAGTATGTACATTATTGATTGCTTTATGTTTGTCCATAAACATAAGGATCTTTTTGAAGGAGATGTGTTGAGTCATAGCTATGAAACAAGACATAGGTCTATTTTGATCCCACAAAAATATAATTTCAGTTATATTCAAAAAAATGTGACATATATGGCTACAAAAATATTTAATAGTGTGCCTGAATGTATTCGAAACCTGCCTCAAGCCAAAATTAAAAAAATTTTAACAAATTATTTAGTCAATAAGGCCTTTTATTCAACAAATGAATTCTTTAGTGACCCAGACAGGGTAAGACTGAGGTAACAAAAATTATTTATTTGAAATATGTAACTGTGTAATTCTGTTTTGTACTCTGTGACATTGTACTATGCCAAACTTGGCTTTGTAGTATAAATAAAGGAATATCTATCTATCTATCTATCTAATAACCATCCACCAGCCCCCCAGGACATTGTACCGATGCATCCGGGGATTTAACTAAGAATGGAGCATTTTACTTTATTCTAAGTATGGATGTATGGACCACAGTAGACACTATGAGTTTATGTTTGAGTTAAGGAACGACGTAGATACTGAGATTTTTGATTGCAGAGGTGATATTGACAAGACCAACCAGTGGTCACATAACTCCAGTAATCCCCAGAAAGGTGTTCAGTAGTACAGAACAGATCAGCTTTGGTCAGTGGGATTGATAGAAGTTTGATCAATTATTTAGAAAGCAACTAGGTTATCCATTACACTGCTTATTTGTCATTTAAAAACGTACAGTAATGTGTATTGTGTAGGTTAGCTATAAATCCCAGGATCAAAACGCAAGCTTACTGGAGTCCAGCAAGGAAATAAAGTCTAGTGATCCAGCAAAGAGATACAATTTTCAAATTACGAATAACAAGTCGACGAAGTTGTCACCCCGGTAGGATTGTAGGGCAAATTTTCAGGGTAAAGATGTATCCAATCGAGCCATTCAGAACTAAAGGCAGTGATCTCATTCTCAGTCTCATTCTGCCCTCTTTGTTAGAAACTGTATTTGACCGTTCAAAATCCTACCAGATTACACAGAACATGGAAGTTTGTACACATTGTCAATAAAGTTTTTACTGTTGAAAGACAAATTTGATTACGAATTAAGTTAAAATATTAAATCTTCATGAAGTTGTGTAATGTGCTAACCTGTTGCAAAACATAAGCAACATACAACAATTAGTACTTATTTTAATCGAAATTCCGTAAAGAATTCTTAATATTTAAAGAAAGAGTTTGATTTAATTAAATAATTTGAAATCTTTATTACAGAATCTATTTATATTTGATTTAGGAAAATATTTCCTGAATAAAGCTTTCCGTTTACAAATTGCAAAAGGCTTGAGAATACCGGAGAGTAGATGTTAACTCTCTTTTTTATTGTTATACTTTGTTATTTGATAATCAGTCAGTCTCCAAAATTGTTATATGTTTCATACTGCGTTTCAAAATACTTTACTCATAAATATCAAATTAACTATTTACCTTTTCACGTGATGTATTTATTTCTCACTCAGTTTTCACATTCATTCACCTACACTTCGCAACAGAAACTCCTCTCGCGCTGATCAAATTTGCTGACGGACTTTGATAAAGGGACGCGCGTTTGCGCTACAATTCTCTCAGCGCCTTTTCCACGTGCTAGTTATGCTGAAGACGCCCACAACTTTACGACTACATCCAACCCTTGTTATATGTATACTCGGATCGCCTACGCGTGCACTCGGTTAGATCTGCTAAAAGACCTGGGAGTTTGAAGGGTCATTTTAAGAATCGCGTTCTATTAGATCTGAAATATTGCTAAGCTCTCATGTTTCGTTTCAATAGGTAAAGCCTTCGAATTGAAACAACTCAAGAATAATATTTCAGCAATACTTAAATTGCAAGAAGGTAGAAAAAAGTCGAATCAAATTATGCAAGATAAAGTGAATTTTTGGATCTTTAATTTAACGGTGTCAATATCATTTAGTTTAGAATGAATAATTAGAAAAGTTATAAATATTCAAATATGTTTTGAATAGAAGTAAAACCAAATTCTGGATGATTCATAATTCTCAGAGTTAAATAGTGGGGGGACATAGGCTTTATTTTCCAAAAATTATTGCGAGTTTCCAGTTACACAAAACTCATACCCTAATACCACTTTTTAACTACTAAAAATGTAAATCCCTCCAGAACAATTCTATGAAAATTTGTTCTCACCGAATGGAATAACGCCCAAAAGTGCTCGCATCAAAAGTACATCATACAAGACTCTATTGACATTGCTATTTACTGTTTCAGTCTAGGCAGAAGAAATAAATCTAATTTGATAATGTAAAGCTAAAGTTTAAGTATTAAAATAGACAATAGAAAAGTAATACATAATACACCAGTCAATAGAGATTGTAAAGTAACATAAAATTCAACAGCAAACCACATAAGCCATCACCGCATAAGCCATCACGTAAATAATGGTTTATAAGACATAACTCACATAATTTTAACAGCAAACTCGTAGAAGTAAACTATTTGAGCCTTAAAAACCCCCAAAAAATATGGGTTATTTTCGTTTTTTTTTTTGCTTATAGTGTTAAAAGGAATAATCTATTCATAATGCCGCCAATAGAAAAAATGTAGACAGTCAGAAAATCTTCAAAATGAATTTTTAAAGGTTTTTTTCACAAAGAAAAGCCGTTTAAAAACCTATATTTTACTTATATATTTATTTATTGACAAAATGAGTGTGATACAATATAAATGTAAAAACAAACTAATATACATAGGTAAACACATTATGTTGCCCGTGACATTTGATTTATGTTTAATATCTGAGTTTCATTAAAAAGAAGATTACTAGCAAAAGTCTTTTTTTATTTAGAATTATCTTCAATATGTATTTTTGGGTTATATTGACTGATTATAAAATGCTGTGATAAGCAAGACCTCATACTATAATGCCATAATTAAGTATTGATTCTACAAGTGCAATATAAATCCTGTTCAAAATATTTTACATAGTCAACATGATAATCCCATTTCCAATGGCAGTCAAAAATTACACCAAGATATTTAACGCTAGTTACTTGTGGGATTATCATTTTGCAGGAACAGTTTGAAAAATTTTTGCACTTATTATTCATGGATTGTAATGTTACTTTTGTTCATTGAAAAACAGATAAATTTGGTTTCGCTAATATTTAATGTTAGTGGATTATAATCCATCCAATGCTTTACTTTAAAAATTGCTTTATGAATTAGTTCATCCCAATTTTCACCATTTATTAGAAGCACTGTGTCATCTGCATAGCAAACCATACCTTCATTTGATAGTAAACTAATTAGGTCATTTACATATAGAGAAAAAGAATTGGACCCAAGACTGTCCCCAGTGACATAACAAACTCCACTGTTCTACTTGAGCTGATTAAATTTTCACTGTCTGTATTCGATTACTTAAGTATGATTTAAACTAGTGATGAGATCATTCGAATGAAATATATTCTGTCATTCGATTATGAAAATCACTAGAGGATTCCGATAATGGAATCAAAGTATTCGAATGAAACATAATCGATTATTTAACTCGAAACATTCACCGAATGAATAGCCCGAGGACCAGCGATACTCCAGATCGAACGATGCTGCATTCGAGTTATACGAGTAATCCGAATGATTTCCTTGCGATACGAGAAGTACTTTCCTGTCATTCAGCGTTCATATAGAGGCACTTTTGTTCGTTTTCGGTTCTCGCTCTTATACACTACCTTGTTTACGTCTTTCATTGGACAGAAGGTGTAAATGCATTGCGAAGTAATTTGATGAGTTGGCTGTTAATGTAGATTAAGGAACATTATACTATTCTATGAATTATTAATAACAGTTCCTTCATAAATAAATTTTAAATTAAATGAATATTTAGGAAAAATGTAATAGAATAATTTTACCTAAATTTAAATGTTCCCATACAGGACAGAGCTACGACTCTTGTGAAAAGAGCACTTCCCCTTACTTAAATATTGAGCCATTATTTACAAAACGGACCCAAAGCAAAACAAGTTAAAGTTGTAGCTGCAAGTAGTAGTGATGAAAGCAGTTCTGAGGAAGAGGGCGAAAACGCTACATCTGTTGTGGTTAATGGAAAAACAAAAACGCTAAACAAACCAGGAAAAAAGCTGAATCTAGCGATGAAAGTTCATCAGAGGAAGAAAGTACAGCAAAGACACTTAATTTGAAGCCTCTACAAAAACCCATCGCATAAGGTACATCAATTGTCAACAAGACAGTACAGAAGAAAGCTGAAAGTAGTTCTGAAGACTCTTCAGATGACGAAGAACCCAAAAACCTGCTCAGCAACAAAAACAGGATGCTGTTAAAAAACAACCAACAGTAAATGCCAAACAATCTAAAACCGAAAGTTCTGATGAGGATTCATCATCTGAAGAGGAAACGCCTGTATCTAAGAAAACACCAGTCTCGAAAGCATCACCAGCTCAGAAACAACCAGTTAAAGTTCAACAAAAGGCTGAGAGTTCTGAGGATAGTTCAGAGGATTCGTCAGAAGAAGAAGATCGACAAAAGAAAGCTGCTCCACCAGCGGCAGCAAAAACTCAACCTCCAAAAAAACTAATAAAGAAACCAGAAAGTTCAAGTGAAGATTTATCTCAAGATGAAGCTCCAAAACAACCAGTCAAAACCCAATCCAAACCTGTTCAAAAACCAGTTAAATCACACCCTTCCAAAGAACAAGAGTAGCAGCAGTGAGGAATCTTCAGAAGAGGGCAACAACCTAAAAAGACAGTACCGACCAAAGTGACACCAGCCAAAGGAAGTCCAGCTAAAGCTACTCCAAAGAAACTACAAGCAGAAACCACCACTGAAGATTCCTCTGAGGAAGAGGTAACACCCAGGAAGCAGCCCGCCAGAGCGGCAACTACAAAACGAGCTGCAGTTGGCAATAAACAGGATATATGAGAATAAAACAAGCGAATATCCTTAGAATCATAAATGTACCTCCGAGTGATGGGTCATTCGAGCGATCATTCGATTATTAAAATTACTCGAGTTGTAATAATCGATTATTAATATCATACGATTATGCCCATCACTAATTTAAACATCTCTAGTACATCCCCTCTAATTCCTGCCCTTTCAAGTTTATTTAGAAAAATTTGGTGTAACACAGTCCCAAAAACCTTGGTAATAGCCAAGAAGATAGCAACATGTTTTTGTTGTTTTAAAACTTTGAATGATGTGGTCACGAACTCTGTATACTGCATCTTCAGTACCAACCTCTTGTTTAAATCCACACTGCAAAGGTGATATCTATATATAAATAGGCAAAGACAAAACGATTAGGTACCATTTTCTCCTCTGTTTCTCAACCGATTTTCTTCATTTTTGTTTTGTTTAGTAGCTACTGACGACCTTCAGTGCAGAATGCTAATATTAATTTATAATATTGGTTCACTGATTAAATAAAATATAATAAAAATTCATTATTTACGTCAATAATGTCAATGCCAAACAAATGAATGTGACGCCGCCGCCAGACTCACACCATTGAGTAATTATATATAGACAGACCAATGCTGTTATATGATTAGAGCATGTACTTCTGGAAGTGGCATGCAAGCGTTGTTATTGTTTAGTGGGTAAAGTAATCGTTGAATATTATAATTATAGAGGGCGATTCCAGATATGTTAGAAATCATTTTTTTCATGGGTGGCACATGAGCAGTTGCATATATAGGGTGTTTAAAATAGAGAGTAGAGTGCAATTATAACTAATAAAATAATTATATAGGAAAGCCAATTAGCGGTTGAATTTACAGGGTTCTTGGAATAGAAGGTGCAGTAAAATTACAGTTATACAGGGTGGTGCAAAAAATGTTATACATAGATGCATATACAAGCTGGCGGAAATGGAAATGCAACATTTCGTAACCCATAAGCAGTTGTATATATAGTTAAGATGAAATATAGGGTAAGAGCAATTATAGATATACAAGATGGTGATAAAAAATGTTAGAAAAGGAAATAATTTATAGAGTAGAACACGAAGGGTTCCATATATATAATGATTGAAATATAGGTCGGAGTAGAATTATAGTTACAGAAGATAATTAAAAATTTCATAAACAAAAAGAGTAAATATGGTGGGTCATAGGCAGTAGCATATACAGAATAGTTTACCCGGTGGTTGAAAAATAAAAAATATTATGCGTGGTTCATAAGCAGTTGCATATACAGGGTGGTGGAAATATATATTGAGATGAAATTATTATAATGAGGATTTTAATAAATGTTAGAGAATTGAGTGCAATTATAGCTATACAGGGGGGTTAGAAAAAATAAATATGTAGGGTAGCCCATTAGCAGTTGAATTGTTGTCATATTAAATTAAGAATTACGAATTTGAACACAAATAAAGTTATATGAATTATATCTGAAAAAAACTTGAATTTCGTTACTTATTTGTAGAAGCGAGATGTCAGACATCTAGGATTTTCGAGGAAACTATCACACAGAGATTCCGAATCTGGATCCGTTGTGTAATTGCTGTTCTCCCTAAAGTCCTAGGATAGAATGTCACGATAAAAATTTCATGTTACTTAACCTGCCAGAGATATTGACACAATTGGTCGAATTTCGACCACTGGGCGACAGCTAGTAGTTTGAAATTGTGCAAAATATTCAATTCGTCTTATCTTGATATATTTTATATAACTTGTTATACCAATGGTTGTCAACTGTTTTTTGCCTCCAGCCTTATATACGGGGGTAGTTACAGCTGGTTTAAAAATTTCAGGACATTGACCTGTAGAAAAAATAAGGATGACTAGTTGTAGTATAGGTTCTAATAATATGTCACAGTTTTGCTTTATACATAAATGCCATCATATCCACTTGCTGATCGGTTTCTTAAAGAATTTATTTGCATAATAAGTTCTGTTTTTGATATAGGTCTTAGATACATTGATTGCTTAGCTACATCAGATTGTTTTTAACCTGTATATAGTGTAGTTTCTATTTGATTTACAAGGTTTTTAACAATTTCACTAAAGTATTTATTAAATACTTCAGCAATTTCCAAATCAGATGTTTTTTCGTTACCAACATCATCTAAAAAAGAGTTTATCTTATCATGTTTTTTATAATCATTTGTTGCAAGCTTAATAGTATCCGACACTTTATTGGATCATTTTGATTATCATAAAAAAATTGTTGTAATAATTATTTTTAGAGACTTTTATTATTGCATTAAGTTGATTTCTGTATTTTCTGAAATTATTTTCAACTTCTAATGTCTTCACAGTTACTGCAGTCATCTTTAATTTATCTCTAGTTCTAATAGAGTATGTTATGACTTGAGTTATCCAAAGTTTTAGACGTCTGAACTTACATTTTATATATGTTTCTATTGTAGCTAACTCAATATATTTTTTTATTATATCAATAAAATTTAATGCATATTTACTTGTATTATTTGATGTGTCTGTTAAGTTCTGCCAATTTACCTGCTATAATAGCAACTATCTAACATTTTTACATATTTACTGTTAATGGAAATGCTGTGGAACCTTTGGTGTGTCACAAATGTAAAAATTCAGTTTTGCACCCTAAGACCAAACCTTTATTTCAAACACTCAACGCCGTTTCAACAACTCTAAGTTGTCATCATCAAGGACTCAACCACACTGGAAAGAAAGAAATATATGAAATAATAAAAACCTTTTAGGGAGGAACAGGTAGGCAGGTTAATGCCTAAAGAGATGAGGAAAAACAGATTTTACCTGTTAAAATAAATACAATAGGTAATTAATGCATTAGGTATTATCTACAATGAATATTTATAACTTTTATTTCGCACTTAATGAAGCGACCAATGATCGGCAAAGTGACTAGGGAAAGGGGGCGCCGTATATTTTTGATGATACTTTTCATCCTGGAATCAATGTCTTTATTAATAGAAGGCGGGATTTGTGGCGCCTCTGAAGGGGAGGGACACTTAAAAGCCTGAACTCAAAATTTAAAAAATACATTACAAAAAAGGTATTTATGAAGATAAGTACCTACTGAGTATACCAATACACAATGTAACATCATGTAATAATTGCACATTTACCGTTGCCAGGTACTTAAACACAATGAAATAAATATGAACCATAATAATAAGTGCTTCTTATACAGACATTAAGCTGGGGACAAGCCAACAACAATATTAATTGTTGCTTGCCATTTATATTACAAATAAATATGTAGATCTATCTGGTTATAGTACATGTGATCTATTCCAGTAGAAAATTGAAGAATTTTCGAAAATATTCACTTCATTTATGTGCTATTCTCAAGAAGTATTATTTAAAAAACAGTTGTGACTAGTTAAGATAAAATAAGTTATATAAGAAAACAAATTATTGAGTATTAGTATTAACATTGAATGAAACATATATTACAGTAAGATAAGTTACAATGAATTAATTGAAATAAAAGTTAAATTATAAGTTAATTGTTGATCTATTTCTCTTATTTGTATCATTAATTATAGATGTCTGCTGATTCACTAACACACATGTTATATGTACAATAGGTAGCATCTAATAAAACAAATTTGATTCTTCGCAATTGAAAAGGTATCCTCAATTGCACTAATACGAAATTCGGAATCACCTTCTAAAAATGGAAGCATAATAATAATATTTTATTTACCAATTTCACTAAGCACTGTGCAAACTGGGAAACATTTTTCAGTCAGAACTATATCATCAACTTCAAGTAAATCTAGAAAACCAGACTCTACAATTATTAAACTGACACCAGCTAAATCTATTTGCAAATCTTCAGATTCATTGATTATCAACATTTGTCATTTATATGTCATATCATATCTATCTGTACCTTTTGTGTATATAAAAACGAAATAAATATTAATTACTATAAATCTAAATGTTTCAGTTTTGCATATTTTACTTTTTGATATCCGAAGCTTGATTTTGTTGTTGTATTAGTTTATACTGAAACTACACTATATATGTGCTTTATTCATAACTTGGCCTCTATTCTGCGTCCGCTATTCTCTTTCCAATAAAAAGTCGCTGTATATTAGATCATTTTGTTGGAAAAATAATTAACACTTAAAATAATTAAAATCGAAAACTAAAACCCTCCTTTGAATCCATGCCTCACACACACTCGGATATTAAGAAATTTAATAATCGGGTACTTACACTAAACCTTACCAACTGAAAATAATGTCCAGTTTATTAATTTCAATTATTATTCTTACTGTAAAACGGTTACTTTATAACATGAACTTGGTTAGCCTACATATGAAATGGCATCTTGGAACATTTTGAGGTATTTTGACTTCTAACGTCTTCAAGTCAGTCACATTTGGTACTGGTATAGTATATTAATTGGATGTTACATTTGTAGTAGGAATGATATAGTGCCAGAAGAGCAGTGTGACATAAATAAAGTTGAATCTGGAATAGAAGAAGTTGAAGTTAAAAGGGTAATTTAAGAATTAAAATACAAAAAAGTAGTGGGAACTAATAACATACTATCTGAGGCACTTAAGATACTAGGACCTTGTGCTATCTCTAGAATCACCAACCTTATGAACAAAATCTATGATTCAATAATATAGTCTGACGAGCTTTTTAAAAAGCATTCCAGTTCTCTTACCCAAGAAAACAAAAGCGACTGAGTGCAAAGATTATAGAACTATAAGCTTTATCTGCCATCTCACCAAAGTAAGTAATTACAAGGATACTGCTGAGAATATATGTGACTGGTAGAAAGCGTTTGACTGAGTAAATTGGAATGTACTATTAAAAATACTGAAGTATATTCAAGTCGATTGAAAAGACCGACGCCCCTCATTCGAGAGATTAATAAGTGACAAAAAGTAATGGTAAAGGTGGAAAATGATGAAACTTAATAAATAATCATAGGATGAGAAGTGACACAAGGTTGTCGTATGTTACCGACACTATTCAATTTACATGCTGAAAAATTGATAAATGAAGCACTGAAACACACCACTGATATTACCTTGGGCTAGGATGACCAAGCAGTCTTTGCAGAAACAGAAAATGAATTGCAAAATATAGCCTGAGAAATATGCGACACTGGTAAGAAGTATGATGTGAGGGTAAATTATGGAAAAACAATGGTAACGCGAGTGGGAAAAAGATGTGAGGATTATGCTGGAAGGGCAGCAACTGGAACAAGTAAGTAAATTTAAATATTTGGGTGGAATAATAATATCAACTGGAAGTTGCACTGAATATATCAAGAGCAGAATAGCCATGAGCAAAACATCATTTGTCAAAGTAAAGGACCTGTTAACAACACTAAAAATTCCCATGAGACAAAGGTTCGCGAAAAGCTACATCTGGAGTGTGGTTTTATCTGGATCAGAGATATAGACATCAAGACAAATCGAAAGAAAAATACCTTAAAAGTCTTGAAATGTGGGAATGGAGAAGAATGAAGACCAAATGGCCAGAGGAAAAAAAAGAAATGAAGAGACCTTGCGGAAAGAGAAAAGGAAGTTAGATCAATACTATAAGAATAAAGAAAGCTAACTGGATAGGAAACATTATAAGGAGGTAGTATTCAACGAAAAATAATGGGTATTAAAAGTAGAGGGAGACCAACGAATGGACTATATATATTGATATACTATATTTTATTAATTTTCTATAAACGAAGAGACTCTTAATATATAACCTAGTCATGTTTCTTACATAGGAAACAAGTAGCATGGTTATATCAAATTCAAAAGACGAAGTATGGGCCTTAGTTAAGAATATTTCGCTTCAATTGCGGGAAGGATTTGTGTTGATATTTTTAGCCTTCTGAAGACTTTTCGATCTACCCTTGTAAATATTATTCAGCTCAACTTGACACTTTCTTTCCTAATTATCCAAGAAATATTTTTCCCATGAAATCCTCTGAAATTCGAACGAATCCCTTAAAATATGTTCGTTCGGTAATAAATTTTTATTGGATGAACTTGTTACTTTTCCATTTCCAATTTGAATGCAAATTATTCCGGAAGCCTATGACTATCGAGGGATGTACTCTAGTTACAGTAATTGGACACTCCAGTCAAACCGACGAACGGATAAAGACTGAGAGAGATGGAAATTGGAAACTGTTACCACACAATAAATACAGATACGTAAAAGTCCAAATAATCTAGTCAATAGGAAGTGTACGGAATAAACCCTGACTCGTAAATCTTGTAAAAGAAATTACTTTCTTGAATTGGAAACAAGTCATAATAAATAAAATTAATCACATAAACTGGTTATAAAATTATCATAGCAAATTATCTTATTTGAAAGGTTAATTTAATAAATACATTAAAAAAATAAAAACCCACTTAAAAAAATGAACTCTGCTAAAAAGCAAAAATAATATTGTTCCGCAACAATTAAGTGTACTTATTCTGAAGTCAGTGCCAAGTTAAGGAGAATTTGGTAAATATATTTTTAAGTTCACTTTTCATCGACTTCAGAACCAGTATTTAATTGTTGCAGACAAATATTATCTGCTTTTTGGTTAAGTTAGTTGAGTTTTTTTTGTAAAATTTAATTTTTTAAATGCATTTATTTTACAATTTTTAGTGATATAATGGCATATTGGAAGCAGTTTTCAAATCTAATTTTTCGACATTGCCAAAAATAAAGTGTTTTACTTTCAGCAACATATTTTTTGACCAACCTTACTTACTCTTGAACAAAATAGAATAACTCGTTTTTTAAATATTAATTATATATTAAGAAAGTTTTGCATGTGATTCCTACTTAAGTGCACTCACTGTATATATCGCCGAATTATAAAACTCCATTTTTTAAGTCTGGTAATTATCAATACCTGTGTGACCAAGCATCACTCGTATATTCAAGTTTTCATAAAAAATGTGGGCACATATATGCAAATAATCGGGCATTTGCTCTATTAACTAATTTTATCTAAAACGAAATGAATAAGATTAATTTCAATTCTCTATCATTTAATTTATTAAAACACATAATTATTCCACTTCATAATACACTTCAACCACCCTCTGTAAGTAACTGTTTATGGAATATAAATTTGTTTGCTAACATTTTTTTAACTACTCGGTGTAACTGAAATGTTTAAATTTAAACCACTCTGTATATGCAACTTCTTATGGACCAAGGATTATAACATTTTTTGAACCACCTTGTAAAACTATAATTACAAACCCTATATTCCAACCATCCTGTATATTCGACGACCATAGGCTACCCTATAAACACTTTTTGTTTCTAATTTTTTTTAACAGCACTCCCTAACTATAATTCTTATGTTTTGACATTCCTCCTTGTGGACAAGCCTTTGAATCATTTCTCTTTCAGACATTTTTATAGTCACCCTATATAATTATAACTTCTCTCCACCGTATATTACGTCAATCCTATATATACAACTTCATTTAATTACAGGTATTATAAAAAATAAAAATAATTCACTTTTAAGCAAAATTACTATTTTTGGACAAACTTCCTATTCAGATCTTTTTATGAAAAATAGGTTTTCTCTAAATATTATTCATAAGAAAGTTTTGAATTTGATTCCACATTATGTAGCCACCCTGTAAATGCTGCAGTATTGAAAAAAATTAGGTTAACTACCCAGTTCTTGTCGGTTTTTTAATAAAGGAATACGCCAGGTCATTAAAAGAAATGTGAGATCACAGCGGGATCATCCTTAAGAAAAGCTCGTTTAAACGATCCAAATTTGTTGAATCAACTTGGAGTAATCACCGAAAACTAATAAAACACAAAAAAACATATATACTGATGACTTGAAAACCGCATCCTTTTTTTGAAGTCTATTAAAAAAGAGGAAGAAAGTGGTGCTTGATTATTGTCTGCGTTCATTGATATTGTATCTTCTCAATCTTTTTATAAAACAGACTAGCTGACCGTCCCAGCTTCGCACGGTCTAGACAAATGATAAATGAAATATTTGAGGTATTTATCATGAGCTTTTTTCTATTTGGTTATTATTAAATATCGTACATTATATTTTATTTTATTTTGGGATTTAATATGATGAGCTAACATATTTGACATTTTTAAGATTTCTCACATTTTGTATTGCGATTTTTCCGTTTTCCATTTTAGTGTTTTTTGGGCCAAGTATTGTCATTGTGATTATAGACATTTTTAACATTTTCACTATTTTTGACACTTGACATTTTTTACATTTTCGATATCATTTAGATTATTAATATTTATGGCGTTATTAACAAAGTGATTGAATTCAATTCTAGTCATTTGTACCAACGGTCACACCTGCATCATTTTTTGTTCCCTAAATATTAATGAAACACTTTCCCCTATTCAATAATAGAATATTCGTAAAAGTTCACATCAATTCTCTATTAATTTAAATAATTAATAATATAATTCTCATACTATTTTATTATTTTACAAAATACCCCACTTATGCCCTATCGGAAAACTAAATGTTCGCAAAATCATATAACCGGCTTATATTTATTGGTGAAGACTATATATATTTTATATCTTTGCTTTCACTTTAGACTTTAAAAAAAATTATTTTATTTAAAACACAATATCAAAAAATCATTAAAACCAGAAACAAGTTCTGATTCTCTTTAAACTTGTAAAAAATCATGAAATGTAAATTGAAACTAAAACTAACTGGACAGAATAAAATATTATAATGACGACCGTGGGATCGCTTGGGTTCTATTTATGATTTAATAAAAGCTGAAGTCAGCGAAAAGATATTCACACGATGCGTTCCCACGTTAACATCGGAGTACCAGAAAGCTGTCAGCGTAATATGACACCGTTGCATCATACACGTTTGTACAATTCACACCTAACAGCTCCCCCTTATAAAGAAAAGTTGATGTTACAACATCAACTTTTAAATCGATTTTGGCACGAGTCTGGACAGTGGTTTAGGGAAGGTCCTTAGGTTGTCTGCAGTGGAGTTTTCATCCCTTGGTGACTTCTTGACGTGATTTACGATTTTAACTGAAACGTATGCAACAACAGTGATTATGATTATTGTAATCGTAGCGTATGTAAACCGGGATATGTTTCTGTTTACAAATGGCTGGTTGATAAGGTCGTCTAAGTCCCTGGAGTATTGATGTAACTTATGGCTCGCTATGGAGAGTTCGTCCATGTTCAGGTCGTCTAGCTTTAGAGGCTTGAGCTCTGGAATATCTAGTTTTTGGGGATGATAACTGCAACAGTTGTAAGGGATCAATACAGGGTATGAATTGTCGAAAATGTTTATAAATTTTTGGGGTTCTGCTTGTATTTTTGTGATTCCCACGAAAGCACTGCAGTCTGATTGTAAGAGTATAATGGTATTGTTTATTAAAACTATTGTCTTGGTATCTATTCCCGCACAATTAATTGTCACATGTAAGGGCTCGGACACTATAACAATCCACGTGTTAGTTTTTAGTCTCTGGACATTGTATCCTTCACTGAATACAACGGAGCTTTGGCAACTTTTCGGTACACTACGGATGTTCTTCAGAAGTTGAGCTTCACAGGGTGCGTTGGAGTCGATGGGGTAGGCAAATAACTGAGAACATAGTTTTTGTTGTGGAGTTAGTGACTTGCATACACTCAAGTCCTTAATGGGTATGTACAGTAGAGAATCATCGTTTCGCGCAATATATTTTTGTGTGAATGAAAGAATATGATGAAAACCAGTTCTGTCATCTAAAATTGGGATAGGATATAAGTGGTAAGCGGTGTAGACTTGTTGCTCTACAAGAGGAATTTTCAAAATAAAGACTAAATCTGAATTGGTTTGAAACGCGTCTAATTCGATTACTTCCAAGTATTGGGCGACACTTGAATATCTGACGGGTAACGGTAGATTGTTTTTGACAAGATTTTGCGAAATTTTCTGTAGTGACTTTATCAAATGATCAGGTGTGATTATTGAGGAATGAATTATTTTTAAGCGAGCAAATGTTATAGAATTTAAAATATCATTGAGGTTATCCTCAAGAAATAAATAGCTTGCTATTAATTTTTGGCATATTCCCAAAAATGACTGTTTTGCTTGGATAAGGGCTATTTTGTCGTTTAGAGTATGTATTGCCAAATTGATTGCGTCAATGTTTTCGTTAAAGTTTGCTTCGTCAATTTGGAGTTTCTGAATGGTTTCAGTGAAAGTTTTGATAATAGAAGTAGTTACGCTTATTTGATTTTTTAGGAGATTCTCTACTTGTAATTGTCCCTGATAAAGTTTGTTGATTTTATCTGTGAAAAATGCGCCATCGGTTGCGTCAAGGTTTCCAGTGATGGCTTTAAAGATAATTCCTACACCGTTAAATAGTCCTCGTTTGGATCTTTTAGTGTCCATGAATATTTCTGAAAATTTAGTTTTAATTGAATCTGAAATTTGGGATAAGAGACTGATTGTACATCAATTCGGAATGCACTTGTGTCATGAAATTTGAAACCTGAGATGGGATCGACAGTGTTTTCTAATGTTTTGAGGATTATGTTGTTGTTTTCAAAGATTTCTTTAAGTATCGTCAAGTTACGATGAACTAGTAATGTCCATTTATAGTTGGAGATGACTATTCTAGTTTCGTCGTGATAGTAAATACCAAGAGTGTTGTTTATTGGTTTGATATTGAACTGTGAGACAGCTGATCCGAACAGCAGTAGTAACCTGAAATGAAAGTTAGTGGCTGAATTATTGTGAATGTCTAAAATTTGGAATGGACCGTTGAATTTGTTATGAAGTTTGTCTTTAATTTGGGATTCCTTGACGTAAACTATGTCACCAATTTTAAATTCGGGAAGTTTGTCGGAAACGTGTTTATCAAAGCGTTCTTTAGCCTTTTGCTTTTGTAAGTCGGTTTTTTCGCGGGCTACTTTGTATAATAGGAAATGCGATTGTTCAAGTCTCGGATATATTTACTAATCAGTTCCTTATGGTTGTAGGTGGTTTCTGGTGGTCTGCTGGACGTATGTCCAAACACTAGTTCGTAAGGTGAAAAGCCATGGGTTTTGTTTGTCGAGTTATTGTAAGCAATAACCGCATACGGGAGTACATTTAGGGGATGTTCATCTGGGTTTTCGGCTTTATGGATCCGAATCATTTCTAACAAAGTATTTCCGCCATTTGTTTGCGGATGTCCTACGCTTGAATAAGTTAGTTTAATATCGTACAGTTTACACAAGTCTTTGAATATGGCGTTGTCGAATTCCCTACCATAGTCACAATGGATAGGCAATGGCGTACCAAAATGTTGGAAGTATAATATCATAGTACAGACAACTGATTTGGCTAATTTGTCTGCCAAAGCATAAGCTTGTGAGTATTTTGTCAGTTCGTCTCTTACAGATAAGATATAGTTTCTGTTAGGTATTTCTAGTATGTCAGTATTAATTCGCTCAAACGGTGTTTTAGGCGTTTCCGTAGTGACGAGGGGATTGTCTAGGTTTTTGCGACACACTTTAGTTTTTTGACAAATTTCGCAGTTCTTAACGAAATTTTCAATATCTTTTGTGAAACTTGGCCAGGTGTACATTTCTTTAATACGGCGGACGGTTTCGTTAATGCCGTGGTGTAACTTATTTTTCCCGTTATGATATCGTTCAAGGATCAGCGGTATTTCGTCTTTTTCGGGGGTTTTTGTAACGTTTTGGCAAATTTTCCATTTGATTTCTTTTTCAGCGAAAATGAAGGAGAGCATCTCTAAAATTGGAAGATCGAGATTGTTTTCGACACAGTATGTTTTAGATGGAGATAAAATATCTTGATGTTTGTATATTGATGCAAAAAGAACTTCATTTACAATGTCAGGATCATTTGGAAGTGGGATTATGAAATATTGCCTTCTGCTTACGGTTTTGCTGGCGAATACATTAATCTTAAAGGTTTCGAAGTCAGCGACTTCTTCGAAAATATCTTCGAAGATGTCAATTCCTGAAGATTGGATGATTGGGGAAAAATTAAAATGTTTTTATTTGTTTTGTCTAGTAGTTGACAGTTGGAGAATTCAATTTTGCTATAGTCAATTAAAGAAGTAGTTTTATAACGTTCTATAAAGGTTTTAAATTCTTCGGACATAGTTTCAAGAGATATTTCATTTTGTTCGGGTTCAGGACTGTCGTCTTCGGATTCGTCGTTTAGGTATGATGAACATTCGTCAAGATGGTTGATTTTAATCCGTTATAAAGCATCAGCGTTCTTGTTAACTTTACCACGTTTGTAAATAATTTCATAGTCGTATTCTTCCAGTTTGAGTCTCCATCGGGCAAGTCTACTATCGGGATCTTTTATAGAAAATAGCCAGGTTAACGAACGATGATCGGTCAGTAGTAGGAACTTACGGCCATAGATTATCGGACGAAAATGCTTAACCGCCCAGACAATGGCTAAGAGCTCTCGCTCAATGGTGGGGTACCGGGTTTCGGCTTTACAAAGGGTCCTAGAAGCATATCCAATCGGTAAATCCTTACCTATTGGCCCTTGTGATAATACGGCGCCGATAGCAAAAGCGATGCGTCTGTAGTCAGTACAAACGGTTAGTCAAAATTTGGGTAAATGAGTATAGGGGTGGAAGTCAATGTTCGTTTTAGTTCATTGAAGGATTTTACGCACTCTTCGTTAAAATTGAACGGTTGGTCTTTTTGTAATAGTTTTGTCAGGGGTTTGGAGATCTTTGCAAAGTTAGAAATGAACCTACGGTAATAACCAGCAAGCGCTAAGAAAGATTTTATGTCTTTAGGGTTCTTT
Source organism: Octodonta nipae (assembly GCA_034190945.1). NCBI lineage: Eukaryota > Metazoa > Arthropoda > Insecta > Coleoptera > Chrysomelidae > Octodonta > Octodonta nipae. Next base: position 183,316,501 of record CM067216.1, read on the forward strand.
GGTTGCGGAAAGTTTAAAATACAGTCTACCTTTGATGGATTGGGTTTCACACCGTCTTTAGTTATGAGATGTCCTAAGTAAGCGACCTCCTTGCGGAGAAATTTGCATTTGTCAGGTATTTTAAGGTTAGCCTTTCTGAGTCTTTTAAATACGTCTCTCAGTCGTGATAGATGGTCATGTATTGTAGGCGAGTAAATGATTATGTCATCCATGTAAACGAGACATCTTTCATTCTGAATTCCCATAAGAATGTTATCCATCACCCTTTGAAAGGTAGAAGGAGCATTCTTCAATCCGAAGGGCATCCGGACGAACTCAAAATGTCCGTTCTCGACAGTGAATGTAGTTTTCGCGATGTCTTTTGGGTCTATTTCTATCTGGTGGAAGCCAGAGGCGAGATCAAGAGTCGTGAAGTACTGGCATTTGCCTAGTTGGTCTAGTAAGTCTGAGATGTTAGGTAGAGGGTACTTGTCATTGACTGAAAGTTCCTTAAGTTTGCAGTAGTCTACTACAACACGCCACTTCTGTTTTCCAGAGGCGTCTAATTTCTTTGGCACTACCCAGACGGGGGAGGACCAAGGCGAATTAGAGGGTCGTATAATGCCTTCATCGAGCATTTTTACTACCTGGGACTTAACTTCTTGTTTGTGTACTTGGGGATAACGGTATGATTTTGTATAAACGGGTTTCGCGTTGTTGGTATCAATACTATGTTTGATTTCGTTTGTGAATGATAAATGATCGCCTTCGAGGTAGAATATGTCTGAAAAGTCAAGGCATAATTGTAAGATTGAGTCTGACTCTTTGTCGTTTAAATGTTCTAGTCGGAGTTGTTTAACAATTTCTTCTGGTCTGCCGGGTTTGTTATAGTTCAAAGGAGTAGGTTGTGTGAGAGAATTCACAGAAAATTTTTGTAACGGTTCGAGTTTTAGATTTGAAAAATTTACTATTTTAGGGATGGCATTCGCATTTAGAATGGATGTGAGAAATTGGCCTTTACTGTCTACTGTAACAACAGCATTAGGGAGGTGAACTTTTTCAATTTCCATATCTGTTAGAAGGGGGGTTCTGAAAATTTACGGGGGTAAACTCGTGTTCGTTTTCAACGTAGTTGTCACATTCTGCGTTACCTGTTTTTAAGTAATAGTCGTAATCGGTTTGTGTCGAATCGGAATAGTCTTGGTCGTAACTTCCGAAATCAGTATTTTGGTATTGACTTTCGTATAAGTTAGTATTGGGTTGGTCGTACTCATAATTATTAGAGTTGTTCAAGTGATGTGTTCGTTGTTGCCGGAAAAAGTTTTGATTAGGTTTATATTGACCTGAACTTTGGGGTTGTGCACTTGTCGAAGGACGAGGTTGTTGAAAGTTTCTGTTTTGTTGGAAATTTTGAGTATTGGGTTGGAATTGTGGCCTATTCTGGAATTGGCCCGGTTGTTGTGAAAATGGGTTAGGACGTATGTTCGAAAAGTTTTGTCCGTAATTTTGGTTGTGTTGCATTTGTCTGGATTTGGTGAGACATTCGTTAACAGTATGCCCCATTCTTTTACAGAATGAACATTGTTTTTGTACTGGAAAGTGGTTGGGTTTTCGAGGAGGTGGACCTTGGTTTCTAATATTCGAAAACTTTTGAGTTTCTAAATGATGGAGTCGGAGTTCACGTTTAATGCGTGAAACAGCGGTCAGAATGTGTTTAGGATCGCTAGCACGAACTAGTTGCCCTATCTTCGGCTCTAAACCTGTTAGTAGGCTATTTAGTGCCCTGGATTCGATCAAGTCGATTTGTGCCTGTTTTTCTTTTTGAGTCAAGTTCTGTTTGTTAACCGTAGCAAGCATTTTTGCTTGGTGGGTTTGTAGTCGGGCTGAAAATGTTATGAGGGATTCAGTATTTAATTGCCTCATTCTTTGAAGATCTTGAACCAAGGCTGAGAGATCTCTAGGATCTCCAAATTGATTCTCTAAGAGTGTCTGAATTTCAGTTAATTGAGTCGGGTTTCGAGAATTTATCTGCCGCGAAGTTTATTTTTTATGTGCAATATTAAAAGTACTTGTTGGTAGTCAGTTGCCATACTATATGCAGTTTGGCATGAAGAAATGAAAGTGTTCAAGAATATAGGGTTTCCCTCATATTCCGGAATTATTGCGAAAATTTCTGATACTTTGTATGGCTCCACAGTAGGAGTCGCAGCACCTTGTCTTGTAGTTGCCATTTGAAATATTCAAGTGTTACGAAAAAATTCAAAATTATGGTATGAGTCAATGGTTAAATAAATTCAGCAGTTTGCGAACACCAAATAAAATAAAGCGAGGTAAAATAATGGAGAATAATAATAAATTCGTTAAAAAAAATATTCAATAGCTTGAAATATGGTTTGAAGGTAAGAAATATGTGTATTTTAAACAAGAGAACTGATAATAATAATAATATAAAAATAAATATAAAAATCGTTTCAATTGGTAGATAATTGAAACAAAAACGAGATGTTTCTACATACGTTATTAGTACCCTAAGCATGGGACTTGTTCTGCGGAAGCGTCGACTGGTTAGCTGTATCGTTGCGTGTTCCTGATCTCTGCTGCTACAGTTGTTGTCTCAAACAGGTAGGTATTGTCCACGAAGATTTGGAAATCTCCACAGTCAGTTAGTATACACGTGTTCTAACTGTGTTGGACAATCCTATTGACTGCGCCAATTTTATATCTTTGATTTCACTTTAGATTTAAAAAAAAATTATTTTACTTAAAACACATATCAAAAAATTAACACTTTAGACTTGTAAAAAATAATGAAATGTAAATTGAAACTAAAACTAACTGGACAGAATAAAATATTATAATGACGACCGTGGGATCGCTTCGTTCTATTTATGATTTAATAAAAGCTGAAGTCAGCGAAAAGATATTCACACGATGCGTTCCCACGTTAACATCGGAGTACCAGGAAGCTGTCAGCGTAATATGATACCGTTGCATCATACACGTGTGTACAATACACACCTAACATATATATATATATATATATATATATATATATATATATTTGTTTTAGGCGTTTTCCGGGAATTCATCCGCGTAGTTGATAACTGATCCCTGCCGGGATCGATGGTAAAATGACGACGTTTCGGCAGAGTCACATCTGCCCTATTCAGGTCGGTTCGCATAATTCTCGTAGAATTATGCGAAGGGGATAATATTTCTCCTCTTTGAGTACATGGAAAAATATAGCTCACATAGTGTAGGTGCTTATCCCTGAAGCGGATGTTTTCTCTACTCTACTCGCTATCATGACTATGCCAAAGTGTTTTGATTAGTTTTTATTTTGTATAATTTTCTTAAAGTCTTTCAATATACATTTTAAAACAATTGAATTAATATATTCGCATTCGTCGTGATAAGCCATTTCAATTGAATTATTATACGCAATTTTCGCATTTGATGTAAACTTTGAGTCTAACCCTATTTCTACATTAGTTTTTGTAGTAAGGAAGGTAATGGTCAATTTTTGTAAAATGTTTCCTCTAAACTACCTCCAAATTGGAATTGATTTATTTAGGATCTGTAATCATGCATGGGTTACAAAAAAGAATAATGAGACCAAATTTAAACTTTTGGGTCCTGGGGTTTAGTAGAAAATAGGCTGTGTCGAGGCTTATCGTAACATGTACGAAACTTAAAAAAAAGACCAACAATGTCAATCCTGAGTTTTTAATTATTTAGTCATCCACGGCTATACAATTATTTAAGCCATTTATAACCTCTATTCATATTTAAATACATCGCACAAATTGGAGAACTATTATTAAGTACAAAAGGTGGAATTATTTTATTAGAAGCATCTATCTACTATCTCATAAATCAAAGAAGTCTTGCTTAATTTCATCATCAACACCAAATTACCAGACGATATTATCAGGCTGTTGGAAACATCCTCACTAACGCTTTTTAAATGTCTCATCGAAATATTCATTCTGTGGAATAGTCAACCGTTACTCAAAACACTCAAAATATAGTTAGCTATCTTTTGTTTATTCACGTTTATCCGCTGCCTTTCGATTAAATCATATTGATGAGAACCAATTAGGTCATGTCAAGCCGTACGTATCAAATTACGATTTCAGGTAGTGTTCTCGATAGCTGAAAAACCAGTCAAAAACAAAATGATTTGCACTCATGTCCACGTTTTCATGCTGTGATACTATTGATTTTGTTAAAAGCATTTAGAATCAAACATGATGCAAATACGTAAAAAATCATTTGTCAAACTCATAATGCATATACGAATATAAATGATTCTCACCGCCTTCAATTTTACATCAATCAAATAGTCAGTTAGCCACTATTACATTTACGTGTGAAAAGTAGATTGCACGCACTTTACAAGAGAAATATTTCTTTTAGGCTATTCAAAAAACAGTATCTATTATTGTATAAATTTCCATATTTCAAGTAAAACAGGCTCAATTAAGTGATTGTCACATACTTAGACTATATCATTCAACGTATTACTATATACTATATCATTCAACGTATTACTCAATAGACGGTAGATGTCACCGACATCTATTAGGTTCAATACACTGAATGTTGTCTTACTGATGTGTATAACATCCAAGTATTTCACTTTAAAACTTGTCATTCAAGGAAGCGTATCTGACGAGAACTCCTGGTTCGAAACGGCTGTCATACGTTGAATGATATAGTTCTAAATATGTGGATATATATCTGTATATATATCCTGTACACTCCTCATGTTGATAGTGGTTCACTGAGAACGCTTCCCAATGCGATCCGTTGTATTTTTAATATATGGTAAGAAAAATGTCACTAAAGTTTCAAGTGAATTTATGGATCTTTTCCCGGATTAAATTTCTATCCAGAGATTAAAGAGCTGATTGTCTTATGGGCGGAGTAAATAGAATAATTAGTTGTTTCGAGTGAGGTTCTTTTATTTTTCAGTGACGTCATTTTATTTTTCGTATTCTTCTTAGCAAACCTTTTTATTTGATTCCGATCATGGATGTTCATATAAAATATTTAGTCCACTATATTGGACTTAGAGTAATGTCACTTCGTTACCCACCTAAACCAAATCTGTACGTAAAATTTCAGCTAATCGGACATCTATCTATACTCTACAATTCACTTGCAACAATTTATTACAGGCCTCAGGACATGAGAAACTAAACAAAGGCTTGTAATAAGAAGAAAAATTTTAATGGTGTATTATATAACTACCAAAGCAAAGCTACTCACAAAATGAATATTGTCCGATAGTTGTTATATCAAGAAATCATTAGTCTCGTTTAAACGATTGTTATCAACTTCTTAACTCCTATAACAAATTAACAAATTCCGAGACATTCCACTTAATACAAGACCCATTCTGTCTAACAAATATTTAATTAAAATCTCGACTACAGGAATAAAAAATATACTAGCAGTACTCATACCAGCAATCAACAATAACGAGATCCCTCACAAACTACATAATTATACCAAACAGTAAAAAAAATCTTACCAAGCGCGTGCTGAGCTTAAAACCTGTCAACTTCATAGTTAAAAATCAATAGATTTTCAACAATACTGAAATTATCTTATATATATTACATGATACGGTTGAAACATTTTTCTTATTTGACATTAAATTTTATAATTTGCCACTCAAAATAAATACTACAATTCTTACTTATTTTTTTCCTGTAAAGTTCAAGTCCTAAATTCCGATACTTTCTGTGATAAAGGGTCGATTTTATAATATTTTCTTAATAGCTGGTAAACAAGTTAATTTAAAAATTTAATATATATATATATATATATATATAAATATATATATTATAATGATATACAATTATTTTATTTTATTTATTTTTTTTAATATTGTTCTTCTTTAACATCAATTTGTATGCAATTATGAATATATAAATTAAATTATAATTTGTATTTTATGTTTGATTTTATGTTTTTTTTAAAGTAATGTTATGTTGATTTTGTTTTAATTAAATTGATTAATTAATTTTTTAAATTATTTATTTTTTTATTATTTTATGAATTCTTAGTTTAATTTTATAATTTTATTAATTTTATTTGTTCAATTTATTTAATTCTTATTTATTTATTTATTAAAAATTTTTATATCTATACTTCTTATTAATCTTTAAATTAAACAAATAACTTAAACATTAATTCTTTTTGAACAATTATTGAAATGCAAATTTTCTCTATTTATACTAGTATTCAGAAATGTGGAATTTTTTATTCAAAAATTACGCATATTACTTATTATTATTTAAACTTAATTACTAAATTATGAAATATCAACAATAAACATTATCAAATAATAGACATATATACACATTCCGATTAAAACACATTAATCATTGTTTTTATTTTAAATCAGTTTCGTTTTAAATACCTTGTATAACTTTGTTTAAGTGTCCGGCTGAAAACTCTCTTTTCATTGGGCGTGTTCTGTTACTCCTGGGCTCTGCTACAGCATTTTTGGTAAAGGTCGTTTATGGTATGATGTTTTTATATCTGCTACTTTTAATTGTCTTGTATTTGTAGTAGTTCTCTTTTTGACTGATGAAACTTTTATTTTTAATATGCACTTGCAATATTTACTTGTCTTTGTTCTATTTTATTTTGAACTCTCCTCGTAGATTTCCGACTGAGACATTCGTTACACCATCAGTTGGGTTTCGTTTTGGTTCGGGTTTTAAATGTCACTAAATGCGATGCACTTTTGTTTAATTCACGGTTTACTAGATTTTTAAACAAAAATGGGTCCATATGCACTCCTGCAGCGATGGAAAAAGACTGGACAATTGTCAAAAGTTGACAGGTAATTTAGAACAAATCCTAAAACATTTGCCTTCTCTGACAAGTAATTCAAATTGACATAATTTATGAAATAAATATTTTAATTAAACCCTTTGTATTTTCTATCATTAAAATCTACGAAAAATACTGGTTTTATTGATATATAAAACTTGTCTTACAATTAATTTTAGTCTTGTATCTTGAAATTCTATGTTATGACATTTTCTATAAACTTGAATATCTTCTTCTAAAAGTGATTTCCCTTTATATTTTCTTTTTAAATGTATTCTTTGAGTCTTCCTGTACCTTTGGTAAAATTTTACACTTTTGAAATCGTTTTTATTCGGCTCTTAACTTTAAATGAAATTTTGACCTTTGCCAGTAGACTCAATCATGGACTGGCTTGAATGTTGCCTCAAGAACTGCTAGTTTCAGGAGAAGGGCCGGTTTTTCATTCAAGAAGATGGATTGCCTATGGGTTCCCCGTTATCACCAACCATCGCCAACATATACATGGAATGGTTCGAAGATCATGCACTGAAGAGTTTCGAGAAGCAGCCTAAGCTATGGTTGAGGTATGTCGATGACACCTTTGTTATTTGGCAACATGGAGAGACAGAACTACAGGCATTCCTGGAGCACCTGAACCAATCCCAACCATCCATTAGATTCACCATGGAGATGGAAGAGAGTGGGTGCCTACCATTCCTTGATGTAAAGTGTCAAAGAACTAGGACCGGAATCCAAACAACAATCTACGGGAAGGCTACGCATACAGGATTATATCTTCACTACAATTCCAACCACCCATCATCAACGCAAACTGGCATCATCAAAACACTAATCCATAGAGCCAAAAATATCTGTAGCACACCAGAAGCCCTCAAAGAAGAACAAGTGAAACTTAGAGAAGACCTTTAGGCGAATGGATATCCGGAAACGATCATTACCAAGGCGTTTGAAGAGCAGGACAAACCACCTAGGCAGGAAGAGGACACCACGGTAGCAACTCTACTATTACCGTATACTACAGGCTTGTCGGAGAAACTTAGAAGAATTGCTATGGAATCAGAATGATCATCAAAAGCAACGACACCTTGAGGAGCATGATAACAAGAACAAGGCCCGACGCACTAGCAATACCAAATAACTGTATATACAGCATACCGTGTGAATGTGGCAATCTTTACATTGGAGAGACAAATCGACCGCTGGACACCAGGATTAAGGAACACCGCACAGCTACTCAAAGGTCAGAGGTAAGGAAGTCTGGGCTAGTTAATCACGCATGGACCGAATACCATAATATCAACTGGGACCAGGCTAAAGCAATTCACCAGGAAGAGCACTGGTACAAAAGAAAATTCATAGAGACAGTATATATATATATATATATATATATATATATATATATATATATCTCGAACGAAAATATAATTAGCGAGCCCAGCGTCCAAATTAAAAATATTTGGAGAGCTCTTCTTCGGCCTCTGCCGCTACGCATCTCCGGCAACCAACCTCCAGGTACGACGACGCTGATTGGACCAGATAAGACCCAATGACCATGACTAGATCTATGATAGGGGTTTTACAATACATTTAATCATATTCACCATCACAATGACATGTTTCCCTTGTGAACAAACATGCTCGCTTTGCTATTGCAAATACCTTAAATTTCATGTCTGGTTAGCAATATTTTTAGTTAAATTTTAATTCTTTGAACCTATATTATTACACTCTAACTTTATTTCATTACAATATATATAAATAAATATATATATATTATATATATATATATATATATATATATATATATATGTTATATGAGAAGTGCACTAACTTACAATTTACAAGTTAAAGTTACCATAGGTGCTTGAACCGTAATTGACTTCACACAAATATCATATTACAACTTCCTAGAATTCTTAGAAATCACGTAGACGCTTTGTTCACATGAAAACTGATGACATAGCGTCAGCATTTTTACGTTATAAATGTAACCGAAAACAATTCTCAGTGTTCATTATCTTCATATAACTTCATACCTATAATATTGTCTTTGTAATTTAAACATATTAATTTTTGTAATAAATATATTTTTTTTAAAAAGTGAATTTAGTGAAACCAAATCTAAAAGTGGCGCAGTCAGTAGGATATTCCAGACGTAATTAGAACAAGAAACATTCTAACTAATTACGGTGGTTTCCTAACCTTCGCGGATACAAAGAACCTACTTGGACACCAACTACCGAGCTCAACAAGGGAACAAGCAGCGGCTAACCAGTGTTCAGTGACGGATAGAACAAGTCCTATGATAGGAATAATCACGTAAGCGTTTAAAAAGTTATAATATTTAATAATTGTTGAACAACCAGTTCTATCATTTTTTCCTATTTTAAATGAACCATCCTAAATATTTACCCAAGAACGAATTTTGAAATTTTATTTTGATAGTTTAAGATATTCTAAATATTTATTTATGTTTATACCTTTATTTAACTTATACTTATTTTAGAACCAGTAACAAACATTTATTTCTCATATTTTTCTTCATTTTAATTACAATCGCAATTATTTACTTCGCTTTTCCCAAGCTTTGTATTTTCCTAATATTGCACAATCTTGAGTAAAATTACAAAATGCCAGAAACTAGAGCTGTAGCACAAAATGTAGAGCCCTACAAGCTCTCAGAAATTTTCGCCATTATTCCCGAATACGATGGGAACCCAATATTTTTAAACACATTTATCTGTTCTTGCAATACCGCATATAATATGGCATCTGATAATCAACAAGTTCTGTTAATTCTCCACATTAAGAATAAGCTCCGTGGACGAGCGGCTGAACTAGTTAATTCACGTAACCCCAGCCATTTAGCAGATATTCAAAGTCTATTAGAAAACCATTTTGGAGATCCAAGGGATCTCTCCGCCCTTATTCAAGACCTACAAAGAATGAGGCAATTACCCAACGAATCTCCATTGACATTTTCAGCTAGGCTTCAAACGCACCAAGCAAAAATGTTATCAGCTGTTAATAAACAAAATTTAACTGTGAAGGAGAAACAGGCCCAGATTGACTTAATTGAGTCAATGGCTCTAACTAGCCTACTTACGGGTCTAGAGCCGAAAATTGGCCAAATTGTGCGAGCCAGTGATCCCAGAGATATCCTGACCGCCATTTCCCGTATTAAAAGGGAATTACAGTTGTTTAATCTAGAAACTCAAAAATTCTCAGTCAACCGAAATGCACCCCAACCGCCTCGTAAACCGAATAATGGTCCACCCCCAAAACAATGTTCGTTTTGCAAAAGAATAGGACATTTCAGCAGCGAATGCCTCATCAGAATGAGACAATCCCAGACTAACCAAAATTCTCACTCAAATTACTCGGGCCATCGCCCATATTATCCGAATCAGCCCGCTAATCAACCTACGAATTTTAATAATAGGCCTCAGTTTTCTCGCCAACAACAACAACCCTCAACAAGTAGACCAACCCCAACTTCTAGTAATTTCAGGCCAAATCCGAGTTTTTTCAAACAACAACAGAAAACTCATCACTTAAACAACGAACAATTCGATCCGTATGATCATAACTATGATTTTTCTTACAATGAGCAACAGAACTTTCAAAGACCAACTGAATACAAAAACCGTATCAGACTATTATTACCCTGATACACAAAAACACGACAAATTCGAACATCATTCCAGCGAAAATGTTATGATAATTATAACCAACAATATGATGAATATTACGATAGCGAACAGTTTTCTTCCCGACAAAATTTTCAGACTACCCCGGTAGAAACAAAACCTCCCGATCACGAGATCTCCGATCTTCAAACACAAATTCAAACGATGAACTTGGACAATTTCAATCCAAACCTAAACTTTCCCGAACAGAATTTTTCTGTAAGGCCACTTCTTTCGGTCAATTCGAAAAACCTTTACTACATCACCGACTCTTCCAATACATACAAACTCCTTATTGACACCGGAGCAGGACTGTCAATATTTAAGCCCGAAACTTGCCAACGATTTAAACAACGATTTCCCGAAAACGTAGTCATCCAAGGAATCACTGATCAGAAAATCTTAATAAACGAATCCACCCTTGTACCTTTCAACGTCGCCGACCCACACAAGGTATATATTTGCAACATCGACATTGAATTCGACGGATTACTTGGTTCAGATTTCCTTGAACATTATAACTGCGTTATAGACTTTAACAACAAACAACTTGTGACTAATTTTAAAACTTTACCTCTCTACAAAGTTACGGATGATACGGTCATGCGTACTCAGAACCCTTCAACTTTCAATAACTGCATCCCTGTTAATACAATCTCTATAGAACCCCGAACAGAACAAATATGTAAATTAAAATGTAACCTCACTAATACGGAGGCTTTCCTATCATCCGCCGAAATAGAAAAAGTTTATCTTCCCCGTGCCCTTGTTAAAATTAATGAAAAAGGCGAATTTCTTACTTCAGTTTTAAATGCAAATGCTATCCCCAAAACTGTTAATTTCGACAATTTGGAACTCGAACCGATAACCAATTTTTCCGTAAACATTCTTTCCGAAAATTACTCACAAAACTTAACCCAACCTGATAGACAAACTACAATTATGGAACAACTTCGTTTAGAACATCTGAACGATGAGGAAGCCGAACTTATTTCTCAACTTTGCCTCGAATATTCCGACATATTCTATTTAGAAGGTGACCAACTGACCTTCACAAACGAAATTAAACATTCAATAGACACTAATAACGCGAAACCCTCTTTCACAAAGTCATATCGGTACCCACAAATACACAAACAAGAGGTAAAAAGTCAGATATCGAAGATGCTTGACCAAGGCATTATACGTCCGTCTAATTCGCCATGGTCATCCCCAGTTTGGGTAGTTCCCAAAAAACTAGACGCATCTGGTACCCAAAAATGGCGTGTCGTCGTCGATTATCGTAAACTAAATGAACTTACTGTTGACGACAAATACCCCCTACCGAACATTTCGGATTTACTTGACCAACTTGGCAAATGCCAATACTTCACCACTCTCGACTTAGCTTCCGGGTTTCACCAAATCGAAATCGATACTAAAGACATCCAAAAAACAGCATTCACAGTTGATAATGGTCATTTTGAATTCGTTAGAATGCCCTTCGGTCTTAAAAACGCTCCATCCACCTTCCAAAGGGTAATGGATAATATTCTTTTAGGTGTTCAAAACGAGAGATGTTTAGTCTATATGGACGACATAATCGTTTATTCTCCGACTATACATGAGCACATAGCCCGACTTTCTGAAGTTTTCAAACGATTGCGAAAAGCTAATCTAAAGATCCAACCCGACAAATGCGAGTTTCTTGGCAAAGAGGTCGCGTATCTTGGCCACCTTATAACTCCCGAAGGCGTGAAGCCTAACCCTCAAAGGTAGATTGTATCTTAAATTTCCCCAACCAAAAAAACCAAAAGATATCAAGTCCTTCTTAGGGTTAGCTGGTTATTACAGGCGATTCATCCCCAATTTCGCCAAGATTTCGAAACCTTTGACAAAATTACTTCAAAAAGACATACCTTTCCAGTTCGATTCAGAATGCGTCAAATCTTTTGACGAATTAAAAAGAGCCCTTACTTCTACCCCCATACTCATATACCCTAATTTTGAAGAGCCATTTATTCTTACAACGGACGCCAGTTCATTTGCTATAGGCGCAGTGCTCTCTCAAGGCCCCGTAGGTAAAGATTTACCCATAGCCTATGCCTCCAGAACTCTCTGCAATGCTGAAACTAAGTATTCAACCATAGAACGAGAACTCCTTGCAATAGTGTGGGCGGTTAAACACTTTCGTCCGATAATTTTTGGCCGTAAGTTTTTACTTCTGACCGATCACCGCCCGTTAACTTGGCTGTTTTCTATAAAGGATCCTGGAAGTAGACTTGCAAGATGGCAAGCTCGAGGAGTACGAATATCAAATAATTTACAAACCCGGCAAAGTAAATAAAAATGCCGACGCTCTCTCTCGCATTAACGTTAATAACTTTAATGAATACATATCATTTCAAGCAAACAATCACCTAACACCATTTACAGTACTCCCAACAAACGAAACTGACGATGACTCACAAGAACCCCAGACAAGAAGTCTCATTAATCTCCAACAAATCTCTGAAGAATTTAGAACTTTTGTCGAGCGATATCAAACCGTCTCGCTCATAGATTACGACAAAATTCAATTTTCTAATAGCCAACTCTTAGACCGAGAAAACAAAAACATCTTAGTATTTCCCCAAGGCTCTCTCATGAAAGATTTTCACCATGACATCATCGAAGACATTTTCGAGGAAAATGCTGATTTCCGTACCCCTAGAGTAAATGTCTTTGCTAGCAAAAGTGTCAGAAAAAGACGTTATTACATCGTCCCTCTCCCTTCTGACCCAGAAGTAGTCAACGAAATTCTTTTCGCATCTTTGTATAATAGTAGAGATGTGTTCACTGAAAACCAAGTATTCTGTGTTGAGAATAACATTGAACTGCCCATTTTGGGCATTTTTCCGAAATCGATATCAAATGGAAAGTTTGCCAAAATATTGTCCAAACGGTTGAGAAAGACCAAATACCTATCATTCTCGACCAATTCCATAACGGCAAAAATAATATACACCGAGGTATCAATGAAACTATCCGCAGAATAAAAGAAAAATACAATTGGCAAGGACTGACTAAAGACGTTGACAATTTTATCAAAAACTGTCAAACTTGCCAGAGAGCAAAAGTTTACCGGAAAAATCTCGACAGCCCACTTGTCATTACTGAAACCCCACGGACACCCTTTGAACGTGTTAACATCGATATCCTAGAAGTCCCAACAAAAAACTACGCATTGACTATCAGGGACGAACTAACAAAATTCTCTCAGGCCTACCCCATAACTGACAAATCCGCAAAAACCGTTGTTAGTACGTTACTACTATATTTCCAACACTTCGGTACCCCATTACGGATACACTGTGATTATGGCAGGGAATTCGACAACGCTCTGATGAGAGATTTGTGTAAGCTATTTGATATCAAACTGTCCTATTCTAGTGTGGGACATCCCCAATCGAATGGTTCATTAGAACGATTCCACTCTACCTTACTAGACATGATTAGAATCCACAAATTAGAAAATCCCGACGAACACCCCTTCAACATCCTTCCTTATGCAATCATCGCATACAACAACTCCGCAAACAAAACTCACGGATTCACTCCTTACGAACTTGTTTACGGACATACTTCGAGTAGGACTCCCGAAACTCTGTACAACCAACAATCATTGATAACTAAATACATCCGAGATCTCAACAACCGTATCACACACTATTATAAAATCGCTCGTGAAAGAACAGAAGTTCAGAAGCACAAAGCGAAAGCCCGATTCGATAAACATGTTTCCGAAAATCTCCCGAATTATCAAATAGGCGATAAAGTCTATATCAAAGAATCCCAAATCAAGGACAAACTCCAAAATAAATTCAATGGTCCTTTCGAAATCCTGGAGATTCACAAAAATTCCGCGACATTACTAAATCCAAAAACCAAACAAAAAACTAAAGTAAATTTCGACAGGATGAAACCTTTCTCAGAAAGTTAATTTCTGTTTCAGGTTGTGCTGCTGTTCGGATCAGCAGTAACCCAATATCAAGTCGAACCTATAAATAACACATTAGGGATATACTACCACAACGAAGCCCAAATAACCGTTTCTAACAATAAATGGACACTTTTGGTCCACAAAAATATTTCGGCCCTCGAACACGTTTTCACGACAAATAATAGACTTTTACAAACACTTATCGAAACTGTTAACTATAAATCTTTCGCAATGAATTACTTCCGCTCAGATGTACAAACTCATATAAATCTTCTAAACCAAATATCCACCACAATTAAAGACAAATTTATCGAAATAAATATGGACACCAAAAGACCAAAACGCGGCATACTTGATGGCGCAGGTACTCTTTTCAAAGCAATTACCGGAAACTTAGACGCGGATGACGGTAAATATTTTACTGATAGTATCACTAGGCTCAATCAAGGTCAATTACAAATAGAAAATTTACTCAAAAACCAAATCAGTGTAACTACCTCTGTCATTAAAAACTTTAACGAGACCGTCCAAAAACTGCAAATTGACGAAAAACTCTTTAACAGCAATATGAAAAAACTAGAAACTACAATCGGAAAAATTAACGATAAAGTCATATATACATCTATTTTAACGCCGGAACATCTCATTACGGCATTGCAAGAAATATCGCAAAACCTAATAAAAAACAATCTTCCACTACCAATAAAATACTCAAGCATTGGACAATACTTGGAAATTATCGAGTTAGAAGCTTTCCAAACAAACTCTGATCTTATTTTTGTCTTAAGAATTCCATTAGTAGAACAACAACCATACACCCTTTTCCGGTTATACCCTATCCCAATTTACGATGACAGAACTGGATTACATCACCTTTTGTCTTTTACTCAAAAGTACCTCGCGAAAAACGAAGACTCTTTAATGTTTATTTCAATCAAGGACTTGAGCGCGTGTAAACCGCTTGCTATCGGAAGAAAGTTGTGTCCCGACCTATACGCCTATCCTATAGACTCTAACGCACCGTGTGAGGTGCAACTTCTGAAAAGTATTCAAAATGTGCCGGACAATTGCAGGAGTGCAGTAATTTTTAGTCAGGGTTACAGTGTCCAAAAACTTGAACAGAATATGTGGCTTGTCGTGACCTCCGAACCTTTACGTGTTGTGGTGAGTTGCAATCAAAAGAACTCAACAACTTTAACTCTAGTGCGCAACTCCATTCTAAAACTTCAATCGGAGTGTAGTGCCTTTGTAGGTGTTACTAAGGTCCAGGCTGAGTCTGGAAAAGAAACAGCCCTTTCCGAAGTCTATCACACAGTTACAGTACCTTACAACTGTTGCGATACAGTTCCAGAAAAGGTACAAATTCCCGAGCTGAAACCCTTCGACATAAGCAGCATCAACGTGGAGGAACTGGACGTTGCGAACCATAAGTTAGAACAGTACTCCAGAGACCTAGATGGTCTTATAAATCAGCCTTTCCTAACCAAGAACATCTCTTGGTTTACGTATACGACAATAGCTGTCGTCATGATCATTTCAGCGATCATGATTTTTAACATCATCAAAAAGAAAATGAAGAGCGCCCAAAAGCCCAAGAAAATACCGACCAACCGACGACGCCTTCATCGTCTCTAAGAATGCTGCCTAAACTAAGCCAGTATTAAACCAAACCCGATCACAGAGACAACTGTATAAACATTTCTTTTATAATAACGATTTTTTTTGTATGTTTACCCATATTTTATGTATTACCTTTTTTATTTTATTTACTAACCATTTATCGTTGTTATATTATATACGTTTGATTTTTGACTTATTATCGACACTAACATATTTTATACTAACAATTTTAATTTCATTTCCGAATTACCTTTGTAATGTTAATACTACCATTTGATATTCCTAGCGATATTCTGCTATATACAGATGTTTCATTTTTATTAAAAAGTTGATGTAAAGCATCAACTTTTCATGTATAAGGGGAGTTGTTATATGAGAAGTGCACTAACTTACAATTTACAAGTTAAAGTTACCATAGGTGCTTGAACCGTAATTGACTTCACACAAATATCATATTACAACTTCCTAGAATTCTTAGAAATCACGTAGACGCTTTGTTCACATGAAAACTGATGACATAGCGTCAGCATTTTTACGTTATAAATGTAACCGAAAACAATTCTCAGTGTTCATTATCTTCATATAACTTCATACCTATAATATTGTCTTTGTAATTTAAACATATTAATTTTTGTAATAAATATATTTTTTTTAAAAAGTGAATTTAGTGAAACCAAATCTAAAATATATATATTTATAACCACCTAACACATTTAGTGCCCGCGAAAACTTAAAAACAAATATATATATATATATATATATATATATATATATATATATATATATACAGTGCGACTGCTTAAGTTCCCTCCATACGGGAAACTTTTTTATTATTGGTTTTATGAAAAAAAGTTATTCTTTATAAAAAGTTCTGCATGGTCTTAAACCTAAAATGTAATCATCACATATTAATTTTTTTCATTCGTTTATAAGATTTGTTAGAAATTATGAATTTGGCTCAAGGGTAAAGTACCTTTATTTTTGACAATATCGAAAATTGTTATTAGGAAAAGTTGTTTAGAGTTCAAAAGTATGTTCAAATATGCAATAATAGTCAATTACATGTATTTTTTTAATCTACAATGACAAAGCCAATGTAACGTGAAATCTAGGATGCGCTGATTTACAAATGATTTGTTGACAACAAGAATTGTTTGACAGTGAACGTCAAATATAGTTTGCCGGTGATATTTAGTGTGGAAGAAATAGTAGAAATTGTGTTAATCGTTGGTGAGAATTATAAAACTTATCGTGAAGCAGCTGAAATATTTAACAACAGACATCCAAGGAAAAATATACACCATACATCAGTAATGAGAATTATGGAAAAATTCAATCATGTGGAGATGTTAATAAATTCACAAACAAACGTCGAAAACCTGTTGCAAGTGAGGACATGAAGTTAAAGGTAATGTTATCTGCAGTGAAAAACCCTAAATTGTCTCTGCGAAAAAGGGCATATTCGCTTCCAGATGAAGTTGGTAAAGATACAATATCAAAATTTTTTAAAGATAACAAATTTCATCCATATAAACCATACTTTAAAACCAGGCGACTACGACAGACGACTAGAATTTTGGTTTCTCATCCAAGGAAAACTAGAAGACGATCCTTTTTTGCTTAGGACAATAATTTATTCTGACTAAGCTACATTTACGTCCTTCCAAGACATGAACGGCAACAGGCATGTTACCAGCAGGACGGCGCAACATGACATAGTACAATGGAAGTAAGGCAATACCTGGAAAACATCTTTAATGGAAGGTTAATTCATAGACATTCCGATATTTTTTGGCCAGCTAGGTCGCCAGATTTAACCCCATTAGATTTTTTTCTTATAGGGTTACTGAAAAGAAAAAGTATATCAATACAGGTCATTCACAAACGTAGAACATTTGGAAACAATTATTACGGAAACAATTCAGGGTATAACTCCGAATATAATTAGAAATGTATTGAGGGAATTTTTTTCTGGAACGGCAACCTGTATTGTCAGAGAAGGCGGATACGTTGAAGCAATAGTAATTTGATGATAAAATTATTACATTCTTGTTATGCATAATTATTGTAAAATAAATAATTTTGGTATGATCAATTTTTTTAATGCATCATCAAAATAATGCAACATGGAGGTTAAGAGACGTAAAAGTTATCAAATTAAATATCGAATAAAGAGATAACTGATAAAGTTTCCGATATTTTCAAAAATTAATTTACTTTACGCTTAAGCCAAATTCATATTTTCTACGAAACCTTATAAACGACTGAAAAAAATTAATATGTGATGGTTACATTTTAGGTTTAAGACCATGCAGAACTTTTTATAAAGAATAAGTTTTTCTCATAAAACCAATAATAAAAAAGTTTCCCGTATGGTACGAACTTAAGCAGACACACTGTATATGTCATTGAAGGTTCTCAGGATACTGGTGTGCATGGTTTAGTTGTCTTAGAAAAAACAGTTTGACTTTTCAATGAGATCTCACTCATCTTACTCGGAATACGATGTTATCACTCACCATCAGCACCCTGTCAAATTTTAATCAATAAATGAAGAATCGTAATGAACTTTGAATGTTGTCGTGTGAAATTTATTGCAAGGTCACCCTAATTCCATATTCCAAATTTTCTAAAGAATGAAGTGAAGTCCTGTCCACAACAGACTTTAAATATCCCCAAAAGAAAAAGTCAAGAATCAAATCGGGCGATCAAGGTGGCCACTCAATTTGATTCTCTTTGACCTGCCCACCGCAGGATTTACTAGTTCGGAAATAAACGAATTATTGCAGAACTAATTTCATCATGTAGAAGTTTTTCTCTAATAAGAATAGGCAGTTTATGTGTCCTCTTTTTATACCCGGCCATACATAATTTTTGAGTATACTCTTCTGCGTCCAGTGTCGGTTCAAATTAGTCCAGTATGGAAAATTATGCCGATTAACAAATCCATTTAGATAGAATGTTAGTTCATCAGAGATACAACATTATTAACAAAATTATCAGGATCATCCTTCTTGTTCTAAATGTACTTTGTATGGATGAAACTTATCTTGAGAAAATATCATTCTTACCGATCTCTCACTAATTTACAGTTGGTCCTCTTACAGATTAATAAGAAAATTATTTTTATTAGCTGTTTTAGGTTGAATGGATTCTGGCAAGTTTGTAACACTACCCAGTTCGATAAATTTTTACAAAATTCTTGAGGCTATTGATTTTGAAACACTTCTACGAGAGAATGTTGCATAAAAAATATTGCATTTATTTTGTAGAGATCTCTATCCGTTTCAAAAACCAATCAATATTGCAAAGGTTACGATTTTAGTGGCTGTTAGTTAATCCATATTTATTTTGTTTTACCCAATACTGAACGAATCTGGAGTCGTAAAAAATATATCTTTTTGAAAATGTATAAATACACAGGGTGATTCATTTAATCTCAAAACATGTGATAGTTGGTCGAAAGCAAAGATACCACAGACTACTTTCTAAAACCTCTAACCTTACAATTCGGTAGTGAATATCCACGTTCTCGAAAATAAGAGTACTTTAGTACTTAACAAAAAAATTCAAGTTGCTTGTTGTTTCACTCCTTGTCTACCCGCGTTCGAGCAACTTCTTCGACCTTTCTAGATGGTTCCCATATCAACAGCGTTTTTCTTATATACATATATCATGGTATCAACACATCATTTCTTTAACTTAATATATCCAATAATCACTTTTATCTCGCCTATCCTAATCTTCTTTCTTTATTTGTTCCCTTCACTATATCAGCTATTCGCTCTTTCTAAATATGTAATCAGTTTCTAGTACACATATTAAAAATTCAAGTTATTTCCTTGAACACATTTTTTCTTCATAATATCTCTCGAAGGCTCTAGATAGCGAAACTTAGTAATTTTCACTACTTCAAATAACATTAATATGGATATTGTATAGATTATTATAAATATCAAATATTACAAGAAACATACTATTAATATATGCTTTCGTATTTAATCTGAATGTTAAAATGTGGTTTCAAGTATATTTGCTTTCATTTCTTAAAACAATACCTTACAGCCAAATGTTGAAATGTCAATGTTCTTAACTGATTCGAGTTTAATTAATTTATTTGCCCGTTCGTGTTCTCATCGGTAACGAACTGGAAGGTTGCTAATTACAGCGATTTTCTACTTATAAACGAAATGGAAATAATACAGCATCTCTTGTAATTCTCTCTTATCAGGTTTATAAATACACTTTCCTTTTTTTTCTTGTAAACACGATTGGAGTATTTGTTTTCATTAACGGGTAGGAGCTCTTAGTTATCCAGAGAGGGTTTAAAAAAGCACCATTGTAGGAAAGAAGCTTAATAAAAATGTTTTGAATTCGCTGTTTTTTGTCAAATTTTAGCTCGATAATTTTCACAAAGTAACAATAATAGGTGATTTGTAGGCTCCACTTTGTCATCAACATTGGATAACATTCTCATGGAATGGTACTGTTACGAGAATTCATCCGACAGCTGGTGCATTATTCCGATACTTCTGGGAATGCGAAATGTTTCGTCTCTCAACAGGCCGACCGCTGCCGTTAATGGAAATTCCCTTGAAGTTTCCAGAACACTACCAGACAATTCCAAGAGAAATATATAAATATGAACAGCTGGCGATAGCATTCATTCCGTTTTCGACGGTCGTATACTTAAGTAGATATAAATAGTAAATAGTAGTAGTGGAAATAAATTAGAGTGAGTTGGACTGTGTTTTTAAATAAATCCAAGAACTGAACAGAACCCGTGTATGAAAATAAAAACATTACAGTACGAAGAAGAGGCAGTGAAGAATAACGATAAACAATCGAAGCTCTGACTCAAGTATGTCAACTGCACATTCACAACACACAGAGGAAGAATTACAAAGGTTTCAGGATCACCTGAACCAATCACCATGGGAATGGAAGAAATCAATTACTTACCGTCTCTTGTTGTGTAATATCAAAGGACTAAAATGACTTATGAAACAAACCCAAAGCACACCAGGGACCTTTATACATAAAAAACTGAAACTCATATAAGACCTACTTGCAAATGGAGATTCTGGAAGCTTCATCAACAAGGCATTTGAAGAACTCAATAAACAAGGCAAGAGGCAGAATTCATAAGTTTAACATTAGGTTATATCAGAGGACGCTGAGGAAAAACTCAAGCTACTCGGACACCAATACAACATCAAGATGAGTCTCAAAACCTGCCAAACTTTGAGGAGTATGATGACGAAAATGAAGCAGGACAACTCTCTAGTACCACAACTTGCATCTGAAAGCTGCCTGGCGGTGTGGACATCTCTACATCGGGGAAACAAAATGACCTTTGGACACCCGGGTTGAGGAAGACCGTATAGCTATTCAAGCGGCGCAGAAAACAAAGTCTCAAATCAAAAATCACACCCAGTCCGAGCAACACAACATAAACTGGTTCCAGGCTTAGGTAGTCTACAAAGGGAAATACCGTAAAAATGTAAAGAAAAGGCATTTAAAATTCCACCCTTTCAAAAATATGTTGCGATGCCCATTATGCACGTAATGCCGTGTCTGACGTAAACGCGATATATATGGTGTGGGCTGTGCGATACGTCAAACTGACAGCCGCAAACTATCAA
Organism: Octodonta nipae; assembly: GCA_034190945.1. Lineage (NCBI taxonomy): Eukaryota > Metazoa > Arthropoda > Insecta > Coleoptera > Chrysomelidae > Octodonta > Octodonta nipae. The sequence continues at coordinate 183,338,247 of CM067216.1, forward strand.
ACTCATAAAAGAATTTTAAATTGTCGCATCGCTCAGTTGGTTTGTTTTCGCCTGCAATTACAGTTTTTAATTGTCACATTGAAGTATTGCACCGCACACAACCTAAGAGATTGCGTTGCTCATTAAGCACGACGTCTGCCTGGCTTCATATATAAATACTGCAGATCTTCTGAACGCTAAGTTATTGAAGCGAAAGCCAACATTTACACATATAAAAATAGATGAGCAAGGGAATGAATTGGATAACTTGAAATTTCATTTGTTTCGACACCGACACCACACATTACCTTGATCTTGAAATACACATACAATTCAATTCACTGTGTAAGAATCGCAGACCAGGTAAAATACATTATGAGTTTCTTCTTTTATAGAATATCAATAATAGAAGAAATAAACTAATATAACGTCCAATTAATATAGAAAATCTGAACAAAATTTGCTATTCTAGCAGGTTAAACTGACTAACCTCCTTGAGGCTGACATGGGTGTTTTGCAATACATTTTGCAACTAATAATAGATTACAAATATTTACAACAAACTTTCGAGTTTAACCGGCTTCATAAAAGTATTTGTTTAGACTTTGTTACGTTAGTACGGCGTCAACTTTAAACCAATTTTGATAATCCTTTTTTCACTTGAGAGAATAGAATTCCAGATTGGTCTCACATTTTTTTCAATTTTTTTCATTGCCACGAATGGATCCGTTTTGCAGAAAAACGGAAAAATTTTGGTAATTTATCATACCATATGGCAAATGCGACAGTATTGAATGATGCAAATAGTAGCGTTATTTGATATCTCAGGTGAATTTACTTGAAAACTGATTGGAATTAAATCAAAATATATGTTGATTAAACCTTGAAGGTGAGTTGTGTGTCATTATCATTTCATGCCAATATATATATATATATATATATATATATATATATATATATATATATATATATATATATATATATATATATATTATTATCCTTATACAGGATGGTTAAAAAAATCTTGTCATCAATAAAAAATTTCATATCCATATATAAACTGGTTGAAATATAAGATGTTTTTGAATTATAATTATACAAACTATGTCAGAAACTAAATGTTTTATTGGGTGACCACTAAACAGTTGCATACACAGCGGGGTTAAAATATAAAATGGAGCAGAGAGAAATTCTAGCTATAAAGGGGTGACTAGAAAAAAGCTAGAAAAAATCCATAAGCAGTTGATTATATATGACAATAAAAAGAACGGAGTAAAATAATTTTTATAAAGTTTGTAAAAAAAAGTTACACGAATGTTATACCTGTAGTGTGGCCCGTTAGCAGTTATATTTACAGTGTGGTTGGAATATAGGGTAAAGGAGAACTATAGTTACACAGGCTGGTTCAAAAATGTTACATTGGGTGACTATTAGCAGTTGCATATACAGGGTGGTTGACATATATATTAGAATCATAGTTATACAATTTAAAACAATGTTGGAACAAAAATGCTATATTTGTTAGCCCATAAGCAGTTGCTTATAAAGGAAAAGATTTTTAGTTATACAGGGTAGTTTAAACAATGTTAAAAAAAGAAATGATTTCTTGGGTAGCCCACAAGTTGCATGTATATGATTGTTGAAATATACGACGGAATAGAATTATAGTCATAGAAATAAATAGTGTTTATAGGGTGGTCCATAGACAGCCGCATGATTGGAATATAAAATTATACAAGGTTGTTCAAAAATTCTTTAAAAAATGTTATAACAGGTTCAGAGTGGCTCCAATATTTTATGAAGTGGAATTGTTATAAGTCTCAATAACTGTTAGAGAATTGTTTACATTGGAAATGTCCGATTATTTTGCATAGTTTTTTAGTGCAACCTCGAATTTACAAGTTCTTTATGATCGTCATTTTATATTAATATTAAAAAAAAATTGTTCAAGCCTTCAGAGAAAGATCAATATCGGAAATTGTTATAAAACAATGTTGATCACAATTCAAATGCAAAAAATAAAAAATAACTTAACTAAAAAGAAATAAAAATAAATAGTTTTTTTTAATAATTAACTTTAAGGCATAATAGCAATAATAGCACTAAGCATTAAAAAATAATTCAACTGTCAGAGTATCCATAGCTAAATTAATTAATAACAGAAAATGTTTACTTTATAAAGCTGTTTATATTCCTATGCAAAATCTCCAAAAAAAAATTATATTTTAATATTAAAGACTGTACAATGTTAGCAATAACTTTAACTTTTTTCATTTAGTACTAAGTTTTTATTACGATGCAAGTGAGCATTTATGATTTTGAGATCATTCTATATTCTCCACGTAATTTTAGCATTAAGATTTTTTTAACGTACGTATGTTCCAACACCCCTGGATGGATAACTAATATTATAAATCATTTCATAATCGTCAATTTCGTACGATTTTAGCCTTATTTTTCAAGTTTTAGTATAAATGACTATTTTTGGCTTAGTTGTAGTATGTCTACTGACTCCACCAGAATTCCAATATATAACAGTATGTTTTTATGTTCAAAGTTTGTATCAATACTACGAATATCAACTAGCAAAATAATGAATTTATTAATATTTATGTTTAGTTTATTACATTTCTGAATATAATAAACAAGGTCTTTAACTTCAGCTATATAATCATAATATTAAAAAATATGTCTCACCCTCAAAATGATATATCAAAATTTTCTCAGAGAAAGTTTGTTCTAAATTGTAACGAAAACATTTAATACACGTCAAAGCTGGGAAACAATGCAAAAATTTTGAAATAAAATGAACCAAATTTAGCTGACATGGAGTCGATCTATGCAAACAAAACAAAACATAAGAGATTTTCAGTGACGCAAATCGTTGATAATCCTGACTGGTACGTAAAAGCAACGACTAGAAAAACGACATCGGTTATTTGAATGGGGGTAGAATGGAGGTGCTGATAATTTATATTTATTATGTTCGATAGCAGTAAGCGATGGTTTTCAGGCAAGGGTGTAATATATAAACAAAGATTAAAATACGCCAACACAATTTGTTTTCCTTTACACCGTTCTAAAAATAGGCACTCGACTGGAATATTCGGTGATGGATTCAGACAAATGATGTCAAGTGTTGAATTAATGATTCCGGAGTATGTTTTATCCTTAATTATAATGTGTTCGATATTCATAACTATGCAGTTTTACTATATTTTTTCGTTTACTAGAATTATATTTTACTGTTACAGACCAGACGAATCAATTGAGACATAGAAAACAACATATTCGCTATTTTTTACACGCAAAACAAGATACATATTTATAGGCAGGTCCTCATAGGGATTGCAATCCGGAAAAATCGATCTGGTCTACAGTATCCGGCATAAGTTTAGCGGATACTTGTTCTGTAATGAATACTTAAGATAGTACCTTCGCATTTGAAACTTGGTGTTAACATAATTAAACTCATATTTCTTTATAGTAATCAATCGGGATAGATATCCACAGCTTACAATTATATATTTTTGCAAAATCAGAATTTAAATAGAATCGAGAGAACATTATTTAAAGAAACTGAAGAAAAAATAAATAAATTTGATAAAATTTGCAGTCGATTGAACACCTACAAATATCAGAAAAACGCAATTAAAAATTACACACAGCCCGGGAAAGGAGTAAGATAATAACAAATTTTATTTGTTGCAGAAATATTAACATTATGAAAAAATTATAAAACGTAAAAAATAATTATTTCCAAATCGATATCTTGTTTCCGAAAATTCGGCTTGATTTTTATTTTGTATAAAACTTTTCTTTATATTAACCGAATTCGAAGTAGAACTAAACAGTTGAAAATATTTAATAAAACCTAGCCCTAGACAATAAATTATTGTGTAGGTACATACCTTCTAACCTATCCTTTGATTCCAAATAGATCTCAATTTAATTCTGAACAAATTTGACCTCTTTATTTTCATTCGTGCGGCCATGGTTTTCACTTAAAAAATAAATATGGTTTTGCTTCAGGGTCAAATCGCTAAAAATCTGATGTGGTGATTGTTGTATTGATTTTTTTTTTAAGTTATTGCTAATTAATTCAATATTTTTTTTAAACAATAATTGCCAATAATCCATATCAACGGCTTAAATTGATTAATTATTATCAAACAATACTAACATTAATTTCAAAAAAATTGTTGGGAAGGTCTTAAATTATTTTGCCTGTTCATTGGGTTTTCTTTCCTCAAGTTTTTTTCCTGTAACATATAAAAATTTAAAAATTATATATGGAGAACAAAGTTTCGTAAAGCAATTTCGTAAAATTACCCGGATTACTGGCTGTCTGTACATAAATTCTTCCTCACAGTTATTCTGAGAAAGATGTCTACAAAATGATCAACCAGTAATCCTGTATCTAAGTAATGTATTGTATATTGTATTATACTTATCTGTGTTTGGAGACATTTCAACTCGGAGTCAACCATTTAGTGTTGTATTTCAAGTTTTTTCTGATGTCGATTTTCTTGTTTGTCAAAAAATTTGACAGTGACAATTTGTCGTTTGGCGATCACTTGATCTTGAGTGTACCGTTTTTCTGCTCTGTCAGCAATAGATTTTTCCTGTCCAAATGAAGGTCGATTGAAGATGCCCCGATTTCCGTGTTGTTTATCATCATACAGCTGGCATCTTTAAATTTTCGCTTTTTTTTTAATTTTCCTCCTTCAACAAAATCTTTTATCCCAGTCTATCCTATGGCTGCCGGTGCTGGTTAATACATGATTGACCAAATTTGATTTGTCCACGTGGACAATACGGAAATCGGAGCACTTTCAATCGACCTTCATTTGGACTAAAGAAATCCATTGCTAACAGAGCAGAAAAACGGTACCCTCAGTATCAAGTGATCGTCAAACGACCAATTATCACTTTCAAATTTTAGACAAACAGCTAAATGAATATCAAAGCGAAAAACCTCGAAATACAATACTAAATGACTGGCAACCACAAATAATTATAACACAATATACAATACATTACTTATATATAGAAATACTGGTTGATCATTTTGTAGACATCTCTTTCTGTCAGTATAACTGTGAGCAAGAATTTCTGTACAGACAGCCAATATTCCGAGCAATTTTACGAAATTGCCTTACTACACTTTGCTCTCCATATACAATTTTTAAATAGTTATTTGTTGTAGAAAAAAAACTTGAGGAGAGAAAACCCAAAAAACAGGCAAAATAATACAAACATTGATAATAAAATTGTTTGAATTGACCAGCTTCAGTTGAAGGCCATGGTTCCGCCCGTCTTCGGATGGAATTGCGAACTGATTCAAACATTCCCCGTGTTTACTGTATAGGTTCACACGAGGCAACTATTATTACATAAAATGAGTGAGCTGTGAAAATCCCAATGAGTAGGCAGAATATTCAAACCGTCCTTTCCACCATTCCACTATAAGGCTTCATAATTTCATCATTATTATGATTTTTCTTCACACTAACTTTCATATCAATGTTTTGTAGAAAGTAAGTCTGTTGCTTTTCTCTTTTCCGCCCATTTTCCCTGCTTCAATTTGCTTAGCGACATTTTCTGTCATTATCGGTTTAGTGGTTGTGACTTCTTAAAGGATGAAGATGCGATTGTTTCGTATTGTGCTCCTTAAAATCTAATAATTTTGGCTAAACTTCTATAGTTATTATTCTATTCACATCTAGGTATATCCTTGTCGCAAAGGTACTACAATATCTCTTAAATCTTGAGAAATATATCCTAATACAATAACATTCTAAAGGTGTAATCTGTACCATAACGTATCTGGTTTATTCTGTAGGTATTCTAGCAAATCAAAGAAATTGTTTCCGAACTTTCTTGTGTTAGTTTCGTTGTTGGGTTCCCCCCCCCCCATTATCTTCTCTTCAAATAATACCTTATATTGTTCTTCCAGTTTGTTGTTATTTTTGATATTAGTGTTGCATTTTTTTAGTTGCGTTTTAAGAATAATTTTTGGTCTGACAACCTTATGATCGCTACCAATGTCAATTTCCTGTTCCAGCTTCTACTGAAATTTTTACTGAAAACATAGTTTGGTATGTACTTATTCGCATGATGTGCGAATTGGTATTGGTATAATTCCCCAGAATGACTAATTGTGGAATGTAAACCTGAATAACTTGAATGCAGTATTCTTTGGATAATGGCAATATTAGATTAAGGATTCAATTTAATATGCCGGAAATTCCAATGATGTTATTTATCCGTCTCTTTCATAGATGAAGAACCTCTTGTTTTTCCAATTGGTGTTGGTGTTTATTGGTACCCGATTCAAGTGAAATTATTTTTTGCTTTTTTCATCTTAATATTAGTTATTTCTTTGTTCTGCTTCTACAATTCTCTATACTTTTGGTAGTTATCGGCAGATGTATTTTGCACAATATTGTGTAACCTCTCACAGTAGCTTTAAGGCAAACATGTTTTTCCAGAGTGGGGTTGTTTACTGCTCTGGGGTACCTGCTAGTCCGTACGTTTTGTGATTCAACATATTTACGGTTTTGGAATGTATATTTCCATTCTGCATCTATCAATGTATGTTGATAAGAAGCAATGAATTTTGCCTTTAACAAAACTCCGAAATTAAATATGATTTCTATTTCTTCTCTGTAGAGGTCGGTTTGACTTCTAATTGATGTATTTTTGGAAAAAGGCTGTAACAGCATTTTTATTCCTAGGCTATGAACTCTTATTTGTAGATAGTGGCATCCATCTATGAGGGACACATAGTAGGAGGCTGCGTTGCGTGGTTACGGGTGTAGATAAGAGTAGAATTTGATTAGTCTCGGACACTTGTTTAGAACATTCCTCCGTGAACTACGACCACCACTGTTCTCCCGGGAATTTCTGTCTAGATTACTCATTGCACATGTGAAGACATCATCAATAAGAGTCACCTGTAGTTCGCTCATATTCGATATTCCGTTTGTTCTTGCCCATTTGAGAATACCTGTCACAAGTTGGCTAAGTGCAAGCTCCCTCTCTCTCTTCTTCTTCTCCTCTCCTCTCTCTCTCTCTCTCTCTCTCTCTGTTGGTTCCTGAAAAAATATATCACTTTTCAACAAGATATAGGTGGCCCATGTTTGAAAAACATATACACCAACAACAATTCACTCAGCGTCTGCTTTTAGGAACTAACATTTTGCCTTTATTCTTCACGAATCACACATACTCACATAGTAATGTTAGAACGATTCAAATCCAGATGGAGATTACTGGATACCATCTCATGCTGTTGTTTTTCAGGCATTGAAGCAGAGGTTCCAACGACAAGAAGAATGAAATAGCACCGATATATTGCACCTTACAACAGTTTATGACCTATGTGCCATAAAGAGGAAGTAAAGAAAACAAGAAATACAGTTTTGTTGATGACAAATTCTTCTTTAGGGATATACATAACTTGCATGTATATACTTAAGTATTTGTTTTCACTGTATACTTCAGATAAATAAACAAAGTTTCTTTTTGTACAAAAGACGATTATTGTACACTGTCTCTTATTTATTTATTTACACTAGCTGTGGCCCATTGGTCGAAATTCGACCAATTGTGACAGTATCTCTGGCAGGTTAAGTAACCTGAAAATTTTATCTTGACATTCTATCCTAGGACTTTAGGGAGAATAGCAATTACACGGTACGGATCCAGATTCGGAACCTCTGTGTGATAGTTTCCTCGAAAATCCTAGATGTCGGTCTTACACCTCGCTTCTACAAATAAGTAACGAAATTGAAGTTTTTTTTCAGATATAATTCATAGGACTTTATTTGTGTTCAAATTCGTAATTCTTAATTTAATATGACAACAATTCAACCGCTAATGGGCTATCCTACATATTTATTTTTTCTAACCTCCCTGTATAGCTTTAATTGCACTCAATTCTCTAACATTTATTAAAATCCTCATTTAATAATTCCAACTCATTATATATTTCCAGCACCCTGTACATGCAACTGCTCATGAACCACGCATAATATTTTTTAACATTTTTGAACCACCACTCTTTTCGTTTATGAAATTTTAAACCATCTTCTGTAACTATAATTCTACTCCGACCTCTATTTCAATCATCATATATATACGGAACTCTTCGTGGGCTACTCTATAAATCATTTCCTTTTCTAACATTTTTTATCATCATCCTGTATATCTATAATTCCTCTCACCCTATATTTCATCTTCCCTATATATACAACTGCTTATGGGTTACGAAATGTTGCATTTCCATTTCCGCCACCCTGTATATGCATCTCTGAATAATATTTTTTGCACCACCCTGTATAACTGTAATTCTACTGCACCTTCTATTCCAAGAACCCTGTAAATTAAACCGCTAATGGGCTTCCCTATATAATTATTTTATTAGTTATAATTGCACTCTACACTATATTTTAAACACCCTATATCTTCAACTGCTTATGTGCAACCCACGAAAAAAAATATTTCTAACATATCGATAATCGCCCTGTATAATTATAAATACGACGATTACTTTACCACTAAACAATAACAACGCTTGCATGCCACTTCCAGAAGTACATGCTCTAAGTATATAACAGCATTGGTCCTTCTATATATAATTACTCAATGTTTTGAGTCTGGCGGCGGCGGCAGATTCAGTTGTTTGGCGTTAACATTATGGACGTAAATAATGATTTTTTATGATATTTTATTTCATGAATGAACCAATATTATAAATTAATATTAGAATTCTGCACTGAAGGTTGTCAGTAGCTACTAAACAAAACAAAAATGAAGAAAATCGGTTGAGAGACAGAGGAGAAAATGGTACCTAATCGTTTTGTCTTTGCCTATTTATATATAGATTTATTTATTTATATTTAAATATGCTACAGAAACCAATAAAACATATACTCATATGTTTAAAATTTCATCCTAATTTATCTTATCAGAAATCTTTAAGACCTGCAACAGTGGTTTTATGTTTACAACTCCTCGAGTATAAACACATCCGGATTCTCCCTTATGTGAAGTTAAGACGCATATATTTTGCTCGAACATCGTACTCTATGATTACCACAGTGTATTCGTTGTTAATAATTACTGGTATTCTGTGTTAGTGATGGTCCTTTGATAATGGAACAATTTTCTCATCATCGTCCGTTTATAATATGACAACATCGCAATCACTTGGCCAATTTGAATACTGAATGTCTGGCACTTGTTGCTTTTTCACCAGAAAACGAACGTAAGCCCCATGTTGGCGCTAACTTTATTGATTTTCCAGTGGGAGTCATTCTCTCGAATACAATAACAAGAGCGTAGCTGATAATTAAATTTGTATTGACAGATAAGTAGTGTGGAACAAACGTTCAGGAAGTTATAAATCAAAAGATTATCATCGACTTCACAATTGGATTTAAACATTAGAACGGTAAACAATGTGCTTACAAATATGTCCCTAAAAAGCAATATTCTAATCTGATGCAGTGATGCCTATGTGCTGAATTAAAAAAATGACTTATTATTAAACTAAATAAACTTATATAAATTGTGAGCTGATCTTTACGATGAAAAAAGTATCAAGAGTTCTTTGAGAAAATAGTTCATAACTGAATTGATCGCTCAACTCTCTCATCGGATAATATTTTGATATAGGAACAATATTTTTTTTGTAACAATACTTCAGACCCCAGAGACTTATCACATACTTGCAAAAATCTTCCAACTATACCCATGCATTCTATGTAAAAGAACACTTGGTCTGAGAAAAAACTCCAGTCGGTCAGTTTTTTTTACACGTTCGATAAAGTAATATGTCCCAAATTTTCCAGCCTTGAATCCAGTGAGTTCCAAGGACCAAAACCGTTTTAAGTTTCTGGATATCTGGTGATCAAAAGAGAAAGTAGGGAATTAGGTCAATTGGGAATTGGTCTGGTCTAGGGATAAGCTAAATTTGAGCTGAGTTGCTAAAATCTAGTCGGAGGTAGCGGATTGGTCTCGGAGAAAACTAAATTTGGCCTGAGTTGCTAAAATCTTACCAACTATATACAGTCTATAACTGTTAGCGGCTAACAGACAGCCGTAGTAGCACTTTCAAAAACAGAATATCAATTAAACATTCACAGTCATTGTTATTTCATCCATTATGAGACTGAAGAATAGAGGTCTTAAGGAGTTTCCCTGTCTTATATCTGTACTTGTTTCTATCTACTTTATGGTCCATCTACTCTGGTCTGTATTGTGTTGTCTTTCTATAAATATTCGATTGTTATAATAATGCCAAGTAGTATTTGTTTATTGTATAGAAAATGAACCACGTCCTTTACTCTGACTCTATCGAGGCAGTTTGACAGATGAATGCCGGTGGATTATATTCTAATACTTTCTTTGTTATTTTGACCTTATTTCCCAAAAACCAAGATTCAGACTAAAGAATGATGTAGCAGAAATCTTGCAAATTGTATCAACAAGAATGACGACAACAGAAATTACTAGGGCAATCTTTATAAGATTCTGTGTAGAATCTGTTTCCAGGCGACAATTAAGGCTGTTGAGGTCACAGTCAAATCGTGGACGTTTCTTCCAACGTAACATGACTGGATACCTGATAAAAGCACAAGCTCAAATGCACTCCAAAAATTTCGCCACTGCCATCACGTGAAGAAGAAGAAGAAGCTAAATTGCGTAGAAATTTAGCTTCTTCTAAAATACACACACACAGAAACCATTATCGACTACATGGAGATTACCTCGTTCTTTTATTTTAGTTAAGATTATTGGCATCATTTTTAGCGTGGTGTTGAAAAGATTGATTTTTCTGTAGTTTCCAGTTCTTTTCTGTCATCTTTTTTGAACAGACGATTTAGTAAGCTGTGTCTTAATATTTTGTTTATAAACCGTATTAATTATTTTGACATCTCTATCCCACAATATTTTAGTAGTTCGTTTGCTAATGCATCTTTGCCTGTAGCTTTCCTTTTTAGGGTTCCGTATATACAATATACGGATACCCTTATAATATCCCCTCCGGATTTCTACCTCTGTCACATCACAGCAATTTTTTCCTAAACTACTGGACGAAAGAGGTTGAAATTTGGTATCAATGTATAGTTTGGTGACCCGATCAGGAGTACATGTCGTAAATGAAGCAATTTTGATTTTAGGGGTACTTCTGGGGGAAAACTAAAAAAATCGACCGTTCCCCCCCTGATTTCCGAAACTACTGAGCCTGAAATTTTCAAAAAAATAGGAAATATAGATCGTTGCTCGAAAAAACTGGAAAATAAGGAGAAACATTTAATATTAATTTTGGAGGGCAAATTATAAAATTAAATGAAAATTTAACAATAAAAAATTTTTCAAACGCATCATGTAATATATCAAATGAAAGGTCCCATTCTGAGGGGCAAATTACAGAATTAAATGGAAAATATAAAATTAAAATTGTTTCTAACCCATCATGTTATATATCAAATGAAAGGGCTCACTATGACGAAAACAAATATATTTTTTCTTTATTTTTAAAAAACCCATAATAATCGACCGTTCCCCCTCTAATCTCCGAAAATACTGAGCCTAAAGTTTTGAAAAATATAGAAAATATAGAATGTTGCCCGAACTTTACCGGAAAAATAAGGAGAAATTATTAAAATTATTTTTGGGGAAAAATTAAATGAAAATTTAAACACAAATATATTTTTTTCATATTTAAAAAAATTAATTAAAAAGATATTAACGAAAATATACCCAAATTTACCCATTCCCCCCTTATCTCCGAAACTATAAAACGTAAAGTTTTGAGAAAAATTAGAGTTATAGGGTCTGACCTGAACTTTACTGGAAAAATAAGGAGAAACCCCTAATATTCATTTTAGGGGGCAAATTATAAAATTAAATGGAAAATAAAACATTATAATTGTTTCTAATGGATCAAGTAATATGTCAAATCAAAGGACTCATTATGACGAATACTAACATATTTTTTTTATTTATTTTTTAATAAATATTTTAAAATATATTTAAAAAAAAATCAATTTAAAAAATTACCCAGTCCCCCCTTTATTCCCTACTGGTGCTCACTTGAAATTAGAAAAATTATTAGAAAACCCCCATAGTAATTTTAGAGACAAATTATACAATTAAGGGGAAAATAAAAATTCAATTTTCAAATGCATCATATCAGATAAAAGGCTCATTATGTGAATTACAAATATATCATATTTTTAAATCATTTGTTTAAAAGATATTAACAAAAATATTAAACATCTACTTAATAAATTTCAAAACGCTTCCTTTAAAAGATATTAGGGCAAATATAAGAAAATGCACTTATTCCCTGTTTGTCTGAAACTGGAATATCTTGAAGGTGGTATGGAACCCTTAGTATGCGAATCCTACTGGCACTTGACCAAATTATTTTAATTATCTTTATGCTTCCTCTTCTTCACATACGCGTACTTCTTGTACATATCTACATCTCCTTATGAAATCTGTATAAATCGTGCTCTATATATTCTGGGCAGCCAATGGTTATCAGTTCTTGTGACAAGCTTGTGTGTTTCATTGCAAATTTTTTTGTACTTGTATGATTTCATTGCCTTATTTGTCGTTTACTCCAGACACGATTGTTATATTACATACTATGCAGCGATATTTATTCTGAATTTATTTCAGCTTTTCTCTTCTCCGTCGTCCTCTATTATTCGGTTTTACAAAACGATGTTAATAATTAATAATCAATACTGCATTTTTCGTTGACGGAAGACACTTAATACTTATAGTATGGTCATTAATTGATCAATTTCAGTGCTCCCAGACACATCTACGAGGGAGAATCAAATATGAACCGGACTTTTCTGTTTCTCGCCCTGTAGGTAATTCGAGTGGCGTGACGTCTCGATATATGTTAGGTAGGGATGTTAAGAAGAGGGGAGTTCGTCGGTTTGACGAGGCGTTGTCGATGCGCTGTTAGTAGCATCATGTCAGAGTAAGAGGTGCATACGTCTGTTGCGCAACGTGTACGACTGGCACAAAAAGTTTTCAGATGGCCGAGAGTCAGTGGAAAATGAGCCTCATGCACGCCGTCCCACGACAAGCATCAATGAGGTGAATATCTACGTAATTCGTGAGCTGATTGAAGGCGTACTGCTGATCGATTTTCTGCACGAACGCCGTACAATTAATGCTGAGTATTACTGCGAACTACTCTAACAAGTGAAACTTGCCTATCGGCAAAAGAGGCGGGATATGTCTATCCGAAGTGTGATTCTGTTGCATGACAACGCTCGGCCACATACAGCTGCATTGACTCAAGGAAAATTGAACAAAATGCATTGGGAAACCCTTGAACACCCCCCTTACAGTCCTGATTTGTCGCCATGTGACTACCACATGTTTCGGCCACTTAAAGAAGAACTGGGAGGCCACCACTTTGAGGACAACGAAGGTGTAGAAACGTTTGTGCGCAATTGGTTATCGACACAACCAGTTTCATTCTTTGAGAAAGGTATTAAAAAACTTCCGATTCGGTGGGAAAAATGTATACATAAGAGAGGAGACTATGTAGAAAAATAATATGTATTAAAATTTGTATTGATCGTACCAATAAAATTTTTAAAACAAAAGTCCGGTTCATATTTGATTCACCCTCGTATAATGTCACTCTGAGTATGAGCTCGAGGTCATTACTTGTGCTTTTAATTTGTATAGGAAGTTTATGTTACTTTAACAATTACGGTTTTCTGTATTTATTTTTGAGATTTTCAGAAAAACGGTACCATTTGATATTATAGAACAATGTATGGATCACTTCAGAATCTTCTATTATGTGTAATAGAAGGCAGTTTAAAATATTAAAATCAATGAAACCGTAAAATTGTAATCTGGTCATCGGCCCAAGTTAACAGGTATGCGTACGTACAAAGTTCATACTAACTCAATTCTACCCCACACATTTTGTTAGTCATAAAATAAGTAACGTCTGGGGCCCTGGGTTTCTGCTCCATTACGTGATAGAATAAATGCCTATATTGGAAATAACCAAAAACCCTTTATTGAAACATTCTGTAACAGAATCAAATGCAGAGTAGACCCGAATTGATAGATTTCGTGCTTCTAACAAGGTGGAGAAGAATGAACACCGGTAGCCTAAGTTTTGCAATAGAAAAGATACGTAATATTAACACCCAAGTTATGTACTTAGGCAATGACCAGGATGTTAGAAGAAACTATTTGGGGAAGTAATTATCTCATGAATTAGTTCCGCCAGAAATCAGGTGAAGGATCTTCAATAATTCAGGAGTACATAAGAGACAAAAGTATCAAACTTGTACAAGTCGAACAAGCTTTTTACTCTCTTCGGGTTTATTGCATGACGATGCAGTTAAGAAAGATTATTTGTCATTTTTTTAATATCAGTTCCACTTTTTGCTATTATTTTTTAGATTTTTGTATAAATATACCTTCCACTACCAGCAAAAAAGTTGTTAGGATTAATTTGTTAATGTAATTAAACGTATCAAAAATTCTTAAACAGGTGTCTTCCACAATCATACATAAATTATAGTAAAGATAATTATCGTTACTATGGAGCGTATATTTTCTATAATTCTAACCACAACGGCAAACAAGGCGTGTATTCAGTCCTTAGAAACTTTCCCAACGAGTTCTGAGAACATTTTCAAGTATCCCAACAAACGAGAATCGAGTGATGTACAGCCAGATGCTCATTCCACTGGACATCTGGGTCCCATTCACTGACAAGGAAATTTGTTGATTGTCAACTGTCAGATTGAAACCACAAAATGAAGTTATGCTTTTCTGTCTGTCAGATTATCGCCAAACTGCAGGACTTTAATAAATACTAGAATGAGAGCTATTCTAATAGATTCAAATAAGTATCACTCCTTACCACTTGATTGGTTGTTTAAATATAAAAAAAATATGGCAAAGAATTTACAGAATTCATTGCAACGCAATGATTATGAAGGAAGATAAATTCATATATAATTCCATGCATGATTCCATATATAACGACAGAACATTGAAAAAAGTTGTGGAAAAATATATATAAACAAATAAAAGTTGAAAAATCGACATTTGTTCTATTTTCCCGGTTTCCCCTATAACTTTCTCACTTTATGTTGCGGAGAAAGTGATTAGAATTCTACGAGCCTAACGTCACATCATTTAAATAAATACTCAGGTTGTGTTGGACAATGGATTTTATTATGTGAACATATGAGGTTTCTGAAATTGACCACTACAAGAGTTAGTTTGCCTGAAAACTGCAACTGCTGCGAAATTCAAGATAATGGATGAAAACATGTTTTTTATTGTGTGTAAATAATTTTATCCATACAAAGATCCAATGGAGATTTTTTATACTCTTGCACTGTGTTACTTCGCAAATAGGATTATAAAAAATTTAAATAACTAGATTAATTTTTCAGATTTTTTATTTCAATAGATGTTTATTAGTTCTAGAAAAAATGTGCAAACGTTGAACTGCTGTTTTAACACTAGGTAAAACTAACAATATTCAGCAAATTTGATAACATTATCAATTTTTTATTTGACAGAAGCGGGGCTATATGTTTTGACTAATTTGTTATTGATTGCGGTAACACAGAAATTGATTTACAGCGATCTGCCGGTTCTAATTGGTCATAAATGGTTTCAACCAAACACATTCTAACGTCATAAAACCATTTGTTACGTCGTTGTTTGAAATTTCTTTAAAGGCCAATAACCCAAAACAGTAGTTGTTTTTATTGTGTCTTTCACTTAAGGAGCTCTAAAGAGCCCCATAAGCAAGAAGTTTAATCATATAAATAACACTTTAGATACAAAAAAATAAAACAATTAATCATATCATTTTGATGTTTCCCGTTTGTACCAAATTGTATTCTGGCAAATCAGTTTTTGTTCTATGTTCAGTGTTGAAAAGGAAAACCTCAAGGTAAAACGAGTTCACCACAGTTATACAAGGTAGATCGCTGTAAATCACCTAAGTGTTAGTATTCAAACCTTATTTTTTACACAAAACGCCGTTTGAACTGCCAAGCTATCATCTTCAGGTAATAAACCAAAACTAAATGTAATAACAATTCTCACTAATTTTCCATCAATATATTTCTAAGAATTATTTATAGTAAATTTAATAATGAGCTGTTTAGAATTCAACTCTTATCCCAATTCATAAGATTAACATTTTTATATATAACTAGCGGACCCGACAGACCTTGTCCTGTTCCGTGTAAACTTTTAAAAATTAGCTGTAACAATATAATCTGAACGCCATCTATCAGACATAACTGAAACTAAAGCACACTCTTGAATATTTGACACAGCGACTACAGCGCAGTCTGCCGGATCCTATGTAAGTTGTGCTAACATCAACAACAATTTTTAAATAAATAATTTAACTAAAAAAAAACAATATCTAGTTGACCGTATTGTGAATCTAAACCATCCTCAAACCCCCTGGAATACACACAAAAAATTTCATCAAAATCGGTCCTGCCGTTTAGGAGGAGTTCAATGACTAACATACGTATAGAAGATTTATATATTTAAAGATTATTCTTTTACAACAGTCCAGTTATAATTATTTACTTTTCTAAATAAATCCAGAACATGATGAAGAACACTAGTTTTAGCAAATTTTCTGTATTTCATATGGGCAAGATAATTGAAAGAATAATCATTTAACTCACAATCTTTACATCTTTTGTCATATTGGAAATTGTCATTTTTGTCTTTAGGATTGTAGGATTTCCCAATAGTTTCGTTGACACTTTGACACTTATTTTATTCTTAACCATAGGTGTCTTTTTCACAAGCTTATCTACCTTAAGTACAATTCCCCAGTGCTAATTTCTGATTAACACCGAGTCTTTCGTTGTTTTAAGAATTATTTACAAATTCCAGGTCCAATAATTGTAAATCATTACAAAACTTCAAGATATATTTTTTGATTCGCAATGCTATGAGGAAGAATCACGGAACGTCAACCGCATGGTGGCGCCACTGCATACAAGGGTACAATGGCCGCCATGCATGAGAATTTTGTATTTGTGGCGGCCATTGTACCCTTATATGCAGTGGCGCTACCATACGGTTGACGTTCCATGAATTTTCCTCATAGCAAAACCAAATATTTGTCTGCCAATCAGTGGCGGTCCGGTGGGGAGAGGGATATGGAGGTCATTACTCCCGCCCCATATCCTACAAGTCACATTGTGAAGTCTATTAAATTCAACAAAACTTTAATCAAAAATAAGTATCAGAAAGATTGTTGAGAAGGGCTTTGATTAATTTACAAGTAAAAAAATAATCAAAAACAGGTGTTAAAAATAATTTTAAGAAATGTGTGACCGCTCCTGCTTCTAATGAGGATAATTCTGTGGCAAGCATGTAAGAGTGCAATGGCCGCAGTTTTAAGATAAACAGTATTAATTATAAGATGCCAGATAAAGGTATACGGTCTAGTGGATTGGAGTGTAAATAAAACACAACGAAAGTTAGATTTCCAAAGAACACGTTTTTAAAATTACTAGCTGTCGCCCAGTGGTCGAAATTCGACCAATTGTGTCAATATCTCTGGCAGGTTAAGTAACCTGAAAATCTTAGCGTGACATTCTATCCTAGGACTGTAGGGAGAACTGCAATTACACGGAACGGATCCAGATTCGGAACCTCTGTGTGATAGTTTCCTCGAAAATCCTAGATGTCGGTCTTACATCTCGCTTCTACAAATAAGTAAAGGCACGCGGCACATTCAATTGTTTGGCGTTGACATTATGACGTAAATAATGAATTTTTATTATATTCTATTTAATGAATGAACCATTATTATAAATTAGTATTAGCATTCTGCACTGAAGGTCGTCAGTAGCTACTAAACAAAACAAAAATGAAGAAAATCGGTTGAGAGACAGGGGAGAAAATGGTACCTAATCGTTTTGTCTTTGCCTATTTATATATAGATATTCAAACACATAAAACACAATTTTTGAGAGATTTTAATTTAAATATTGCAACTCACTTTGATACTCCTTTGATGAAAGAAAAAAATCGTGAGAAATCCGTAGATGACACTTCTATCATTAATTATTTTAAATATTTTTCTCTAACATCAGAACCTTACACTGACTAGACCAGTTGTTTAGCTGTGTTTTTTAGACTGGGTTTTTCGACATAAGATACAAATTTAGAGAAATATTTAAAATCAATCAAAGCAGGTTCCCAGTTCTTTTAACCACACAACATTTATTTTTGAGTCCACTTTTATCAAAAAAGACATGTTTTACTCTAAATTTGAGTGATTTATTTGATGGACTTCTAACTTGTGCTTCACGCAATTAGTGTTTTTGATATTGTATAAAGTCAAACAAACCACTGAAATTTACTTCTTTATTATAAATATCAGTTTGCCAATTTTGAATTCAAAATATAATAAAGTGACAGACAAATGAAACAATATTTTTTACTGTACGTACTGTGTCATTTAGCAAATTAAGAGATATGAGATGTAACAAAATAATCAGCGTAATGGTTTGATTAAATTAAATTTCGTCCGACAAATATTTCACTGATATTTTCCACGCTCCGAAATAATAAATGGAAACCATGCGTTTTAACGGTAGTGTAAATGTGTGTAAATGTGGGCGTCATCGTACAAAAGCTGTTAGAGACACTGCACATTTTCACTATTCTAAGTCTGCATCACCTGCATCATGTTGACATTTATTACTGTGAACGATAATGTTTACTTTCAATTTTGTGAATTTTCTTTAGTCATTTTAAAAATGAAAGTTCCTAACAATTTTCACAGCTACTATATTTGTTACACAAGTTGCACACAGATAAGAACGTCAAATCTGTGTAAAATGAACATATCGTTGAACGATTGTATCTCTACTTAATGGAAATTCAACTTTAAATAATCTAATGGATACTAACTTTCGAGATTTGTCAATCCATTGAACGCAAGCTTTCTAGTCGATAACCTTCATCAGTTGAGCTTCTCAAAATACTTGCACCCTGTATATAGGTTGCATTGGCTTGACTCAATAACGAAATCTTGAGTTCCCCATTCTTCTTTAAATGTCTATACTAAATATTTCTATAACGTATCTTTTCCATTAAACTGAAAATCTTTAAGGCATAAAACACTGTCAATCTGTAGGTTACCACGTCCATTTGTACAATAACTTACTTTAACATTGCTACTAGCTGCAAAATCAAGGGATATTATTCAAAATTCAGTTAATGTATTATATCATCGACTGGGCCGTTGTCAAATTGCATACGGTGAACAATTTGAATAACATTTGTAAAATACTACATACATACATACATTATTTATTTTTATTCCTTGAAATGCATCAAATCATGTTCATTTTCTTGGATTAGTAGTTTCGACCAAAAATTATAAGTACGCATCACTTTGAAATTTTTTCCAATTCAATAGATACCTAAGAAATAATATGCATGTCTATAAGTTTTTAAATATTTCATTTTGTAACATAACTTTCCTTTACTAAGTACGTATGAAGAAGCAACTTTTCATATTAGATTGATGCAGAGTGAACGTAATCCAAAAACTTTGGTGCATTCACTGAGATTAGAGTTTCCTTTTAATATTAACCGAATAAAATACTAGAAGTAAATATTTAACTTCAAACAGTCCATACAGAACTTTTTATAATACTTCATAAATCTTTAAATCTCTAGTAAAACCTAGTTTTAAAGTAAGTGAAAGGAAACTTTTATTATATAAAGCTTAAGCTTTGCAAGGATTCTTTCTTCTTTATGAATTCCAGGATCAGAATTCCAAAAAGTAAAATCTCCGAATCGGTAATATCAACATTAACAACAACAATAAATACCCCATATTTTTTTATTAATATAGAACAAGCAAGGCCAGTCAAGAGACGAAGCGAAAGTCCTCGTTGATAAATTCAATGACGAGATATGTGTTTTTTTTCCAACAAATACATATAGTACAGGAAAAGAAGGAAAATAAAAGGAATTTAAGGATATCAACACCGAATTCCAGTAAATAAACAAATAATACATTCAGTCTAATGCACTTGAGTACCCAACTAAATAAATATTTGTTAAATAAACACTGAAGACGAACAGATTTTCTATTTTAACACCCCGTATCTTCTTTAATACCAAGATTAGGCCAAGGTAAATTGGCCCTATATACATTTTAACAGTTTGCAGTTGGTCTGTGTAACATAACTACAGCCTGGCCTGTATAGTACTCAAAGACAAAAATTATCCAGATTTTTTTTGGTAAATGCAATAAATCACTTTATCAATTAAATTGTAATTACTAATAAGGTATACTTACTTCGTATTGATTTTTATGTGTCCTTGATATTTACTTGTACACTAATAAGTTTTCAATATCAGCAAATTAATAAAATAATAAATTCCTAATTGGCTGTTGAAATAAAAATGAAATCATAAAGTGTATCTTGTTTTCAACAGAGTTCAGGAGCATCCAATTAACGCACAAAAATACAAGAAACTTGTATGTGGCATTTCGACAACAATTTAAAAGTTTTCAAGGTCTCCGAAGAAAGCATAATTTATTGTTTGTTGAATATAATATCAGCTGTGAAATATCAGGTAAACATTTTTTTTATAACAACGTTATTTAAGAGGCCGCGCCCAAGCCGAAGGCTGTAAAATTAGCAAAATAAAAATTGTGTTCAACCTTTATAACAGAATATGTACAATTTAAAATTCCTTCGTTGGCAGAACAGAGTTGTTGACTTTTATTTCGGAATGGGAATATATTCGAATTATGCGTCCTTCACCGACATACATGAACAATGGCGTATCTACTGAATATTGCCTAGGCTGTAAATTCAATCATCTTATATAGTGCAAACCAATCAATCGAGACCCGGTTATAAGGTGTGATAAGAAACCTCATACCCTGTCTCCACTTCCAAGGGTGACATTTTTGATCAAATTCAAATGCGCCCAACTTCGCGGTATAGCCTATTTAACAAACAAATAATAAAGAAATCTTTAAAAACACAAATAATATTTTAATAGAAAAATTAAACACTTATTTTGAAGACAGAAGTAAGTAGAACATAAAAAATAGACTTACCTAATTATTAATAACATATTTCTTTTGAATTTAAGACCGATATCAAAATAAATATTTCATGGTTGCAGAAAATGTATGTAAGTTATTAAATATTCATTTATTTTACTATTTTTAGTGATAGGTAGACATACGAAAGATTTTTTTTTCAAATGAAGAAATGATAAATAAAAAATACCTTTTGATGGCAAAGTAAATAATAGAAAAATACGAAGACCAACATGTTCTAAGGATAAAACATGACTAATTGGCATAAAATTCAACATTTTTATTAATGAGTTTTTGTTTTTTAATAAACAGCCTGCAAAATCTTAACTATATAGTTTAAACAATAGGTAATGAAACCTACTGTCGAAATATTATAGCCCCAGTAGTTTTTGCAAAATTGCAGTTAAATATAGGGACGAACTTTTTAAGGCTTTCTGGAAAGTAGAAGAGTTAATATACACACTCTTCGTCTTAATATTCCAAAATTTTAAATATAAATACATATACAATTATTGAAAATATAAGTTTTAATCTTATTTGTGTAACTTAATGAGTTTAGGGAAATGAAATGTAAAACCTCAATAAAAACAATTAATGCCTTCTACTTTCAGTGATCTTCTGAAACACAAATAAATAGACTATACCGTAGTTTAGGTTTAATTATCTAAGCAAAAAATTAAAGAAGTTGAGCGTAAAGTAGCTCATTTTGTAGGTTATTCCTTTCTCTGCAACATTTCACGCGGTTTCACAGTAGAAAAAATAGTACCTGGAATTTTGAGATACTATTGTTTGTGGGTGTTTATGAGTTGAACATACTAAGAACAAACAAAAGTGAAAAAGATCGACAGTATCGCTGTACTATATAATTAACAAAGGAATCTGATAGCCCTGCGCTTAATTGAACGAGATTGTGGAGTTTTTGTTGTTTATCATGATCGTTTTCGGTTATCTTATGTTTAGTAGCAACTACATTTCACTAAATCAGTGTCGTTTTGAAATTTGTATAACCGTTTAGCAGCATCAAGCGCCATCGATAAAAATGTTTTGACGGAATAAAGTATTGCAGGATGTTTTGCCTTTCCTTAAAATAATTATGAAGGCCTGTAACAATCATAACTACTCTGTGAGAACTCTCAGGAGCCAATAGTAGATGTTTTCTGAGTAGAAACGAGATAATCCCAAATGTCAACTACAATTACATACGGGTTATATTTTTCAGCTGATTGAAAACTGGAATAACCATTCATGTATTTAATAGTCAATTCACCGGTCAAAGTCACCGGTAAAGAAATATCACCCATTTCTTTACCGGTGACTTTGACGGGTGATTGAGGTGGTCGCTAATATTACCGGCGACCTAATTCACTGCTTTGCGGAGAATTAGAGTCACTGCCTGGGCCCCGATTCTTGAAACCATGCGAACGCTCTACCACTCCACTGATGACGTCATTCGAATGAAAACTAAAGGGTGTTTTTTTAGAGGTATAGAACTCTGAAATGAAATAAAACAAGGATATTTTTTTAAATTGTCCTGAAATTTACTTTATTCGAAAGATAATCTTCTGGCATTATAATCTGAATATGACTTCTGGCATATGACCGCCACGGCTGGCTCGGAAGTAGCCTAATCTAGAGGTCCAATTTTCGATGACTTTTTCCAACATTTGTGGCTGTATATTGTCAATAACGCGGCGAATGTTGTCCTCCAAGTGGTCAATCGTTTCTGGCTTATCGGCGAAGACTAGCGACTTCACGTATCCCCAGAGAAAATAGTCAAGCGGCGTTAAATCGCACGATCTTGGAGGCCAATTCAGGGGTCCGAAACGTGAAACTATGTGGTTACCAAACGTTTCTTTCAATAAATCAATTGTGGCACCAGCTGTGTGACATGTTGCCCCCTCTTGTTGAAAGCACAGCTCGTGTGCATCATGATTGTTCAATTGATGAACGAAAAAGTTAGTAATCATGGCTCTATAGCGATCACCATTGACTGTAACGTTCTGGCCAGCATCGTTTTTAAAGAAGTACGGACGAATTATTCCACCAGCCCATAAAGCACCCCAAACAGTCGGTTTTTCTGGATGTAACGGTGTCTCAACATAAACTTGAGGATTATCATCACTCCAAATACGGCAGTTTTGTTTATGGACGTATCCATTCAACCAAAAGTGAGCTTCATCCTAAACAAAATTCGCTTATGAAAATCGGGATCAACGGCAATCTTGTTTTGGGCCCATTCACCGAATCTACGCCTTGCTAGGTGATCGTGTGGCTTCAATTCTTGCACGAGTTGAATTTTGTAAGCACGCAAATCAAGATCTTCCCGCAAAATCTTCCATAAAGTGGATGGACACATATCCAATTCCTGTGCACGATGGCGGATAGACTGATTCGGGTTTTTCTCTACGCTGCGCTCTACAGCAGCAATGGATTCTTCTGTACGCACTATACGACATCTCTATGGTTGCGTATTATCATTTAGAGTAAACATGGTGCGAAAACGTTGCATAGTTAATCGAATGAATTGCTCTAATGAACGATTATGTTGACCGTAAAATGGACCTAGTCCGCGATACGCACAATGCACAATTTGGAAGCGTTCTTCAGGCGTCAGTCTATTCATGATGAAATGCCAAACCAAACTAAACATAATCACTTGACAGCTGACAAGATGGCCGCTGATTAAAAGAGTGTTGCTAACTTAAAGTTCTATACCTCTAAAAAAACACCCGTTAACAGAAACTGGTATTCTCGATGATCGTGTACGACCAACCCATTGTGTTTTTCAATAGAATCAACTTCGTGTACGCTGGAAGGGCCGCATACGACCGTTTTCGTCGCTTAGGTACCTCGTAATCCTCGTATAGTCGTATCGTCCTTAAGCCCGATTCTCGAACCATTCGACAGCTCTACTATACGACTTTCGACGTAAGTCGAATGAAAAGTTGGGGTAAATGAAGTTTAACCCATATAGTAAACTTCATTTATGTCAGATTTCATACGACATACGTCCCACGTCCCAAGTCAAGTGGTAGAGCCGTCGAATGGTTTCAAGAATCGGGGCCCTGGGATCGTGATTGTTCTACCGCCGACCACAGCCGGTGAATATAGCCTGAATTGGGTAATTGCGTGCACGCCGCACTGTACCTCGTGTAGTCTTATCGTCTTGAGAATCTTGAGATAGTGTTTGTTCTACCGGCGACGGCGATCTAACTCTATGCAAAGCAACGAATAATGAATAAGTCGTAATCATCGTATCGTTTTTTGTCCGTCGCGTCGTCGGTGTGTGACGCGTGGATCTAATTTTACATTAAATATGTTATTTTAATTGGTTTAAGTTTTTGGATTAAGTCAAATTAGATATATCAAACACTATTTTATATTTTTAATTTTATTAGTTGTTGTTGTTGTTGTTGTTGGTTCAAAATTTATATTTTGGAAGAAGCACATGAAAACGACTTATCCTACAGTTTCTATAATTATTAATTATTAGCAGTATTGCACGAGTGCAATGTCAAAATCTGATATTAAAAAATCTTTCAACGGCAACGCTTATACGGTATAACCGCATCCCATTTGATTTTGATTAACTTAAAACAATACAAATGTTCAAACAGCGACCTCAGTCACTGTTTATGTCACCGGTATACCGATGACATAAAAATCTTTAGTATTAAGACATATAAATGAAACTTATATATGTCGATATTCATTTCGCGAAAAAAAAACTATAAAAAATTGTAAAGTAAATAGAATTATGCTGAAGTAACATTTATAAAGAATTCAACATTATTATTGAAAGGGGTTTGAAGTCTTAAAGGTTGGAAATTGCTACAGTGTATCAAAATCTTTAAAAACTATTAACCAATATTCAGTAATTATTGGAAAGGAGAGTAGATTATTGAGTACCGGAATTTAAAACAAAAGCATTGTATTGCCGAAAACGTGGAGTCTGTTTCATTCATATACAGTTTATTTCGAGTAACCAAATTCAAAATACTGATATCAGTTCTGAAATTGATGCTACATTTGAACTTATAAAATAATGAAAGCATGGAAAGCCTGAAACTAATAGCAAAATATATTGCAGAAATGTTGTAATACTGGCGGTATACTTATGATATTGCAGACATATTACATGGTGATATATAAATAAGTAATATTTCTTCAATATTGTGGTAATACTTAATATCGCAGGAATATTACTGGCAAGATAACTGTGATAAATTACTAGCGGACATTTAATATTTCTGCAATCTAGCTGTAATATTCTTGACAAATATCACAGCGACTTTGTGACATTCTCGTGATATTATTGCAATACGTAACGCTATGTGGGCTGTAAAAAATCAACAAGCTTTTATAAGGCTCTCAATTCTCTAGATTAAAATAAAAGATCCACACAACTAAAACAAACAGGGCATTCAAAATTCTGCACAAACCAAATAGTAGTAGAAGAAAAACAACACATTATGCAAACATTACATAAAATTGGCATGAATTTGACACGAATTCAATTTTGATACATAAATTTATCAAGTTTAAATTTGATGCAGAATTGGATAAAAAATGAGGTTAACCATCAATTTTTTTAATCCTAATTACCAACACAAAATTACCTTTGACACTTCTATATACTAACAAAATTTCTGTACGATGTAAGGTTGTTTTAAATGATGCATAATATGCCCCGGACTGCATAAACAAATCTATAAATCATGAACCTTATATTTGTTAGCATGTGAGCTTTTAAACTTTCAATTTACTTCCACCATTATATTAAAAGCATCTTAAAACCCATTTAAGTTTCAAATTATGAAAAATAATAATCTAAATCTTAATTCTCTTATAAAATTGACCACACGAGGGCCGGTGTTATGGGTCGTTTCGTAAATAAGATTCATCTATCTAATCTATTAATATACTGAATTTCTGGTTGCTGCTTCATGATGTATTATTAAGAAGAAATTAATAAAATGTAACTCGTAACTATTCAGTTGTACTTAAAACAATAATAAATATGCAATACTCATTCTCTCCTTTTAGTGAAATATTCAGAATTATATTGCACCAACTGCAAGATGACAGAATGTAAAAATAGATGGTTAGATGAAGTTGTACTTCAGCACAAATTAACAGCATACTTATACATCCAATTTCAAATTTACCTTAAAAGGTCGGAATTTTTAAATAAACAGTTCTTACTTCCAAGTGTGGTGTAATCATAACTTTCAGGTTACTTATAAGTCTGCCCGAAGTAAAGTGACTGCACCAATCTGTTTATAAGTTCCATTTACCAATATGACTTTTCTTCAAATATCTTCCAGTAGACATCCAAACAATACTTTGTAAAGTTTTATAAGTTTATTAATACCTATAAATTCCTTAGTGAAACCAATAATGACAAAAACAATCTACGCTACTGAGAATCACAAGAGATAGTTCGAATAAGAATGCAAATTCAACCGGTTTATTACTTATAATGCTTTTTTCGAAGCTCTTGTCCGTGAAATTACACTAGCAACATCCATCTGATACACTGTCTCATCCGTAATGTACATAACACGTTCTTTTTTTATAGGGAAGACAGCAATATCTTTTTATATTCCTTTGAGATCCGTGAGAGCAGAGCTTAGGAGAAATTATGTTCAGTTAAGCCTTATAGCTTTGTTAAGGCTTGTTTATGCTTATGAATAACACGTTGTATGTATAATAATATCATATAATTTTTGTTAACACATAAAGATATTTTAAATTAGATCAAACCTCTATATATAATATATTGTTATGACTTTTTTTATGCTGCCAGAGTAGGAAACCATCTAGAAATTAATCATCTTCAATAAAATCTAATTTCGCGAATAAATAAAGTGATATTAAAAACTATTCGACAAAAAGAGGTAATTCCCGAACGTACAAATGTTGGTATGAAAAATTATTCAATAGTATTTCAGAATTAGAAATTATATAAGTCAGCAGGCTAGAATCGTGTCTGGAAAGTTCGAGAGGATAGCTATAGTATAAAATCCTGACCTACAAGGAAACTATGAAGTTAATAGCAACATAGCGATCCCCTTATCGGGTGTAAATTAACGACCTTGTTTTATTATTTGGTATAAAAATTTGTTTATCACAAACAGCACATTTACAACTAATTTACTCAAGAAGATAAATATTTCTTATTTCCAGACAAATTCACAACTAACTATTTTTCTTAAGCTATACACACTTCGATACGTTGATATAGACTTATGCACTACATATAACGGTTACGATCCGGTATATAATCCGAAAATCTCTACAACCAACGAATACCACAACTCCCTCTGAAACATGAAGAACTTACTTACATACATTCGAGGAGTTACGTACAAAATAGCACATATTTTGAACCAAAATCAAATCAAAATAGTTTTCATCACCAGCCAGACCGTAGCCGGCCTGGCCTATCTAGGACCCAAAGGAATAAGGTGTCTAATGAGTATCGAGGAGTTCACGAGATGTCACGATTGTCCAGAAACCTAGACTATCGTACCAATAGACGTATTAGTCATCGAATATATGAACACTAACTTTGCAAAAAGATTCAACTTCATACACAAAAAGGGCACTTTCAATTTTCTTACCTATTAAAATAGAGAACCAACCCCTCTGCCGACTTGGGAAGTAGGCAGATCAGAATAAGTTACAATATAAAGGGTGTCCTATTTGGAATAAGCTGCAAACATATATTAGTAAATCTGTTCTAAGACAGCTATCAATACACCCTATAGCATCGCGGGCCATTTCCCTTTCCCAACACCAAATGATATTCTCCTAGATTTTCTTCAATCTTATTTTAATCTTTCAACAGTATTCGTGGTATTACTTTGGTGAGATGACAGATAAAGCTTATGGTTCTATAATCTTTACATATAATTGCTATTGTTTTTTTTTGGTAAGGGAACTAGAGGCGTTTTTAGAAGATCGTCAGGCCATATTCCCGAATCATAGATTATGTTTGTAAGATTCGTGACTGTAGAGATAGCACAAGGTCCTGGTGCCTTAAGTGCTTCAGATGGTATGTTATCACTACCCACTGCTTTGTTGTATTTTAATTTATTAATTGCCCTCGAGTTTAGTTTTATTCCAACCCCACTTATCACACAATAAACCACAATCTCGTAAATATCTCGAAAACTATAATAGTTAAACATTTATGTGTGTATTTAAAAATATATATAAATCCAAAAAACAATAATATACAGATTGTTGTATTTGAAATAAGAAATTTGTTATCTGCTTCTTACATATCAGAGGGCACTTAAGGCTGGCAATAATTCCAATGAATAGAGCATTCTCAAAACCCCCCAAAAACCAAGTTTCAGGTAAATATGTAGCGTATTGGTCTAAAACTTCTAACGACCCACCCCATAGTAGGGTAGGTTTTATTTATGCAATGTTAATTAATTTTTTTTTTAAGAAATCAGCTGCATAAAAATGCAAATGAGAACCTTTTGCCGGTGTCTTTAAGCTTTTCCTACATCACATACTTTTTATTCCTTGTCGCACTATGCTCTATTACTCCTTTCTTGTTATTACTGTCATGCCTATCTATTTAGACTGTTCTATAACTAACTGGTTATTTTTATAACCATTAGTACTGGTAAAAATATTGATCAAATGATTTGTTCTTAAGATGGAACCGCACTTTAGTCTTCATGACGCTACTATTCTATCATTGTCAGTTGCCTTTGCAATTCTCACATATTCTTCCATTAGGGACTACTTTTAGTACAGACTACATTATTTTGCGTCCTTTTTATTATTAATGCTTTCCCAGCGTTTTCATAATTGTTTCGTTCTACATTTTCTAATTGTAACAATTTTCGCTGTAAATTTTGATATTTTCTTCAAACTTCTGTCTATCATCTCTAGGTTCCAGATATATAACTCTTAATCCTTAAAATATAACCATCATTATGTGTTTACAACTCGTACGTTTTAAATTACACAAATCAATAAATCACAATACTTTACTAATTCAAGCCTCTCGCGTACTATGTTGCTCATTCTTTTCTGTCTAGCCCATTTATATTGGTCCATCTTTCATTCAGATTCCTATAGTAATAGAGTCCACAGCCACTTCCAGTTCGTCTATGGTTTTTAGGTATTCGACTTGAATTTATGCCCTAGGCAAAGGTCCTAGAATTCGTATGTTTAAGGTTCACATTATAGAGCTACCTTGATATCATATTGAAGATCTTGCCTAGCACACGTCACAAAGATAGATAGATAGATATATTCTATCTAAAGTACGTTTGATTAAACAAGCTTTTTTTCAAAATTTATGTATGTCTTATGGAAAATTATTCCATAGAAGATTTTTAAAAGCTGCTACATCGGTAGACCTAAAAGCAGATTAAGCACAAAAATAAAAATATACTTAAATATCATCCCTCAGGGGTGAATTCAGCGAAAACCTTCAGGGGGCGATCCCGAGCTTCAGAAGGCACAATCCCGTTGTAAAGGAACATAAATAGTGTTGGACTTCTGAATAATTTTGGATACATTGTAATTTTTGTATTAAAAATAGTCCATCTTCCGTTTAAACCTGCAGTATTTACTTCCTTTATCTTCTTGGATGTAAGATTTGAGGCTGGATCCACCCCTGCCATCCATAATATATATTTTTATATGAAAATAGTTTTCAGCACTGTACTAGTATTTCGGTTTACGTCAACGACACACTACAACCCTATACTCTGAAAAGAAATTTCTTACCTGAAGGCCAATAAAAAATTACGTCGAGACTGAAAAATGAACTATTAAATTACGTCCGTGTATTGTTACAACTGATTCATTCAGTTTCAAATCCTGTTCTACTAATTTGTTCAGTTGCCTTCGCAAAGCGACATATCAATACATAAAATCTTTCGCATTCCTATAATCACTATTTATTACCTATCTCGAGAGTATCCGCGAATATTTTTATACAGTAGGCATTCTTTATTTTAATATTTAACCACTAAAAATTATAATTCGCAAATTATTTAAATCGTTCTTGACGAGATTTTATAGGTGCAGCCATTGGCAATAAAATTTTCACCTTTAAGTATTTTTGTATGACCGGTTTCTACATTTTTAGAATCTAAATAAGATATATCAATAGGTCACTGAAATTGTCTTTTGTGTGTATTGTGTAACAATAAAATGAATAATGCAGGATGACATTTATACAATATTCGTGAAATCAAACGAAACGTATAATTGTTTTTTTGCTTTCTTTATTGCAACTTAAACAACGGTCGATCGTGATATTATTTCCATTTTAAGGAATCATATATATATATATATAGTCACATATCTTATTTTGATATATTCAGTGACAAGATAATAAGCAAATGTAAAAAAAACGATATCATATTACTTTATTCAAGCCATCCATTATTTCCTCGATTTAATGTTGTTCTACCCTTGGTCGGGCCGACGCTCTTGGCCCAATAGACGTTATCCTGCCTTCTCTTTGTATGATCTGTGATCCTACCCTTGGCCCACGAATAACTGGATTATGTCTAAGTACTTCTTGGGAAATAACACTACATTAAAGAAAATTGCTGTAATTTTCCAAACGTTTCGGGGTCTAGGTCAGATCCCGTTGTCAATGGTTAAGAATCTATGGATAAAAAAGGCACAATTCTAATTTTATGTGGCGCTCCTAGGTGCGACTTTGTTATAAGATAGTGCATTCGCCAAAAATGCGACCAAAGAACTTTGTTGATTCAGTGATCCCATTAAAATCATAAGGGAAAACCTAGGAAAAACCTTATGAACTATCCCGATATTGGGTTGTTCACAAGGACATGACCATTAGCGATTTCTTCCTTAATCATCGGCAACCAGGAACGACTGAATTCTACGGAGGTAGTAGTGATACAATCGTTTTCTTTTAACAAAATTAAAGCAAGCTCTTTTAGTTTTCTTTTGGTGTTGTGTTCTTCTTTGTGTAATATAACTGAATTTTGAAACTGTATTTTATGACCAAGGTCCCCAGCATGTTCGCAAATTTTGGATTTTTCAAATTGTCGTTTTTTTATGTAATTTTTGTGTTCGTTTTTTCGAACATTTAGAGGTCTGGAGGTTTCTCCAATATAGAATTTATTACAGTCACAAGGGATTTTATAAATGCAATTTTTTGTATTTTGTTTGTGTTATTTGGTTTGGTTTTTGATACAATTAGAACAGTTGGTTTTTTCTCTGTCATATAGAGATTTAATTTTTGCAGGTTAAAAAAAATTATCATTATGCAATACAAAAATACTTTCACACTAGCAAGTTTTGATATTGTGAATCTATAAAATAATTTTCCTATCACCAAAACACTTCCCATAGTAAAAGAACGATTAGAACAAGATTCTTTACTAAATCAACGTACTCAATTGTCCATTAATACAATAATGGAACTACTAACATTTTGTACAAAGACAATATATTTTCAACTTAATGATGACTCCTACCAACAAGATTTTGGCATGGCAATGGGTTCCTGTCTGTCTCCCGCTTTAAGCAACAGTTTTATTGACAAATTTGAAGAACAAACAATTTTCTCAAAACATATGAAACCTTTGGTTTGGTGGCGTTATGTTGATGACATATTCGTTATTTGGGAACATAATCTTGAGGATTTACATGCATTACTTAACGACATAAACATCACAGAACAAACTATTCAGTTTACACTGGAGCTTGATCAGAATAACAAATTACCCTTCTTAGACATTTTAATATCCAAAACACAATCGACATTTGAAACAGAAGTTTAAGAAAACCGACTCATACTAACAGGTATCTCAACTTTAACTCTAATCATCCATATTCAGTAAAAAGAGGTATCATTAAATCTCTATATGACAGAGCAAAAACCAACTGTTCTAACATCAATAACTTCAATGAAGAAAAAACATTTATAAAAAATGTACTTTCTGCCAATCATTACCCAAATAAATTTATTAATCACGAGTTAAACAAAATCGAATACCAAACAATCCCTAACAACCAACATCAAACTTCACCAAGCAACACTGACTCCCAAGATAATCACATTAATAAAATAACTATACCATACATACAGGGTTTATCAGAAAGACTTAAAAGAGTGGGAAACAGATATAATATCAAAACATCATTTAAAACAAGAAATACACTAAAATCAATTGTATCAAAAACCAAACCAAATAACACAACTCAATATACAAAAAATTGCATTTATAAAATCCCTTGTGAATGTAATAAATTCTATATTGGAGAAACCTCTAGACCTCTGAATGTTCGAATAAACGAACACAAAAATTACATAAAAAAACGACACTTTGAAAAATCCAAAATTTGCGAACATGCTTGGGACCTTGGTCATAAAATACAGTTTCAAAATTCAGTTATATTACACAAAGAAGAACACAACACCAAAAAAAAACTAAAAGAGTCTGCTTTAATTTTGTTAAATGAAAACGATTGTATCGCTACTACCTCCGTAGAATTCAGTCGTTCCTGGTTACCGATGATTAAGGAAGAAATTGGTAATGGTCATGTCCTTGTGAACAACCCAATATCGGGATAGTTTCAAGGTTTTTCCTAGGTTTTCCCTATGATTTTAATGGGATCACTGAATCAACAAAGGTCTTTGGTCGCATTTTTGGTGAATGCACTATCTTATAACAAAGTCGCACCTAGGAGCGCCACATAAAATTCTGAAGATCTCCCTTTCAAATTCTTCCAATTTGAAAGGAACGTTATGATTATATGATCTTTAGAAATGTCTGTGCTACCCTGTATATTACAAATAAAATTCTCTTAGTTACGTCAGAAATCAAATAATACACATTGTCAAATATTTTAATTTACCTCTTAGAATTGTGCCTTTTTTATGCATAGTTTGTTAACTATTGATAACGGGATCTGACCTAGACCCCGAAACGTTTGGAATATACAGCAATTTTCTTTAATGTAGTGTTATTTCCCAAGAAGTACTTAGACATTGAAAAATTTGCCACAAATATCGTTCAGAAAATAACTGGATAATATCGCCACCTGATGGATAGTAACATAGCTATCAGCCATCGTCATCACAAAACAAATATATTTTGTGAATATGATTTCAATAGGTCAAGACGTTTAAAAGTTATACGTTAACAGACGCTACCTATCGGATCCTCTAACCTATCCAGTCATCGTCTCCACAAAACAAATAAATAGCTAGAATACGACTTCAGTAGATCAAATCGTTCAAAAGTTATACAATCACTGGCATTTACTTAGATCTTATCGTAGTTATGAACCTATTGTTCCGACAACACAAATGTGTGATTATTATATACTTGATACTATAGTATACTGCTATCGCCCGTAAGCGGACGGGTCACCAACTAAGAGAGACAGCAGATTATTTCCTGTTACTGTACCTAAACCGTTTTACGCAAGCGTTGATAAAAATCGAACAGAGAGAAAACGTAGCCAACAACAGAAGAGCCAATTGGGGCATTTTCGAACAGGCGCATAAGGCACTAAGTACAGTAAAACATTATAGACATATATACGTCAGTATATTAAGTATATGGTGATTATAATCTCGGTCAAATCTTTTCATGATCACAAATAATAAATAAATGGGCTATAAAATTCAAAAAAAAATCCATCGGGTAGTTCCAGAGAGAAAGCTTTCAAACAAGCACACAAAAAATTGTAATATTTATTATAATATATTAATGGATACAATTAAAATAACTTATTTACAATCCACACTGTACAATTTCACTTTTAAAAGAAGTTCTTGTTGTTGAAATTATTATGTGAAACTGAAATTCGATCATGTGCATTATTTTACTGTTTCGTTTGTTAAGTGGTAAATTACGGAATTTTAGTTATTCGAGTTTATACGAAGCAGATTTATTGTTTTGTGGCAAGAAGGTTAGTCTCGTCACCAAATAGTGGATAGATCGAACACTACTATCGAAGCACATTGAACAGGACCATAAGTTGGTACAAAGAAACAGATGAAGTGCAAAGCCGACCTCGAAGTGGCCAAAGCCGATTTACCACACTGCATAAAGATCGGTATATTGCTCAATCAACCCACTGGAGTACGTCAATCACTATTCCGATCCCACAATCGGAGTTCCACACCACTCATCATAGGAAAATTTCGAATAAAACAGTTCGAGAGAGGGTTTTGGACTCAGGTTTGCGATCCAGGAGTAGTCCTGTAAAAGTAATAACTTTTCGAATACTCGCATGTATTCGTTTCTCTTAGAGGGGCTACCCATTACAAAGTATTTGTTACTCGTTACTTTAAATAGTGGCAACTAGATATTGATTGCTAATGAATGCGTACCTATGTTAATCTAAAGTTGGTAGACAATGTAACTCGTTCCTCGAAGTTTCCTTGGACTTCCATCGTCTTTAACTGGTTGATCTCACAACGTTTCAAAAGCTGTGTATCTGCTATCGTCATCAGGTGAATCATTCACCTGATACCTATATTTAGTTATGAAAGAAGATTCAGTTATGAAACGTTCTCTATTAGGGATATTTATAATGTGGTTCCTAATAGCGACTTATTTATTTTACATTCATCATAACATTTCGGTTTTTCTATAGAAATATCGATAAATCCACGAGTCCACCGAACATACGAAATTAGTGGACGAGTTTATTTTAATGGATAACAACACCAGGCTCCATCGGATTAGAGCGCTTCAAGCAGAGTTGCGAAATCAAAATGTCATTAGATTGGAATGACCCGCGATTTTACCTAATATGAATCACTTCGAACATGTGAAGGATTACTTAAAGAGAGGCATTTTTAACAGAATTAAAACACCAAGCACGGCAGAAGTACTGATTGTTCCTGCTATAGAGAAATGTGGACTCTGTTGTAATAAGAAGATGAGGTTCCAATACCCAATATTGATTTGCTTTGTTTAGTTATCTTTGAGAAAATTTTAGTCAAAACGATATATTAAGTTTTGCAGGAATGTTTTAATTTAATTTTTATGCATTTATTATCACTGAAATAAAACATATTTAAAACATTTTTTATTGTCTCTTGTTAAGATTGAACACAGACATTTAAAATTCTTAAAAACATTAACGATATATCTTATACCTAGGGGTTGCAAAAACTTATGAAAGTCAGTATATTAGTAGAGATCCCAAGTGAAATGCTATATTTTTGAATTACTTGGGTATAACGCCACACTCACGGAAAGTCTGAATATTTCAAACGTTTCACTGTCCAAACAGACCTCGTTCTCAATGATAATAAAATAACACAATGAAATTAAAGAAATTAATAACAGTTATCTTCAGAATTTTAGCTGGCGCTCCTAGGTGAACCAAAAATGCACTCAACCAATTCTGATGTTTCAGATATACCATTAAAGTCATAAGTTAATGTAATTCTAGTTTTGCATGTTGTTATAGTATTAATTCTGTTACCCACTCTTTTTGCTGAAAGGCTCTGTATCTATGATTTGGTTGTTGTTGTAACGTGTTTATCTTAGGCACCAGCATTGCTTGTCTATGTATTAATGAATTGTTTAGGATAGGTATTGGCAGAAAGCACAATTTTTATAATTACTTTTCTTCGTTAAATTTAGTTGCATGATTACAATTAAAGTCCAGATATCTGTTAGTGAGAATCCGTTTTCTGTAGACTTCTGTATCAAATGATGAATGTGTCTTGGTTTATTGAAATATCTAAAAAATGTACTGTGTTATTCTGCTCAGTTTCTAAAGTGAGTAGTATATTCGGATATTTTTATGAGGAAAGACAATTTAGACACAACATTCATATCTGCATCTGCATCGGAAAATTATCGTGCTCATAAATCCAAGACATAAAAGAAATGCTGACACCGAAGCCATAAGAGCAAAATTGCCATGTTCTTCAAAATGTTGCCAGTCATGACATCAAATTATTAAACATTAAAATAATGCAGAAAACGCACCGGAGAATTTGAATTTTCAATACAGAGACGTTTTACGACATGGAACAACTAGAAGGTTAGGTCTGGCCAGAGCTGTTGACGGTTAATATTATAGCGGCCTGCTATGACAACATATTTCAAAATACGCTGTGAAGCAGTTTGTTCTAAAGTTATATGGGAATTCATAAAAGAGTGCGACGAACCTAATGACACAGAATGAGCAGCTTTGAAAATCTTGAGCTGGTCCTAGCACTATCAACACTTTTTGCAACGCAACTTAAATTATTTGATTTATTATATCCAAAAAAATAGTGACGTTTCAAAATTCTCTGGGTCTACACTCTTTGAAAGGTCGCAGCCCTAAATACAAGTATGTTTATATTGGTGGATGCGCCATCAACAAGATTTTATTCGTATAACTCTTTCATTATCTACCCTTGAGAGTGAGATTCTTTCCTCAACTTGAAACGAAATCGCTCTTGAAGTATCGACTATTAAATAAAAAATAATAGTTATTAGAATCTTGTTACAACAACCAATGATATGACGTTTCACGTACATAAAAAATTAGCCTAGTAGATAATCCTCATTTTGAAAATTATTTAAAAATTGGTATACACCCCAAAACAATATTTATGTATTTGAGCGAATGTAATACCACATAAATGTCAAGAGTACAAGTTCAGTCATCAAAGAGAAAAAGAAACGATATACTGATGTTAGTTTGCTAGAAGACAATGCAATTTAATTTTTGTAGTATCATTATATTGACTGTCGCAAAATAATGTCTACCATGATCGACAGAAAATATTAACAATAATTAATTATCTGAATTATAGAATTTGAACCATTCGTTTTTAACAAATATAATAAAGTGAAATCATTTTTCAGCTAGACTAAATCACAATAAACCATAACTCCATAGACCTATTGACGAAGTTCTTTCCAGTTACTTTAGTGTGCATTTATGTGAAAATAAGATAAGAACACCATTATAGAAATTTGTTTCTCTACAATAAAAGTATGAAGGATAAAATTCACGCTATAACATTTTAATGAAATATTGATTACAAAGGAATGCTATCTGTACGGCTGACTGTATTATGATGTATTTAAGGAAATATACAGAAGTTTATCGAAAAGACGCTAACTTGACAGTTTACAAGAAAGTCGTAAAGCATTTTCATCCAAAGTAGTTAAAAAAGAAATTTATAGTCATACACTAACTGTATGGATGTTATAAATAAGATGAAGTAAATTAAAGAACAACAACTGTCAGATTGCCAGAAAAAAAAATAAACTCAAGAGATTAATTCAGCTCAACCTGTAAACTGCGTGTTTGTAATTTCTAAAATAAAGGAGCCAATATAAGACCTTCAGCTCTCAGACTTGTCTACAAATTGAAAGTCGACCCAGCCAGGTCAAGGTTTTTTCAATTAATAAAAAATTATGACATAATTCCGGACGGTACAGTCGCCCCTAATGTTAATGGCAAAAATGAGGGACATCGATACTTGCCCCTTACCAACTCGCACTGGACAGAGTGGTAAGGTATGCCTCATATCCCCTTCTCAAACCTTCGACACCAATTCTTCGCACAACAAACCTTAAGCTCTTCTTCTATTCCCTCAAGACCTTACGTGCTACCGATCAGCTTTTCTGTTCATTAATACATTACTTCACACGTTTAGTTATTCAGGGCAAATTTCCTCAATCTCTAGCTTTTTTGATTTCTTTGGGAATAACACCATATAAACTTGAAAGTCTGTATATTTCAAAAAAGTCCAAACGTTTCAAGGTCTAAATCAGACCCCGTTTTCAATGGTAATTAACTTAACACATGAATAACAAACTTAAAAAATTAAAAGCATTCGTAATGACAAATTTAGTAAATCACAATTCTGTATCTTACAAGTAAACCTTGTCACAAAACATAGATTTGAAGAAAAAAAACGATTGTAAAGATCTTTATTAAAAAGTTACTCAGTTATTTTTAAACTTATGGTTTTAATATTTGGCATAAAAGTAGCTTATTTGATTTGGTTACCTAATAAATTGTGGAAGATTTTTTTCCATAAATAACTTATTTTTTTCTAAGTGACTTATCATAGTGATGTTAAGTCCCTAATTGGGTTAGAATAAATAAAGCCAAGCCATGTTAAGTCCATACAAAGGTATTTATTATTCTTAAAAAATAAAACATTTAACGAAAAATATACAACAGTATTGCCAGTTGCATATTAAAACGAATCTATTAAGCCAAAGAAGTTTATTTCGACTAACTTTGTGTCCTTTGCATAAAACTGGTTAAGCACAACAAACTATGTATATCCTATTTAAAAGCTTACAGCTCTATGTTAATTGAGATCTACGTGTGGTCCATCACAGGCGCGAGATCTGCGTAAAATGAATGGAACTATTGGTGTATCCATTTCAACAGTTTTTGTAAATGTTCAAATTTTTTGGTTGACATTTTTTGAAAGTGTTTCTAATTTGTGGCAATGATTCGGGTATATTCTGAAATAAAATGAAATGAAATAAAATGAAATGTTTATTTCCCGTTTTTAGATAACGTTATGGGTTTTCGCCTTACTTGAAATTATACAACTTGTGAAATAAGAAAATTTCCCCCCGAAACAGCTTTCTTGCGTATGACAAAAAGTGCATGACTTCCTTCACGTAAGCTTTTAAAATCCAAAAAGTCTTTGGTTTCTATCCCTGTCATATCAAAAGACTTTTTTACACCAACTAATGTAACAAGTTGCTGATAATCCCATGGCGTAATTATTTTTAACTGAGGAATTTTTTTCGGTCTCGTTCAATGGTCGCCATCCGGCTCCATGTGGGTGTGGCCTTTAGGTAGAAATTTATGGTTAATAACATTAAGGTTTATATACTGTTCAAGAAGAAAAAAATAGCACATAACCATCTGTGTTTCTGTTTTCTGATGGGCAATTATCTGACCATATGGTTATTTCATTTACGTTCTCAGAAAGTTCATAATCTTCACACTATTTTAACACACAGGATGCCATTTCATTCCCTCCTCATCCAGAAGTCTGTTCACCCCATCAATAAAATAGGTTTCTTCCAGAGTTGAATCATGTATCACTAAATTTTAGGTCCAAACCTTTAGGCTATAGAAGCTTTGTGAGTTGTGAAGTTCCGGTGTTGGTAAACACTTTTGTAAATCTAACATGACTATTTTTTCTGTGTTGTTTTCTCGTGAGTGTTTCTTGTCTTCAGCTTTCATTTTATATCTATTTCCTGCCTCTTGCAAATGATCATCATACTCTTTCTGTATTGAGGATCTAAGATCCTGCATTTCAGTATCACAAGTATCATTATCTGGGTTTTTAAACCCATAATAGAACTTATAGCAATATTGTCTGGCGGGACTCCTGACACCTCACAATCCTCTTTATAGAGTCAATACATCTTGTTGATGTTTAGATGATTTCCAAGTTAAGTAACTTCTTAGAGCATGTACTTTCTAGAGATAGCCTGCAGAGCACAAATGTCGTGGTAAGACTAAGGAGAGAGAGGGCAAGAGGCTATTTCACTCGGTTGGGAGTTGCTTCCAATAAAATACGTTCAGCTTCCACCCACTAAGTGTAATAGCCTCTTACTGTCTCTATTGCCCTCTCTTTCTAGCGTTGCCACGATTTTATGCTATATCTAGATGGTAAATGATCTAAGAGTAACTTAACATATTTAACTGAAATTTAAGAATTTTGGATTTAACATAGTTTGCTTCTAGGGTACAGAATTTGACATTTAGTTCCCGATAAAAACTGCCAAATATATGTTATTCTTCTCAGTCCTTCGAGTCAGTTTTTCACTTTTCAGTTCCGCGGTTCTTCTTGTTCTTCATTTCGGTTAGTCTAAAAGCCTATTTGTCCACCGATCTTTAGTTCTCTTCACGGTTTTTTTACACCATGGTTCTCCTCAAAACAATTCTTCAGTTCGTCTCACATATCTTACCTGATAAGGTTACAGAAGTATTAAATTTCCACTTTTTCTAGACAGATATCTTCCAGACTGATCCCATATGAGTTTCTGTTAAAAGTTTTCGAATTAATTACGAGTACCTTCTCCGAAATGTTACACTTGAAAGGTTAGCTCCATCAAGAACCGGTGTGACAATATAGATCAGTGTTGAGGTTTAGAGTAAAGCTGAAATCGTTATAACATTTTCAAAAACGGTGGAGGATTACAACAAATAGTCAAATTAAAAAAAGAAATCAGTAGTCTGAATCCAAAAAAAAAAGAAATAATTCAACAATAAGAAATCCGGAAGTGTAAGGTTACTTTACAAACTAATGGTCGATTTTCCAATAGAATTTCATAATAATAACTTTGTAATGTGATTATGAACATGTATTTGTAAAATTTTCACTAAACCC
The DNA here is from genome assembly GCA_034190945.1 of Octodonta nipae. Lineage (NCBI taxonomy): Eukaryota > Metazoa > Arthropoda > Insecta > Coleoptera > Chrysomelidae > Octodonta > Octodonta nipae. The sequence continues at coordinate 183,378,749 of CM067216.1, forward strand.
AACGCCTGATTTATATAATACTAATGCTACTTCAAGCTAGAAATTTAAAAAGAAATATTGGAAATTATTAGCTACGGTTAGATAAATGCAAGTCCAAATTTATGAATGAAAAGTCGTCTAACTCTAAGGGGCAATATATATTAATCAATAATTGCTTAATAAAAAACTGATTATTATTGTCTCATTGACAAGAATAAAATATTTTAGAGCAAGAAAGTGGTGAGTTTATTTATAATTTATTACTGAATTTAACGTGTAAGGGAATACTGATTTAATTTTGTGGGAAAAAACTCCGTAATAGAAATTGCCAAATAATTATAAAATATAGTATTACAAATACTTTCAGTTTAGTTTAATATGGCAAAATCGTGTGGACTTTCAGAATTTTTTGGTTTGGTTTGGTCTGCAAAGAGTTCCTATTTATAAGTGAAACGATTGCATGGTCTTCCAGGGTTCTCCACAGTCTCAGGCAGGGAGAGACTGTGAATTTAGACCTTCTTGAATGTTATCTATACAATATTGAATTCCATTTATACAAAAGTTTGCCTAATTATTGCAATATTACATTTTAAAAGGTTTCATTAACATTAACCTAATTTCTTGATTGTTTCATTATTGTTGTTAATGTAACTTCTCCTCTAATCAAAGTTTGTTTAGGATTCCAGTTGAGATTGCTGTTGTTCAGGCTGAATCTTTCCAGTTTTGTATTATTGAAAACTATATTCGGGCGTTTTATTATTCGAGAACCAAACGGTGTTAGTGTAGACATAGAATGACTTGCGAACTAGAAATTCTGAGATCTCTAATGCGGATTTTTGGGAAATGACACCAATCTTGAGATTATGACCTGTAGATGTATTAAGAATGCCAAACGTCTCAATGTCAGACCAAGATCCTAAAAAAAAATTGTTAATTCTACATATGCAGATCTTAATCTGAAGCCTGGTATTATTCTCCACGTATTCCATAAGAATAAAATAGAATATACCACAAGCAACCTTCAGAAAACATTCAGATTATTCATCACGCCTTACAACATTCAAGAATTTATTCTATACATATAAATAAATTTTCAGATTTTCATTTAGCAGTAGAAAACATGGTCTTATAGAGAAACAATGAATGTCTCGCGTTCAAAGTATTTCAAAAATAGCAAAAACACGTCAAAAGATTTACGAAGGGGACATATTTGGCTATACTAACCCTTAATTAAATTGCACCCTCATCATCACAGCTACTCAATTTTTTTTAATGGAACCCTGCCATAAGTAATACCTAAACAAGGAAAATGAAACCAACAATGGATTTTTATCATAATTTTATTATAACAGATGTTCGAAATTGTCTCCATCCACTGCACAGAAACATATCCAGTTATCAATCATGTTTTAATTCACAAATTCCTTATTATGTTGATGGAATAGCACAAAACGATACATATTTTGGCAAATATTCCATCTGACTCGATTTCATTGGGACCCCCTGTATAATAAACCTTATGGTTCAAGAATGCGCAACGGAAAAAACCTTGCAAATTTGACGTAGGTAATATGGTTATATGTGATGTGAGAAGGAAGAGAGATGAGCTCGAAGTAGGAGAAATTGTGGGGGTGTTAGGGATTTCAATGCTGAAGAGGTGAACAAAAGCGGTGGGACGATTGAAAAATCGGAAGGCCCCAAGTGAGAACGGAAGTGGTGAAGATCGTAGGAGAATTTGACTCGGAAATGATGGTGAGGGTTTATACAACGAGCTACTGAAAAAGCAGGTCTTCCCGGCGGTATAGAAGATGGGCAGAACGATCCTTACCCCAAAGTGTGGACCAAATGAGGCGGGAGTCTTAAAATACAGACCTCTAACATTGCTAAATACTACTGACAAACTGTTTGAACATCTGATGAGGGTGGCTATTTAAGGAGATGGAAGCGAAGGGAGGAATTTCGCAGCAACAATACGGCTTTATCTCAATGAGATTGACTTTGGATGCCGTACAGAGGATCCTACGATTGGTGGGAGAAAGGTCGTATAAATGGGTAGTCCTAATAAACCTAGACATTAAGAATGCCTTTAACACGGCAAGATGGATAATACTTGGGAGATTAAGAGAAATAGGGATTAGCCGACATTTCCAGAAAATTATAACATGAATTGTCAGTGGTGGTGAGAGCAAGGAACAAGGAGGAGCTGAGAGAGAAGGGAGATGAGGCGATTCGAAAGATACTCGGGTGGATGGAGAGAAATTGCCTGGAAGTTGCGGAGGAAAAGACGGTGGCGGTAATCTTGAAAGGTCCGAGGGCAAAAGGGGAGATAGAGTTCAACTGTGGACAGAGGGTGGTTATGCCAGGTAAAACAGTCAAGTATCTGGGAGTTATTTTATGGCAAACTGATTTCTAACATCGTGTCAGGTTTGTCACGACGAAAGCCGCAAAAATGGGTGCAGCTCTGGCTAGGCTATTCCCAAACGTGAATGGGCCTCGAACGACGAAAATCAGGCTGTGCCGGCTGTAGTATGGGGTGGTGAAATCTATCTTGTTGTATGGGACCCCTATATGGCACAGAGCGATGAGGGTGAACACCTATCGCAGACTCATGGAGAAAACGGTTAGACCAATCCTTCTATGCATGTGCATATAGGACAGTAGCGATGGAAGGGTTATATGTGGTTACTGGTACTTTTGGTTGAAGAGAGAGCAAGAGTTCAGAGAGAGAGAGAGAAAGGACCATAGACTTATGGCACAGTAGATGGGATGCAAATGTGGATAAAGCTCACTGGATCAAACTACTGATAGGAAGGATAAAGGAATGGTTGAGTTGTAGCTTTAGGGAATTGAATTATGGGTTGACTCAGTTTTTAACTGGAAATGGGGCGTTTAGATCCTATTTGATGAGAATGAAAAATGCGGAGGATGATTTGTGTAAATATTGCGGAGAGGTCGACACCCCGCAGCATACAGTCATGGAATGTGAAAAGTGGGGGGCCGAGAGAAGTATGCTGATAACAGAGCTAGGGATTTGAGTAATCATGCCGCAAAATAGGGAGATTATAACCGCCGTCCGGAAAGGGTGGAAGAAATTTAGTGACTATGATATGATAAAGATCATAACAGTTAAAGAACGGAAGGAATGGGTGTACTGGACTGTGGGAGTAGTAATGGATAAATAGTAACACGCCGGGTGCCTGAAGATATATCTACGATGAGTTCCAGGTAACTAGAGGGCGATGGAGGTGTTTTAGTGGGTCGAACCCCAGATGGCAGTACGCAACTGGAAAACACGTGCGGCTGTTAGTTCGGTTAGCGAATTTCACCTCCCATGAAAAAAAGTAATATTTGTCTTCTAAACGTTGTTTGTGGCATATTCTTGATTAATTTTTATGTTTTTTGGGGCAATAACATCACAATCGAAATAAAACGACGTATATTGAAGGAAAACCAAACGTTTCAATTCAATTTTGCAATTTACATCAATAAATATAAATCCATTGACAACGAAGTCACAACAGACTTTGAAACGTTTGGTTTTCCTTCAATATACGTCGTTTTATTTCGATTGTGGTGTTATTGCCCAAAAAACATAAAAGTAATATGGTTATAGAAAGATACCACGCCGAGGTTTAGAGCAAAAAATAAGAAATAAACCTAAGCGGACAAAGAATACCATAACAAGAATATTAAATACAAGGCCATTAGGCTAGTCATGTGGTAGTAGCTTTGAACAATATACGTATTGTACAAAGCATTAGAGTGGAGAAGAGTATATTCAGATGTGATACATGTCGCAACACATAGATAATGATTAGGAGTTAATTTAACTTGTATTTTAATTAAAAAAATATTTTAGTTTAAGATACTATTTTGCAGTCTGTTGATAAAGATGGTTGTAGGGGGTCAACTGAAAATATTGAAGAAAAATTGAATTATATTTTCAGTGGGGTCAAGAAAAATAGAATATTGTGTAGCAGTACAAATTTAATTTATATTCGACATTTTTGGGAAGCGGGGGGGAGCAACTGTCTCCCTTTGTTTCTCTGTAGAGGTAAAACTAAAAACGTCGAAGTACTATTAATACATATATGACAATATCCCACATAACTTACGCTTCAAAAATGAAAATGTAGTAAACAAAACGCACTGCAATTAAATTCCTTCCTAAATGTCGTAGGAATATCGAGAACAGTTCCATATACGAGAAGTGTAGTTAGCTTCAAGAAAAACATTAGATCTTTCAGTAGAATCGAGCTATTAAAAAAAGCTTTTATTGATCAAAAATTAATTGTTTTAATATATAAAACTTGTCCATAACTTTAAATGGATAGTATAAAATAATATGCAATAAAACGACCAAGTTTAAAATGTATGTTTATTGGTACAATATAAAAACATTTAACATAACCCTAAAGTTATTACATCAAGACAACTATTTACTAAAAACAATAATCACAAGGAATCTCTTCGCTGGTTTTTCACAGCCAAAATTACTTGGATGATATATTTATAATATGTATAGATACCTATTTGAGCTGTAATAATATCAATAATTTTTGCCAAGAACATCTTATTGGATAAATCCTCACCTTAGATTAATGAATTAATTTCTTTTTATTCTTGGCGTTACATCAGATTTTATTTTCCAAATTAAAGTTCATCTATAATTAATCAGGGAGCTTCAATGAGAAAAACTGATCTTTCTTTGCGAAATATTCCTTGAGCCTCGTAGATGCATATCTGAAAGAATTAGATTATTCTATAGTAGAATAAAATTAGCAGATCCAGTAATATTCACAGAAATATTTATTTAACAAAATATGAAAATATATAACAGGAATAATCATTTAACACAAAAATCACGCATTAAACGTTTAGATATTAAAATACAAATAGAAAATATGGCAACAGATGAAGGAATTTGCTTTAAACGATTATCATCTTGAGTTAGAAAGATTGTAGTTTTGAATGACAAGTAACATAATTGTTATAAAACGTTTGATCATGTACGTAGTGTGGTGCATACTTCTGGAGAGGGCATTAATGAAGGCGTATAAGGCGGGCTCCACACGTTGGCCCGAACGTTGGAACCAACGTTAGCTGGTTAATTTGCTTGGCATCCACACGTTGGAACACCAGTTTACTCTCGACATGACCAACGTGAGGATGTCTGATGACATCGAAATTGTTTTACGAGTTTTAATACTTAGTACCTACATTCGATGGAAACCGATTATAAACAATTTAATTTAAGAGCCTTCAAGATTCTTTGATGAATGTCGCATGTTATTGATTGATTTTAATTAACTTCGCATTCATCCACAACCAACGTGTGGACGGATCACGAACGTTGGTGTAGATTCCTCTGATAAAACCGACTCTGATCGGCCAACTACCAACGTTCGCGCAAACGTTGGAGCCAATGCCATTTTCTAGGCCCACACGTTGGACGAGTGTCGTTAGCGCCAAAATAGGGCCAACGTGTGCACCCGGCATAAGAAAAGTGTGGCCAAGGTATAGGCTGATTGGTTCCGCGATTTTTTGCACTGATTTTCCGTTTACTATAGCACCGGAGAAAGTAATGAGTGTTGCTGTTTGCGTAATAGATAGTCGGGAAATTCGAAAATGAAATTATGTACCCCAATTAGGTTTCAAAAATTTTTAATAATTATTAGGTAACAATATTTTTTAGACAAAATTTGTAGGTCCATGAAATTGTAGGTAATTAATTTTAATATCATTTTTTAATATCAATGGCTGATCTCTTGAATGATATTTTTCGTTGAGTCGAATTTAGGAATTTTCTCTTCAAACAATCTGGCAACCCTGAGTGATTTTTAAAAATATGCACTGGTCTGTAAGGTGGCATAACACAAGGCGTCGTGTAGTCGAATTTAAAGTTGATTCTTATTGGTGGAAAATGAGCGGAAAATAGCCGCGTTCCGAGCTTGGCACCACTCTTCATATACGCACTCTGGTGAGGGCAAGAAGCTATTTCACTCGATTGAGAACTGCAAGTACCAATCGAGGGAAAAAGCTTCTTGCTCTTTCTATTGCCCTCTGTTTCTATCCACGATATTTGTGTTTTGCAGGCTACCTCCAGAAGGTGTATGCTCTAAGACATAGTGTAATATCTAACCTAGAAGTCACAATATAACAACATAACAAACACCAAACATATAGAACCACTTTTGATGTGGGGTGACCATCGCCTCGTTTTCATGAACCTTCTAGATGTCTATTCTATTTGAGTTTAATCAAAACGAAATATATAATAAATTTTCGACAAATTAGTCCTTCGGGCTAGCCAAACGGCTAACAGATCTTGCCTATAAACGATGATGTGTATTGCGTTTAAAAGTATAAATTTTTTAAGATACAAAAATGTCATTCAGAAAATACCGTAATTTTCAATTCATGTATAAAATATGATCTTATTTTTTCGGTTAATTGTTTAGTTGGTATGAATGCTGTTAGTTGTGTGTATTCACCGTGTAAAACGTTCACTTTAAGTGTGGTGTACACGATATACATATGGAACAAATACCGCGTGTGTAACACGCTATATACAGGCTGCATTCATGGTGTATGCAATCTCCCAGTGGGTTTACCTATGTACTCTAAATTGCCTTGTTTAGTCTTTATTGTGTCTAAACTGCTTCCACCCTGACTTGAAATGAAACTCCCTAAATACTTCTGTATCTATTTTGTAATTCCTCATACCATACCTATATTCAATTTTGTCAAAATCATTTATAGTCCCCATCTTCTATATTCTTCTTTTGGCTTTCTTAGCAAATAAAAAAGGCCTTCTCTATCATCAGAGCATATTACTTGATCAGCAGCTAAACTCAATGTGTCTAATTTGTTATCGTGTTAATCGTATATGCCGATTCCAATAGCGACACTTTGTTTTCCACATTCTCAAAGCTTCATTTAAACAAATTGTGGAATATGTGGGCATGAGGCAACACTCTTGCCTCAGAGCATAATATACAATGATATTGGATGATAGTTAATTGCCAGCTAAACAGAGTTTTTGTTATTTTTTTGTAAATTCTTAGCGATAGTCAGAATGCAAGAATAAGACTTCCTTACAATATTCTTCCGCTGTGAGAACAATCTTTGTCCCCATCCCGAATATTAACGTTAACTGGGTGAAATTACGGCGTTCGCAAAGTATTAACTTCTCACATGTCATATTTAAATTAAAAGTGTTTTTATTAGGGTTCCGTATATAAAATATACGGATACCCTTATAATATCACTCCGGATTTCGGCCTCTGTCACAACACAGCAATTTTCTCCTAAACTACTGGACGGAAGAGGTGGAAATTTGGTATCAATGTATAGTTTGGTGACCCGATCAGCAGTACATATCGTAAAAGAAGAAATTTTGATTTTAGGGGAACTTCTGGGGGGAAAATTAAAAAAATCGTCCGTTCCCCCCCTGATTTCCGAAACTACTGAGCCCAAAATTTTGAAAAAAAAATAGGGAATATAGAACGTTGCCCGAACTTTACAGAAAAAATAAAGAGGAACCATTAATATTAATTTTGAGGAGAAAATTCTAGAATTAAATAAAAATTTAAAAATAGAAAAAAATTTCAAACGCATCATGTAATACATCAAATACAAGGTCCCATTCTGAGGAACACAAATATATTTTTTTTCATATTAAAAAAATAATTAAAAAGATATTAACGAAAATATACCAAAATTGATCCATTCCCCCTCCCCCTTATCTCCGAAACTATAAAACGTAAAGTTTTGAAAAAAATTAGAGGTATAGGGTCTGACCTGAAGTTTACTGAAAAAATAAGAAGAAACCTCTACTTTGGAATGGAAAATATAAAATTAAAATTGTTTCCAACGCATCATGTTATATATCAAATGAAAGGGCTCATTCTGACGAAAAAAAATATATATTTTTTTAATTTTTAAAATAAATTATTTAAAAGATATTAACAAAAATATAAAAAAAGTTACCCATCCCCCCCTTATCTCCGAAACCATAAGCTGCAAAATTATGAAAAACAAATAGAGGTATAGCGCTTCACCTGAACGTTACTGGAAAAATAAGGAGAAACCCCTAATATTGATTTTGGGGGGCAAATTATAGAATTAAATGGAAAATAAAAAAATTAAAGTTGTTTCTAACGGATCAAGTAATATCTATATATAAATAGGCCTAAGACAAAACGATTAGGTACCATTTTCTCCTCTGTTTCTCAACCGATTTTCATTTTTGTTTTGTTTAGGAGCTACTGACGACCTTTAGTGCAGAATGCTAATCTTAATTTATAATATTGGTTCATTCATTAAATAAAATATAATAAAAATTCATTATTTACGTCAATAATGTCAATGCCAAACAAATGAATGTGCCGCGTGCTGCTGCCGCCAGACTCAAACCATTGAGTAATTATATATAGACAGACCAATGCTATTATATACTTAGAACATGTACTTCTGGAGGTGGCATGCAAGCGTTGTTATTGTTTAGTGGGTAAAGTAATCGTTGAATATCATAATTATACAGGGCGATTCCAGATATGTTAGAAATAATTTTTTTAATGGGAGGCACATAAGCAGTTGCATATTTAGGGTGTTTCAAATATAGAGTAGAGTGCAATTATAACTAATAAAATAATTATATAGGGAAGCCCATTAGCGGTTGAATTTACAGGGTTCTTGGAATAGAAGGTGCAGTAAAATTACAGTTATACAGTGTGGTTCAAAAACTGTTATACATAGATCCATATACAGGGTGGCGGAAATGGAAATGCAACATTTCGTAACCAAGCAGTTGTATATATAGTTAAGATGAAATATAGGGTAAGAGGAATTATAGATATACAGGATGGTGATAAAAAATGTTAGAATAGGAAATGATTTATAGAGTAGACCACGAAGAGTTCCATATATATATATATATATATATATATATATATATATATATATATATATATATATATATATATATATATATATATATATATATATATATGATTGAAATATAGGTCAGAGTAGAATTATAGCTACAGAAGATAATTAAAAATTTCATAAACAAAAAGAGTAAATATGGTGGTTATAGGCAGTGGCATATACAGAATGGTTTACCCGGTGGTTGAAAAATGTTAAAAAATATTATGCGTGGTCCATAAGCAGTTGCATATACAGGGTGGTGGAAATATATAATGAGATGGAATTATTATAATGAGGATTTTAATAAATGTTAGAGAATTGAGTGCAATTATAGCTATACAGGGGTGTTAGAAAAAATAAATATGTAGGGTAGCCCATTAGCAGTTGAATTGTTGTCATATTAAATTAAGAATTACGAATTTGAACACAAATAAAGTTCTATGAATTATATCTGAAAAAAACTTGAATTTCGTTACTTATTTGTAGAAGCGAGATGTAAGACCGACATCTAGGATTTTCGAGGAAACTATCACACAGAGGTTCCGAATCTGGATCCGTTCTGTGCAATTGCTGTTCTCCCTAAAGTCCTAGGATAGAATGTCACGATAAAATTTTCATGTTTCGACCACTGGGCGACAGCTAGTATCAAATCAAAGGGCTCATTATGACGAATACAAATATATTTTTTCCATATTTTTAAAATAAATATATTTTAAAATATATTAACAAAAATATAAAAAAATTACCTGTTCCCCCTTTATTCCCCAAACTATAAGACCTACATTTTTTTGTTTACAGGAAAAATACGAAAAATATTAATTTTAGGGGCTAAATTATAGAATTAAACGGAAAATAAAAAAAATATTTTTTAATGCATCATGCAATACCTACATCAAATGAAAGGGCTCATTATGAGGAATACAAATATATATTTTTCATATTTACAAAATTAATTGTTTACAAGATATTAACAAAAAAATATAAAAGAATCTTATTTCCCGCTTTATTTCCGAAACCATAATACCTAAAATTTTGAAAATACTTAGGGGTACTGGGACTCACTCGAAATTTATAAATAAATTACTAGAAAACCTCAATATTAATTTTAGGGAAAAATTACAGAATTAAATGAAAAATAAAAATTTAATTTTCAAACGCATCATGTAATATATCAAATAAAGGGCTCATTATGTGAATTACAATTATATCATATTTTTAAATCATTTGTTTAATAGATATTAACAAAAATATTACACATCGACTTAATTCCCACTCCAGAACCTACACTATCTAGAAGTTTGAAAAATCAAGCGAATCATGAAGGAGATAAAATAAAAAGTCTATGTGTGGAAAATAAAAGTGTATATTTTTTATAAATTTAAAACGCTTCATTTAAAAGATATTAGTGTAAATATAAGAAAATGCACTCATTCCCTGCTTGTCTGAAACTGGAATATAAGAATCTTAAAGGTGGTACGGAACCCTTAGTATGCGAGTCCAACTCGCACTGGACCAAATTATTTTTTAAACACAACTACTTAATCTTAACATTGCTATTCCCGACCTTAAAAAAGTGTTCTAAATATTATTGATTATTAGGTTTCGCTTTCTAGCTTTCGACAGAGGCACAAAATCATTCTGAAGTCCAAAAAGTATTGATTAGATTATTTCCCGGAAACATAAAAATCTGGACAAATTTGCAAAATATTATACCAGATTTAATTTATTTAACTCATAGAAACCGAACATTAGCAAATTCCCTCTAAAACAATTTAGGAATCATTATTTTTTATTAAATTAACTAATAAATCAGTTGTGAAATTAATGTCTTCCGTTACTCACCCTAAATAATCAAAATTTATATAAGAATGTTCCGCTTGAATTAGGGCCCAAATTGCCCACATAACGTGCGAAAGTAGAGCAAACTGATTCACCTGGACAAACAATGTTTCTGTTTCTTTTTCCGTTGGACGTGTACCCAGATATTCATTTAAATAAATTGTTAACCAATCTAACTGGAGCTCTTTGCTGGGATAACGAGCATAATCACAAACATCCACACCTAAAAAAATAATATATTTTGCTAGCAAAGACGATAATTTTAACACATCATGAATAGGTTAATATTTGTTGGTAATCAAACAATAATTCTAATTGTAATTTTACTTAATTTCAAATATAATTGATTAATTTATTTTTTATTATAAATCTGATAATAATGCCATTGACAACGACGTCAGTTCAGACATTGAAACCTTTAGATTTTCCAAACATTTATTATTCTCAAATGTGGAGTTAGGACTCACCCCCCCCCTCGAAAAAAACCTAGATGATGCTTCAATCAACCTTCAAAAAACAAAAACAAATATCCATCCTATAAGAACGGAAGTTGCTGCATTCTGGCATAAGTATTTCAATTTTGTTTTTTAAATGTTTGTACAAATCCCGTCAGCCTGCAGGATACCTTCTGCAATGAATATTTTACTTTACTTTTTACTTAAAGAACATTTCCGACACTTTGTTTCTTTACTCTCTTCGAGGTGTCATTCTTTTGTACGCAAGACAATATATATTATATACACTGCCTCTGGTTAGGGAACCTTGATCAGTTGCGCTTCCCACAATTGAATGTCCTCTCGAACACCTCTTTATGTATTTCGTTAAATTTGAAAACGCGAGATGTAAAGACCGACATCTAGAATTTTCGGGGAAAGTCCTAGATGTCGGTCTTTACATATCGCGTCTTCGAACTGTGTTTCTTTATCTCGAACTATAGTTCTTGCTTGTAAAATGTACTGAAATTAGAAACAAAAAATAAAATAGCTAACTGTATAAGAAATTTTCTTATAGATACGTGCCTTCCCCTAATATTTTCTCAAACACCCATCTGTTCTTACCATATCTCACCCAACTACTAAGTCCTCTGGCCAATCTGGTAGATAATGGTCAAATACCTTTCATATGCTTATAATACTAAATTATTTCCGCTAGTCTCCAGCAGCCTGGTCAAGACACCAACCCTGACAAGTTCCCTGCGGACTTAAGAATTTCTGCTGTCGACCAGGATGCCAAATGTATAATTCAAGGTCAGTTGGGAATACAGTATCATTAAATGACTTGGAATATGAATTTAACAAAAATAATTTAAAAAAAAATAAAACGGACTTAAAAACACACAAAAATAACTTATCCAAAAAGCAAAAAATAATATTTCTATGCAACAATTAAATAATACTTATTTTGAAGTTGGTGCAAAGTAGAATATATAAAATTATACTTACCTAATTACTGAAAACTCATTTATTTGCTGTTTAATTCATCGATTTCAAAATACATATTTACTTGTTGGAGAGAAATATTTATTATGCTTTTGTGTTTTCTTCGAAGTGGGATTTTGTTCTTTTAAATTATGTATTTTGTTATAAGGTTACTCTTAAGAAATATACGTTTTTTTACCAACCTAGTTTACTATTGAATAAAATAGAATAAATATTAACATGTGTTATGATAGTTTTGCATATGATTCTAGCTGAAATGAACCCACTGAATATGCAGACTAATTGAGAATTCTATTTAATTCCAATTACATTATTTAATACTGGCTTCTCCGCCAAAATTTATCGTAAAATCATTTTATCCTGTTCTTAAAAAGTTTATTTGTTCTAAAATTTTTAGTGCTGTAGCAATTTTGGATGTAGTTTTCAATTCAAAATAACCTTCACTTCAAAGCAAAATTCACATGTTGACAATCCTAGTGCACAGTTAAAAACAGTTTCCAATTTTAAAGTCGGTTTAAAATCAAATGTAATGTTGTTAGAATATCATGAAAAAATAACGTACCACTACTTTTAGAATCGACATTTTTAAATTATTTTCCAAAGTTTATTTCTGACAATTTTTGTTGGTTTTAATGCTTTTCTCGGGAAATAATACCACATTGAGGAAAAAGGCTGTATATTCAATAAAATCCAAACGTTTCAAAGTCTATTCTTACTTCATTATCAATGCCATTAAAATCTAAATGAAAAATAAATTTGAAATTAAAAGTTAGGTCGTTTTGATGATTTTATATAAGTAAGCAAATTGTTGGTTTTCTAGATATACAGAATAGTACAAAAAAAAATTCTGAAGATCATATATAATAGTGGATTTGCTTTCAAGTTGGAACAACTTGAACTGTCATCAGAATTTTTATGTTGTGTATATTTATTCGTTCATTTAGAGGTCTAGATATTTCTCCAATGTGAAATTTATTACAATCGCAAGGAATTTTGTAAATAAAATTTTTTGAGTTTTGAATTGTCTTTTTGGTTTTGTTTTCGATATAGTTGATTTTGGTGTATTTCTGGTTTTGAATATTGTTTTTACATTAAATCTTGATTTTTTCTAGCAGACCTGGAACTACAATGTAGCTGTTTTGAATCCCAGTATTACTTAGAGGCGTTTGGTGTTGATTTTCAATTTGAGTTCAATTCTGTTCAAGTCTTTGTTGGTGAATTTTTTACAGTAATTGTTTCCAGCCCGAAACTTTTTGAATTAGTTATTATCAGAATAGGTGGTCTTTGTTCTGTTTAAATACAAAACTTGACGGTGAAGATATTCATAAGGAATTTTGAGCTGAGCAACATTAGTATACCTACTGCATTTGGCGAATATTGACTTTCCAAATTCTGGATAAATCTCAAGTGCCCCGAAAAATCTTCAATGCAATTTTTCTCTATACAAATGATTCACAAAAAAATTAAAAAAACTCACTTTCTAAAACACGTTTACTAAGAAATTGACCGATATTGACCGCGTTCAAAAGATAAACTCTGGAACTTTTTAAACACATGTGTAACTAGAAACCTGGAAAAAAAGGAAGACGAAAAAGGTCTTAGGCTGGGTTCTGACGGCTAGCAGCTCCGCTCGTCAAGCCACCCCAGTTGACTTTGTACCCTTTCCTGAAATGCAAGGAAATCCCAGATGGTGTTTGTTTATTACTGCATATATGTTTTGTATTTTCTCCGATACCGGCAAACATTCAAATCCTAATTTGTGGGGACAACAAGGGTTTTTTTTTTTTTTGTTTCGTCAGGTAGATTAACTCGGCTCGTGGAAATCAAAAACTGCCGGTCCTGATCAAAGGCTCGTCGGCCTGCTTCGTGCCTTCATTGTGTCAATAGAAAATCGACAAATTGTAGCAAAAAGACGTTTAGCACGTGTTGGAACAAATTAGGAACGTAATTTCTAAGGCCCCTACTTAATCGGTAACCATAAATGTGAATCTCGAAAATATACAGTTTTTGTTATCTTGAGAAAGGGTAACAAATCAACTTGGGTGGCTTGACGAGCCGAGTCACACACTATCAGAACCCACCATAAGAACATGTGGGAAAAGGAATACAACGGGCGATGTTTGAACGCAATTTATGAACAGGTGTCGAGTTGCCGCCGAGAATAGAGACTAGAAACCAGAAAACGCTATAACCCAAGATAATAATTAAAAAATAGTGTCAAAAATCGCAAGTCAGGTGAATAATAAAAATGGTACGATAAAACATTGCAGTTTAGTATCACTAAATATTATAAATATTTATTGGTTTCTACTTAACAGCTTCAATAAAGTATTCTGCAATTTTTTACTTACCAGCAAACTCGGCAAAGTGATTCCCAATATCAAAAGCCTGATAATTATAGCCCGCATATTCATAATCTATAAAAGTTACGCTGTTGGTTGTTTCTGTGTAAATAACGTTCCCTAAGAGCAAATCATTGTGAGCAAATACTACAGGATTTGAACTGTTTTCCAACTTTTCCTTCAAATATTGTACTTCTTGATTGATAATATCTTTATTAATCCCCATTTCGAGGTACCTGAAAATTATTTTATTATATTAATATTTCGTCTGGAATTTTTTATGGAAAATGTTTTTATTTTTCCTTCAATTTTATTTGAAATCGCCCTTTCGTAATTAAACCGACCATGAAGACTGACTATAACATATATTTTTTTATATTTGTAAAGCTCTGTTTCTTAGAAGTTTGTTACTGCTTCAATCCCTAAGTAATAATACCTTTGATTAAGATTTGATATAGAAGTAAATTCTGATCTGAAGTAACATCTAAACTATCCGGGTCAAAGGAAGATATTAATTATTGTTATTTAAAGTATATTAATAACTCAGACTTCAGAATGGTTAGAATACTATAGTTGTGGTATGGATGAAAAATGATAACGATAAGAAGATACTCTATATATTTGAAAAGAAAATTTGAACGTCTATGTATAGATAGATGGTCTCTCTTTATTTTAAAGTTACATAATTCTGTGTTAGTTAAGCATGATTCAAATCGTAGACAATACAATTTGCTATAGATAAACCCCGTTGTCAATGGCAAAGAAACTATGAAAAAAAGGCATAATTCTAAAACTTAAAATAACAATGTTTGACAAAATTATTTGACCTATGACGTAAGTAAGAGAATTTAATTTGAGAATAAATAGGGTAGCACGGAAACTTCTAAAGTTCATATAATAAAAGTTCGTTTCAAATTGGTGCGACTTCGTTATAATTCGCCAAAAATGCGATCAAAGAATTTTGTTGATTCTGTCATGCCGTTAAAGTCTCAAGGGAAAACCTAAGAACCTTATTATTATATGTTTTTGTGCTACCTTGTATATTCTCAAATTAGTCTTTTAGTTGCGTCAAAGTCAAATAATTTTGTCACATATTGTAATTTTAAATTTTAGAATTGTGCCTTTTTTTCATAGTTTCTTTGCCATTGACAACGAGGTCTGACAGAGGTCCCAAAACGTTTGGAAATACATAGTAATTTCGGGTGCTGTGGTGTTATTTCCCAAAAAGTGCTTAAACACTTACAGTTATAACCATTTTGTTTCATAAGTCAAACAAGTTTTATTGGTTCAATTAATTTAGGCTCTTTAACCATGGTTTCAGCCTCAGCCAATTCTCAAACAGTAAGAAATTTCAAGTAGTCGTTCAGCAGATTTGAATCGTCATAAAACCATAATTTTAGACTGCATATCTTTACTTAGTTTTGTGAATTGTTAATGCGTTAAAATAATATTAATCCGGTCAATTTAGACATTTGAAATAACAAAAACTCCCGGAAAGTTGAAATTTTGTGGAGAGCTTCGGTTTACCACGAGAAAGGAAGTTTTGAAAGTCCCCATTAAGCCCACGAGGCATACATATATTATCCGGGGTCATTAGAGGTTTTTTGGATTTTTTTTCGAAAACGGTAAGTTTTATCGGGTCAAAGTTGTAGATCTTAAAATTACCTTCAAAAACGTTTCTTATGATTTTTTTTTTTGACTAAGAGTCACCATTTCTTAGATATCGCGATTGAAAGAGTCACGTTATAAATGATATGCACACATTTCCACGCCTCCTGTAAGGTAGTGTACTCGACGCGATTTTTGACGTGGTTTCCCCAGTGAGCCTAGTCCACGAACTTACGTAATTTTCAGGGACAATGCTTTTTTAAATGATTTTTTTTAATTGTAGTTTTGATTTTTTTGCGATTTTAATCATACTCTTCAACGTCATGTCATGTCCTGTTGCAGGATGTTCATCAATTCTTCAAATGAAGAGGAATCAATTGTCTCTTCATCAAAATCACATGTCATATTAATTGGACATTTGAGCAAAACTGACCTCGGCAATTGGTACATGCTGGAGAACACAATAATAGTATTTTTTGCAGCCACATTTGCCAGTGCAACTTTTTTGAAATGGTAAAAATAAAATTTTCTGGAGCGGATGGCAGTAATCTTTGAATCGGTTCGAAATTATTATCTATGAATCTCCAACCCCCTAGTCATGTCTGAACTTAATACAGGTGTTAAATAGCAGATGACGATGTTGGGGGAAGACATGATAATTGTACATGCTTCTTGTCTTGAGTATTTTTGACAAAGGTTAAATATCGGTACTTTTCTAAACAATCAATTTTTTGGAGCTCCATAAACAGCAAGGAGAAAGCAAATTCCTGCTTTGATTATTGTTTGCGGAGAAGAATCAATTACTTTAAATACTTTTGCGCAGTCAGTCAAATTTTTTTTTTTTCAATAATTTTACTACCGAAGTTTTGCCCCTTCTATACATTGCTGATGTAGTATAGCAGCTGGTTATTACATGTTTAAATAAAATATGCTTTGGCATTTTGGATCAACACATAAACTTTGTGAATAATGTATTTCTGTTCGCCGTTGAGCTTTACCAGGTTTCAGCAAGTAAATAATTTGATCAATAGGAGTTTTTGCAGTGGTTTAAGAAATCAACATCTTCATCAATTACAATTGTTGTGTCTGTTGCATTATGTTTTTCTATTGCTGTTTGTAAGGACGTCTGCATCATTTTGCTGCAATATTTGCAATTGTCAATTTGTTACTTAACATGGAAATAAAACCCCTTTGTGCAAATTGGTTCACGACATGAATTTAAGCCATAAATTCACGGGAATAGTGTGGATTCGGCATAACACTAAAAGAATCAGGTATATGAACACCACACGAGCTATGCCAGATTTTATTCAAGTGTATAACGTGACTCTTAGCATCGATATGTCACAGAAATGGTGACTCTCAGACAAAAAAAATCATAAATGTCTTTTTTGTAGATAATTTTAAGATCTGAAGTACTTTTTCGATAAAACTTACAATCTTCAAAAAAAATCCAAAAAACCTGAAAATGTTTACCTCTGATCCCGAATAACTTTTGTAGTACACATGGGATAAATAGGGACTTTTAAAACTTCCTTTCAACTTCCTTTCCCATGGTGAACCCAAGCTCTACACGAATTTTCAGCTTTCCGAGAGTTTTTGTTATTTGGCCACTACTTTTAAGTCTAGATTGACAGGAATATATGTGAATTTCAATATGGGCTGCTGCAGAATTTATTTTACCAGACAGATTTAAGTTGACATAAGAGATAAATTGGCATATGTTTTATAAACTTAAGTCAATTTTACTGTTTACACATATTATAAACTTTAAATTATGGTTTCTGATACAAGAGGTGGAGGCGATAAATAATTTCAACTAAACTCATGGTACCAATAAATTGAAATAAATGATAAATTGTGTGTGCAGGTTTCTTACATTGGTTGTCATAGTTTATTATTGTTATTATCTAAAATAAAATTCTACAACATTTGCACATATGTCTGAGGTAGCAAACATAGTAAATATATATAACACCAAGAGCCTACAAGAGTACAAACTAATTCTCCTCCTCTACATATCAGATTTGGAGGTGTTACATTCTCGCTATAATAAAGGTGATTTTGTTAGCCACAACACCCAAATCGTAGCGATGAAGAAAAATTGATCAAAAGGGATGCCTAGGCAAAAAATAACACACCTGAATTTTTGTATTTGAATATTCACCCCTGTAACCATGTACCAACCAGCCCCAAAATTGCTAAAATTTCTCTCATAGCCATCATCGATATGCAAGTATGGAAACCGGCTCCTATTTTTTATAATATATTAATTCCGTAGGAGGGATTATACCATAGAAATGCTACGACGAAAAACACATACACAGTGGTAATCCCCATACATTTATCCATACTTTTTATGCCTCGTACCCACAAAAACTGGAACGAATTAACTGATACCTTTGATTACAGAAGAATGATTAGGAAGACACCAAACCAAGCCTTCTTCAACGAAAATTGAAAGATGGAAACATACTCAATTTGACAAAGCCATCGTGACTCTCATATAACTAGGAAATCCACCAAATTTTAATGGGATAAACCCAAAATATTTAAAACACTCCAATGATAATAATAATTCGGAAATCAGCAGATACCGAAACAAGAACTCACTAAATTGGTGCTAAAAGTTGTCTTTCTCATAAATAATATGTTCACAAATGGTCAAAAAGTGAAAGGTAAGCTCAATAACTTCCATCCCAGAGAACAGTCCTAGAGTCCCAGCTTTCAATGTGACCATATGCAATTTTCCAGAAATAAAATTTTGCAAATCTGAAACAGTTGCAGCACCGAAGCTTCGAAAAAACTTGAGATCATTTTAACAACAGACTTATAAGAAACAAACGTCACTGTCTTTTATCTCAGTAATGCAGGACAGAACCCAACACAAGAAACACTGATAACCAGAAACAAGCTCATTCAGAGATATTGGGAAAAACACCTGCACTTCATTGACGTATGCAGACAGACGAAACCCAATTCCTTTTCTCTGGACGTATGGTATTATAATTTTAACAACTGAATACAGGACCCTACAAACATTATTGATATAGAAATGATAATGCACATATGACTAATACTGAATTGATTCGGCCGATACTTGTTGGAAATTCATTATAATAATTAACTGATACCAACAATTGCAATTTCCACAAATTACGTTTTTTGAAAACTGTCCGACGCGTTTCGACTAATGTCTTTGTCAAGGAACTAGACTAACTGGGTATTTCTTGAGGAAGTTGTATTTATATTCGAGAAGTGATATAATTACCAGGTACTTAGTTTTAAACAAGCAAAAGCATATGAAAATTTAGAAATAGAAACAGAGATTGCTTTAAATAAATATCCTGATAATCTTAGTAACAAACATATTTCCGCAAACATTATAAAATCTCAATTTATTAAAGACAACTGTTATACGCATGATCATAAAATAGTAAAATCAATTAAAGACGAAACAGAACACGACAACATAATATTCACCCGAGCGGATAAAGGTAATACAATAATTTCTATAAAAAAACACCGATTATATATCTTACCAAAGACCCCACAGAATTTTTTCAAAGGCAAATAAAATCTTTAATACAAAATACAACAATATTCAAAGATATCTCTAAATTTAAACTGATTCAGATGAACCCACAACCTCCACAACTGTATTCATTAATCAAACTCCATAAACAAAATTACCCTATCCGTCCAGTTGTATCATATATGACAGCTCCAGCTTATAAAATTTCAAAAATTTTAATAAATGTTATTAAAGATTCCTGCAACTTTCATTCAAAATTCAGTGTTAAAAATTCTTTAGAGCTTGTAAAAAAAATTAAAAATGTTAGTCTACCGTCTAATGCCAAATTAATTTCTTTTGACGTTCAGAATTTATTCCCCAGTATACCTCCATCAGACACTATCACTATAATTTCCGACATATTAGATAAAAACAACATTAATCCAATAATAAAAACAGATATATTAACAGCATTAGATACATGTCTTAAACAAAATTATTTTCAATTCAATGATGTTTTTTACACAAGTCGCGATAGCTTGATTATGGGGAACCCTATGAGTTCCATACTCGCAGAAATTGTCATGGCTAATATTGAAAACAAAATTCACCAAAACGTATTGGCTAAAATTTTATTTATTGGTATAGATATGTAGACGATATTTTAGCTTGTTTCGTAGGGACGAATAGACAATTAGAAACGTTTCTCAATTTTATAAACAATATCCATCCAAATATTAAATTTACAAGTGAACAAGATGACAAAATCAATTTCCTAGATCTAACAGTTAACAAGGTAAATGGCAAACACGAGTTTTCAATATTTCACAAACCATCTCAAACCGATCTAACGATTCACCATCCATATCAACAAAAACTTTCCGCTTACAATAGTATGGTTCATAGATTACTTTCCATAAAACAATCACCAGATAATTTTCAGAAAGAATTAACAAATAGCAGTAAATAACGGGTTTGAGGCCGAATTAATAGAAAATATTCTTAGAAATCAAAAACACAAAAAGGCATTAAGAGAAGTTTACCCTGACAGCAAAACCAATATTGATTCATATAATAGTATAACCTATTTTGGCAAACCAAGTTCAAAAATAGCATCCTTTTTAAGAAAACAGAATATTAACGTTGCATTGAAAACAAACAATAGTCTTGGAAAATTTATCAAAAATAACAAATCAAAAATCGATCCAAAAAATAAATCTGGAGTCTATAAATTATCATGTGGGTCATGCCCTAAAGCCTATATCGGTCAAAGCGGCAGAGCGTATAAAAAACGTATCTATGAACACCGTAATTCTTTCATTAATCAAAAAACAGATTCCAATTATGCTGAACATTTAGTAACAGAAAATCATCTTTTCGACGAAAATTTTAAATTATTACATTCAGAAAATAAAGGCAATAAATTAAACCTTTTAGAATCATTGGAGATTAATAAACTTAAAAATACCGGTAATTTGTTAAACGACCAGACAGAAATAAATAATTCTCCCTTAATAAACCTCTTTAGTTAATCTTTTTACCTGTAATAAAATTAAATAATCCTGTTTAAAACTAAGTACCTGGTAATTATATCACTTCTCGAATATAAATACAACTTCCTCAAGAAATACCCAGTTAGTCTAGTTCCTTGACAAAGACATTAGTCGAAACGCGTCGGACAGTTTTCAAAAAACGTAATTTGTGGAAATTGCAATTGTAGTATCAGTTAATTATCACATATGACTACCCATTTCGCTACAAAATAATAACGACTAACACTTGCCTACTAGTCAATAATCACCTTAAACATCAGAAATAAAACTTACTGAACTCTAAGTACCCGTACCTCAAAATAACCTAATGCCTTTGTAACAATCAGTTAGCAAGTTTTAAGAGTGGCAAGATAAGTTACTAGGGAAAACCCAAAACAGCCCAACGCATTACAAAGAAATCCAGGGGTTCTATCTGGATAGCTGTCAGACTGTGAGAAATATCATTTCCGAATGTGAAAACCATTAGTGCCGTTACAGACTAAGGAAGAGTTATTGTTAAATAATTAGCATCATCATCAGAAAGCACTCAGTCCTTAGATTACCTCACAAACTGAAAGAATTGTGGTTTGAATTAATAAATTATGTTGTTCTGCCGCATAAGAGCAAATCCAGAAAAGAACTTTAAGTGGGATCTGGTGATTCATAAGGGCGGCGTCACGTACTAAATTTACATAAGTAAAGTGAAAGGGGCTTTTACATGATTTCTGGGCTATTGCACCAAAAATAATTGATCTGGGTTTTAACAAAAATAAATTTGTTATAGACTTTTAGATTTAAGATTTCCTTGGTTAGGTTTGAACTTACTGAATTCAGGATACTAGATTACTAAAAATATACTTTTACTGGTAAATTGTATTTTCGTGCTAAGGGTCAGCTGCTCACTACATCTTCAGATTACGTCTCTAACAGCTTTACTTCTATGGAATATGCGTAGAATAGTAAATAAAGTTACAAGTATCTAGAATATCAGTTTGAATACAAAATATTTCAACTTTAGATCTTTTAGGTGTAAAATGTTAATTGATTTACCTTTGTTCATGTTCTTTATTTGAAAATTCATCAGGTAGAATATTTAGGAATTTTTCAATTCGTTTCCAAATTGCTGGTTCTCGGCAATTATTCTCATAGTCTCCCACTTTATGAAGTTGAGCCATTCTTTTAGCGACCAAACCATAGACGTTACGATCTGTAACTGTATCGCAATTTATAGTACGACCTGGAACGAACTTGTACGCCAAACCATTCTCGAATGTAGCATATAGATCCGGTGCTAAATTGACTTTATTTAAAAACAGGATATTCCTGAAAATATATAAATTTGATGTATTTGCCATATTCGATATGAAAATATGAAAATTATCTTTTTTATACCAGATATAATTTTTATAATTTATGTCAACTTGAAATAAACCCTGCTTAAACTCAAGAAAATAGAACTAGGTTACAATCCTGATGATATAATTATTTTCAGTGTCTTTACTAATAATCAGAACAAAAAATCTTATTTTTTTAGAGTAGCATAGTTTAGACTAGACTTTTAGAGAACATGAAGATGAAATATAGCATAAAAAATTCACTTTTAGATTGCTCACAATTACATAATGTCGCTAGTTAATCCGGAAAAACAAGCGACAATACGATTCGCATAGTACCTACAAAAAAACACAAAAAAATAATTTTATTGTTTTCAGATGCGCATTTTATTTATTTCAGGAAAAAGTAAACATTTGCAAATTCTGCAATATCCAACTACAAAACTACGAATGTACAATGTTTGTCATTTAGTGCTGATCCTGGTGCTGACATAATGTGACAACTTACTTAAATAACAAATACAGAGCAAATAGTGAGAAATTTCATCCCAGCCCTGACGTATTATCCAGGTTCAGGGCGAATTAACACTGAGTCCTTACAAAGAACTTTCGTCCACTGCTCAAATCATTAGGAATTTTTGCGAATAGTTATACTGTTCATAATAAAGTAAAATCGGCAGACAATGCAGTAAGCATAAGTGTCAAGTTACATAACCTATAGAGACGACCCCTCTCTTTTTTTGAGTGATCCAGAACGGATCAGTATTTCCTTGAACTTCGGTTATTCTTGGCTAGCCATAAGTAGATAAGAAGACTATATAACACTATACAGGGTGAGTTTTTTTTGATGATCAGTATGGGGATCTCGGAAACTAGCGGAGATAGAGCAATGGTTAAATTGGGAAAGATTTGCAGTTTTACTTGCCCAATTTAAGACACTTTCGGATTTTTGTAAAAAGTCATGGCTTACTAGATATTTTGAAAAAAACGAAATTCTGCCGATTTAGTCAAATTCCTCTAGCTCCTTTGTTTT
Organism: Octodonta nipae; assembly: GCA_034190945.1. Taxonomy (NCBI): domain Eukaryota; kingdom Metazoa; phylum Arthropoda; class Insecta; order Coleoptera; family Chrysomelidae; genus Octodonta; species Octodonta nipae. Next base: position 183,402,300 of record CM067216.1, read on the forward strand.
TGATTTTATAAAAAAAAGTGTAAATATCAAAATTGAAGGGAACTGTATCCCGAATATGATTGTCATGTCCTCGTTTGCGTGATATGACACAAACTTATCTTTTTTGAATCGAAACCATAGTTGACTATGACCTCAAAAAATCGGACATTTTTAGAGCTTTTCAACGATATAATACTCGATATGGTATTCATAAAAATAACGGAGTTATGGATGCTTTTCTCTCTTATTTTCACTTTTAACGTAGTTAGCCATGAAATAGATTGATTTATTAATAACTATTCCAAAAAACGATTTTTATTAGGTATAACTGATATAACTAAAAAACTAAATAAGTTGGTACTTACTAAAAACTTAAGAAATTAAAGTACATAATAATGGTTACAATTTATTTTCGAAAAGTCCACCATTGTTATTTAGACAAAAATTGCATCTTTTTAAGATTGACATTACCGCTTTCCTCACAGACCGCCTATCAATTTCTTCAATTGCTTGTAATACCGCCTTCCTTAGGTCACCAACTGTCTCATACTTTCTTTTGTATACTTTGTTTTTTAGCGCACCCCATAAATAGAAGTCTATAACTGCCAAATCGGGAGACCGGGGTGGCCATTCGCGTGGGCCATTTCTTCCTATCCAAGAGTTTGGATAGATATTATCTAAGTGTTGTCTTACTAATAACGAGTTATGAGCAGGTGCTCCATCATGTTAGAACCACTCAATTTCTAAACGAGTTCTCAAATTCTAATTATGCAACATTTCTTGAAAAGTGTATTGCAAGAAATGCAAGTAGCGCTCCCCAGTAAGTGATTCGTCATAGATGAAAGGCCCCAGAATAGTAGACCTATGATACCACACCAAACATTAAAACCAAATTTTATCTAGGGTCGTCTTTGTTCTACATGGAAAGGGTTTTCTTTAGCCCAGATATGCTCATTGTGTGTTAGTAAATCTAGTTTCATCTGACCATAACACCTTTAATGGAAACTGTGGATTGTCAAGACGCATGTCTCTAAACTATGTACAAAACAAAATACGTCGATGTTCGTCACCAGCATGCAAAGTTTGAGAAACTAAAAGTTTGTACGGGTGGAACTTGTGCGCTTTCAGTCCCTTAATTACAGTTCGTTGAGATGTGCCAGCTTCTGCAGCAATCTCACGAGTTGATGTAGATGGATTTTGATTTACCATTGCCAAAACATTTATTTGTGCTGCTTCGTTAATTTGATTACGTTCCGTTGGTGGTTTAGTAAAAGATCCATATCTGCGTAAACTATCGTAAAGCCTGTTAAATGTACATAGAGCAGGTTGACGACGATTAAAATATCTATGAAAGTATTCCTCAGCTGCACGAACTGAATTTTTATGGCATATGATATAACATTCCACCATATTCAGTTTTTCTTCGTTAGAATATTCCATTTTAACACGAAAACTTGTCAATATCGACTGTCAGTTCAGCAGTACCAATGGAATTACTCTCAAATGAGGAAACGTCAAAGTGAAAACAATCTTTTTCATGGCTACCTACGTTAAAAGTGAAAACAAGAGAGAAAAGCATCCATAACTCCGTTATTTTTATGAATAACTATATCGAGTATTATATCGTTGAAAAGCTGTAAAAATGTCCGATTTTTTGAGATCATAGCCAACTATGGTTTCCATTCAAAAAAAGATAAGTATGTGTCATATCTCGAAAACGAGAGCTGTCACGCAAACGAGGACATGACAATTCCCTTCAATTTTGATATTTACACTTTTTTTACAAAATCAAAAACAAAGGAGCTAGAGGGATTTGACTAAATCGACAGAATTTCATTTTTTCAAAATATCTAGTAAGCCATGACTTTTTACAAAAATCCGAGAGTGTCATTAAATTGGTCCAGTAAAACTGCAAATCTTTCCCAATTTAACCATTGCTCTATCTCCGCTAGTTTCCGAGATCCACATACTGATCATCAAAAAAAAAAACTCACCCTGTGTATCCTAATTATGTGAATACATGTATTATTCGTTATAGTAAAAGTGGCTTTACTAATAATTTTAATTTTTCTTGGTCAACTGTGACCCAAATGGAAAGTATTGTACGGAAAATAATACACCGAAACTTATCACTTTTTACAACAGGTACAAAGACAGGTGCATATTTCCCGACTATCTATACGTATTAAATTATGGGAACAGTTTATTTCAATGGACGACAATGCCAGGCCCCATTGGACTTGTGCGGGCCAAGCAGAGTTGCGAAGTCGAGATGTCACTTTTCCTATAACACCTGATAAGAATTCCATTGAACATATGAAGGATTACTTGAAGAGGATCATTTTTAACAGAATTAGCACACCCAGAACGACCCAAAGACTGATTGTAGATGCAAAGGAATGGAAAAATTAATTTCAAGATAACTTGCTTAATGGGATGAACAGACGTGTGAATAATGTTATAAGAAGCAGTGCTTCTAATACCCAATATTTATTTGCTTTTGTAGTTATCTTTGAGAAATTTTATTTAAAATGGTTTATTAATTTTTTAATCTAATGGTTATAGATTTATTTTCATTAACATTCTTTAAAACATTCGCGATGTTATCTAGGAGGTTTAAAACCTTTGCAGTTTTAACCTGTTTGGCTTCTCGTCTATGGTGGCCTTAAAATCTAAATACAGAAATCTTATATTATTATCACTGCTTAATGTTTATTAATTATGATCCAATAGTTCTTAAGTGATAAACAAAATCATTTTTTTAAATCTAATCTAAAAAATTAACTGCTAATTCGTAACTTATTATCACATCGCTGAATAAATTACACTGAAGAAATTATGTAGCAAAGTAAATATGTATTTCGTTTTGCAGAAAATTTCACTTAAAGTTACAGTTTTTTTCATCTAATCCCCGTATATCTACTATCCTAATAGAACTCTGTTAACCATAAAACATTAACATTCTAACATTATAATGTATTCTAATTATTCAAAATTTCACAATGTAATTGAGGTCAAAATAATTTATTTAGAATCAGTACAAACGGAATTCATAACGTAGTAAGAAACAAATTAAACATTCTTCACAGTTTCTACGCCTCTTTTATATTTCTCATTATTTCTTTTACAAAAACATAATCAGTCTCATCACTCGTTAATGTTGAAGGTAAACTATTGCTATTCTTGATTAACGCCTTTGAACTTGACACCTTTTTCCGTGAGACTGCTGTTCTATCGGGTAAGATCGAACCAATTGTTTGTCCAAACAATATTAGCAATTGTAAATAGTATATTCAAAGTGTGGTCAACCAGTCCATAAATTAAATAGGGACTTACTCATCTCGTTCCAGTTGCTTGATAACTACATCTAGGATCTAGGTATTTGCTCACAATGTTTACAGAATGAATCTTATTTAATTTGTCATTCTCATTTAGAGTGTAATATTGTTGAAATAAATGAATACGATATTTTCAACAATAACATCTTTTTGAAATAACTGTAGTAACTTTAATATCGTAAAATATGATGTTATAAATACTTTACGTCATCGTCATTTGAGTCGAACTTTTCACCATTATAAAGGCAGAATAATTCTATATTAGGTATCTATACTTACGTGCCGAAAATTAGAGATCATTAATATTTAATATTTTAACGAGAAATGAATCTCGACATCAAGGAGTTTCAGGGAAGAGTACCCCAGAGTACGTTTACTACATGGCCGGAATTCATCTCGATTGTTTTGACACTATGATGTCCAGAATCCAGACAAAAAAAATGCCCCGACAAAAAGCTTCTAGTAAAGCATAAAGCCGATTTACAACGATCTACTGGTTATAACTTGTTTCTACCCTTGGTTGACAGTTGTTGTACTTTGACATTTTCCTATTAAACACTGATTCGCTAGGATGCTGTAAGTTCAACCAGAAAACGTCAAAATCATATCTTGAATTGTTTTGTTTTTGTTTATCTAAAGTGTTATTTTAGATACTTTCGAAAATGAATAATCCAAACTAAAAACTAAACTTGCAAATATATAAACGATAAAAACCATTCCAATAAACAATGCCGACAAGAAAGAAATTCCCGAAAACAGTATTGACGATAAAAATAGACTTTCGACGCCATTCCGAAATTACAAATCGTATACGTCATAGTAAGAGAGAAAACAATCTAGATAACCACGAAACTGTATCTATACTTCGTGTAGATAACGATAAGTGTGTAAAAAGGCGATGGACGCGCAGCAGTTTTTGAGTTGCATCGATATCATTGCAGCGATCAGTCACCGTTGTTGATGAAAAATAAGTCAAACGTATTATGATTAATTTTGGTCGAATAACGACATTTATATTGAATGTAAAAAAGTTGTAATTGTATCAAAGGAACAATTTATGTCATTTTGACGAAATGCCTTGCTCTGTAATGGTCCTTAAGTGATATTTATAAAACGAATCGAATTTTGACCGTAATTGTTTGAGTAAACATATATAATAGTAAATATACAACCTAAAATTTCATTTAAGACAGAGACAGACAATTAAAAACAACTGCTGCATTGGCTTATTACCAACTGAAGATATTTCAAACAATGACGGAACAAAGGGCTCATTTGTGACGATTTCGTGATGTCATTGATATTAACCAGAACCGCTACAATGAGTTTGGTTCAAACTATTTAACGACAATTAGAACCGGTAAATCGATTAAAGATACCGAAATTTCAAAAAACCTCGTATCCTTAAGATTTCAAATGATATTAGACTTAAAATGATTGCTGTTGCCTAAGAATAATATCTGAAGAAGTTCCGAAAGATACGAACATGTCAAATAGCAAAATATAGGCATATTTTGTTAAAATGCAATCAAAATGCTTCAAGAATAAAAAAAATGTATATATTTGTAGTGTCAATTGTGTAAGCATTGCTTAAGTGAAAGAGTATTTAGCATATTAACTAACTGATATACTCAATGATAACTAATGAATGTGAATCTGCTCTGCTTCTTTTATTTATAGTTATCGGTGGGTTAGAAGGGGATGTCACGTGTTGAAGAGGCTGTGTTGTGATTGGTTGGGTATTGGTGGGTGTGTATGCTTTGTTTAATCTGGCGAAGGTCCATACCGTAGGAAAGCGAGAGCTGTCATCGTGTCGGTTTAGACAGAGGTGTCTTTTCTCTATTTCTGTAGCTTCGGAATAGTGGATGCCCTCAGGTAATTAAGAGATATGATAGTCCTACCATCCTCGAAGTTGATAAAGTGTCCTGATTGGATATGATGATGCGCGAGAGCTGAAGTCGGATCTTTTTTGCGAACTGACAAGAATGTTCATATACTCGATGGTTGACACCCCTATTGTACGACTGATGTAGCTTTGTAGGCAATCGCGACATGGAATCTCGTAAAATCCCTCAATAGATAATTTGTCTTTTGGGTTCCCAGTTAAGTTGGCGTTAGGTTGACTGGTGTTAGAGACTGTCTTTATTTGATGTCGGTGTAGAATAAGTGCTATTTTATTAGTGACTCCTCGAATGTACGGAAGGAAGTCTCTCCGGTGTTGTTGGTCTGTTTCTGATGTGGTTGGTGTATTCGGGGGTTGTTGCGATTGACTAATTATGCATGCAATCTGTTAAGGGAATAGATCTAAGAGCCAAAGATTTCATTACAGGACTCACTTGGGTGTGATTGGGCATTTAAGTATCGATTAGTATGGGTTGGTTTCCGCTAGACGGCATGTGAGAATCTGCCATTGCTGGTTTTTGTTGTGAGGACATCATGAAAGGGGAACGAAGAATCGGACTCGATTTCTATTGTGAATTGAATGTTAGAATGTATACCATTGAGATGTTGTAGAAAGAAGTCTAATGAATCTCTGTCATGAGGCTAAATGACAAAAGTATAATCAACATATCTAAGCCAGCAGGAAGGTTTTAAATTAGGCAAGTTTAGGGCCTGGGTTTCGATTTGTTTCCTGAAAATGTTAGCAAGCACTGGAGAAAGAGGTGAACCCATCGGGGCCCCACATACATGTTTGAACAAAGTGTCTTGAAATGAAAAAATATGTGCGCTGTACAAGTTTGATGATGTCAGAAGAGATATTGTATTTTGTTTTTAGAATATCTAACGTTACTGGGGACATTGGCGAAGAGAGACAGAACATCGAAGCTAACTAGGATATCATTTTCTAAAATTCTATAAGCACCTAACATATATTTCTAGGAAAGAGGAAAAGTTCTTTACTTTCGAGGATGCTTGTTCGGCTAGAGGTTGAAGGGTTTTGGCTAAATACCGGGCCAACTTACTAAAACATACAGAAAACTTCTCATTCAAAAATCTCTGCTTCTTTGTGATCTTGCTTTCCTGAAATCTTGCAGAAGCCATAACATCATTCCGAACACTTTCAAACTAAAACATCACACCTCTTCACGTTCAGTTTCCAGTATTTCCAGTTCCGCCCTGATACGAAATTCCATCCATTCAATCAGATATCAACTTGACCAAAGCAACCGAAATTTGTATCATTGCAACTCGTCATTACATACTTTCAACCCTCATCCAATTCTGTGGGACAATTTTGATCGCATTTCCCGCGATAAAGCTGTACACTTGTCTCAAAAGAAAACAGTGACTCAAAAACATAAACTAACAGGACTTATTACAAAACAAAAACCTGCTGTCACCTCACTCCCTCAGACGACCGTCCAGTACTTTTGTGACTTCTTAGACTCTACCAGTTTACACGTCCTATCTCAAGGTTTCAATTTCGCATTGATGCCAAAAAATATCTCAACTGAAAGAATCAATCAGTTCTGAAGTTGAGGTAGCTTTTGTGAACTAACAGATATTGGTGCTGAATATACTCGTCAAGACATTGCTAGAGTACTTCGCACATGAAAGCCACCAAAAGCAAACCTAACTTCCAACGAAAGACATGCATTAAAACAACTACGTGACAACGATGACATAACTATTCTTCCTGGCGACAAAGGTAACGCAACTGTTCTTCTCAGCACTAAGGACTATGTTCACACTCCAGACTACGAAATAATTAACAATGATCCGACAACTTACTTAGAGAAAAAAAACAAGGAAATCATTAACAGAGCACATCTTCCTCTTGACGTTAAAAAGACCATCATTCCTCGTGAAAAGTTTTCTAAAATTCCCAAAATTTACGGACTACCCAAGATTTATAATAAATTATAATTTTGGGGTTTCTGTGGGCTAGTTTTTCCTGAAACTCCTAGTTGACGATATTCATATCGCATTTAAATATAAAATTCAATATTATGTTATATATGTTATATAAGTTATCCCATCGACTTATATGAAACAACCTAGCAACAGTTCTCAAGCTGAGTCAGCATAACACGTGTCGTCTCCAGTTACCCGCAGACGAACATCCGTGAGAACTGCAAGCGCTGCGACACCTTAGTCAGCGTTCTTAGTTTATAAATTATACTTTTTCATTGTAACAGCATTCATTATTACTTACAGATTTGTCTAGTTTAGTTTTAACACTCACTTTTGTCTTTTTTTATTGTTATAAAGTTTTATTATTATTTCCATTATTTTCAAGTTTATATTAAAAGTTTAATTATTTGTGAAGTATAAATAAAGTCTTTTTTAAAAAGAGAAATTTTGGAAGTGTGATATAACAAATTGGCGCAGTCAGTAGGATCCGTCTAACGTTACTAGAACACGAGTACTCTAACTGGTAGCGGCGGATTCCTATCCCTCAACGGAACAACGAACCTGAAAGAAGTCCTCACTGCAATCAAACGTAGAACACGGCGCTTTCAATGTTCCTGTTGATGTAAGTAATGGTGAATCGTCATTCGTTTTAAGTAAATACTATTTGATTTATTTTATTGAACATTGATTTTAATTATTTGATATAATCTATTTGATTTGATTAATATTGATTTATTTTATTATTTGATTTTACATATTTATCAATTTGATTTTTATTTTGATATAGTTGATTCAAGTGAAATATTAATTTATTTCATTAACTGATTTATTTCATTCTATTGATATATTTATTTGATTTCTTTTATTGATATTGATATATTTGATTTACGTATTTTATTGATTTATTTATCCATTTGATTAACTGATTTATTTGAACTATTGATTTTAATTGCTTTACTGTTCTATCGTTCAAACAATCGTTAATTCCCACTAACGTATTTTACAGTTCATTAACTTTCTATACCCTTAATATCGCATTTTTATACCCTTGTGTCCCAATTCTTTTATATCGATTAATATAAAAATGGCACAAGCTTCTCCAACACAGGTTACCACCGAAACCGAGAGATATCGGTTAACGGAAATATTTTCCGTAATACCTGAATTTGAAGGCGACCAAATTTCCTTGGGAACCTTTATAGACGCGTGTAATTGCGCTTATAATATGTCCACGGCGGATCAAAAATATTTGTTAGTGATCCATATCAAAAATAAACTCAAAGGGAAAGCGGCGCAGTTAGTAAATTCAAGGAACCCCGGATCATACCTTGAAATTAAACAGCTCTTGACCCTACACTTTGGAGATTCTCGTGATCTCTCGTCATTAATTCATGACCTACAACGTCTAAAGCAACTTTCGAACGAATCTCCACTGACGTTTTACAATAGACTCCAGGTACTGAGTGCCAAAATGCACTCCTGCATCCACAAAACGGCTGGACTTAGTCCCGAACAAAAAGACGCCCAGACCACTCTAGTGGATACAATGGTTATGAACACCCTTCTTACGGGATTAGAACCCCGTTTAGGTCAGGTTATACGTGCCAGTAATCCTAAAGACCTTCTAGAGGCACACTCCCGTATTAGAAGAGAGCTCCAACTTTCTTATTTCGAGGATCAGAAAACAAACAAATCTGTTCCTCTCAAACCAAATTTCCCACCTCGAAAGCCGACACAACCACTTAAGTGTCTTCATTGTGGTCGATTAGGCCACATAGCCGTAAATTGCCGATTGAAAAATCAAAACAATTCTCAACAATTCAATCAAAACCATAGGCCAAATCCTGTTGGGCCTAACCAGCAAACACGGCCAAATTTCCCCTCAAATACACCCCCTGCTCAGCAAGGACAACAGTTTCGTCCACAAAACTTTCAGAGACCCCCTTTTAGGTCTCAAATGAACCCTAACTATTATCGCCCATCGGTAATACAAAACAATCCTAATAACCGTCCTGAAAGGACACACCATTTCAATCAACACCAAAATGTTGATTACACTAATTATTCAGACTACAATTATTATACGGATGATAACACATACGATTATGAGGATGATCTTCAAAATTATCCCATCGTTGGACAAACGTTCGAAGATACTCCTATCGAGCCCTTTAATAGTCATCAATACCAGGATTTTCTAGCGCTTCCGAGCCTAGACCAACCTCCCGATTCGACAACAACTTTGTGCGAAGTCGAAACCCAAATTCAAAACTTGAATCTCGACGATCTGAACCCAGATTTGAACTTCCCGGAACAACTATTTCTTTAAGCCCACTTCTTACTGTAAACTCTAAAAATCTCTACTATATTCTTGACGCTTCTTCTAAATTTAAACTTCTTATTGATACCGGAGCTGGTATCTCTATCTTCAAAGAAAATACCGTAAAGAATTTCACCCAAAGATCTCCTGAAAGGGTAACTATTCAAGGTATTACCCACGAAAAAATTCCCATCTCACAATCAACTTTAATCCCTTTCGCTCCACGTAACCCACATAAAGTTTTCATATACGATTTGGACATTGAGTTTGACGGCATACTAGGATTAGATTTTCTTGAACACTATGAATGCATAGTTGACTTAAAATCTAAACAGCTAATAACAAATTTTAAAACCATCCCTTTACACAAAGTTCCCGATAACGATCAACCCTTGACTGATGTACCCGACACACTCAACGTTAAGCCCAATATTACTTCACAAACACCTACACAAAACAAAATAACCATTGAGGCACGCACAGAAAAGATCTTTAAACTTAAATGCGATCTTTCTAACATCGACGCCATCTTACCAACTCAAGAAATTGACAGAGTACGACTTCCAAACGCACTCGTACACATTAACTCAAAAGGTGAATTTCTAACTTCCATTATCAACGCTAACGCGATGCCCAAAACAGTAACTTTTTCTGATTTAAAACTGGAACCACTTGACAAAACTCACCCTCTTCTGAATTTCAATACAGACGATTATCATGAACCCCAATACATAGACAGAAACTCGACTATTAGACAACAAATTAGAACTGAACATCTAAATGACGAAGAACGCGAACAAATCACTGATCTTTGTTTGGAATTTCAAGACATTTTCTATCTTGAAGGTGACGTCTTGACTTTCACTAACGAGGTTAAACATTCGATTGATACGAACAACGCAAAGCCCGTTTTCACTAAATCCTATAGATATCCTCAAGTACATAAAGAGGAAGTGAAAACCCAAATTGGAAAAATGCTTGAACAAGGTATCATTAGGCACTCCTCATCTCCTTGGTCCTCCCCTGTATGGGTCGTCCCCAAGAAGCTCGATGCTTCTGGTAAACAAAAGTGGCGAGTAGTTATCGATTACAGGAAATTAAATGAATTGACTGTAGATGATAAATATCCTCTGCCAAATATCTCTGATCTTCTCGACCAACTTGGAAAGTGTCAATACTTTTCGACACTGGATCTCGCTTCCGGGTTCCACCAGTTGGAAATCCAAGAGGAAGATATTCCTAAGACTGGCTTTTCTGTCGAAAATGGTCATTACGAATTCGTTCGTATGCCATTTGGTTTAAAAAATGCACCTTCTACTTTTCAGAGGGTCATGGACAATATTCTTCTGGGTATACAGAATGAACGTTGTCTCGTCTACATGGATGATATCATCATCTACTCTCCGACCATCCATGAACATATTTCCCGGTTAACAGAAGTTTTTAAACGACTTCGGAAGTCTAACCTCAAAATTCAACCTGATAAGTGCGAATTTCTTCGTAAAGAAGTGGCTTATCTTGGCCATCTTATCACACAAGAAGGTGTAAAACCAAACCCTTCAAAGGTTGAATGTATTCAGAACTTTCCGCAACCCCAAACTCCGAAAGACATTAAATCTTTCCTTGGTCTCGCTGGGTATTACAGACGCTTCATACCAAATTTTGCGAAGATCTCTAAACCTCTGACAAAACTACTCCAAAAAGACGTCAAGTTCATCTTTGACGCAGATTGCAAGTCTTCCTTCAATGAACTGAAGCAAGCCCTTGTATCTGACCCAATCCTGATATATCCAAACTTTGAAGAACCCTTCCTGCTCACTACTGATGCTAGTGCTTTTGCTATTGGAGCGGTTCTTTCTCAAGGCCCCGTGGGAAAAGATCTCCCTGTCGCATACGCTTCTCGCACCCTCTGTGCTGCAGAGACACGATATTCCACCATCGAACGAGAATTGTTGGCCATAGTTTGGGCTGTTAAGCACTACAGACCGTATCTTTTTGGGAGAAGGTTTACACTCCTGTGTGACCACCGTCCGCTTACTTGGCTCTTTTCCATCAAAGATCCTGGCAGTCGTCTAGCCAGATGGCGCCTTAAGCTAGAGGAATACAATTATAAGATCGAGTACAAGCCCGGCAAGGTAAACCAAAACGCAGATGCTCTTTCTCGCATCAAAATCAACCATTTCAAGCAATGTGCTGATTTCCTTTCCAAAATCAAAATTTTCGCTAACAACGAAACTGACTCCGATCAACCTGAAAACTCTGACAATGACGACGAACATGACGAAAGAATTATCGCTGAGTTTAATCGATTTGTTCAACTCTACAAAACTGAGTCAATAATCGATTATTCTAAAATTGAAATATCCAATTCTCAACTTCTAGACAAGTCCCACAAACGCATAGTTACATTCTTTTGGCAAAACAAAACTAACGACTTACACGACAAAATTATTGATGACTTTTTCGAAGAAGAACCTAATTTCAGTAATGACACTCTTAACATCATGGCCAGTAAATCTGTCAGGCATAGAAAATACTTAGTTGTACCTTTGCCCTATGACCCTGAAACTGTCGTCTCACATCTTTTCAAAATTATTTATACCAACCAAGACCAATTCAACGATTCCGAAACATACTGCATAGAAAATAACATAGAACTTCCCATTCTTGAAATTTTATCTTTCATTCTCTCCGACAAAGAAATCAAATTGAAAATCTGCCAAAACATTGTTACAACTCCTACCGAAGACGAAATTCCTATAATAATACAACAATACCACTTTGGTAAAAACAACCTCCATCGTGGCATTAACGAAACTATCAGACGTATTAGGGAAAAATACAATTGGACCGGCTTAATTAAAACTGTAGAACAATTCATCAAATCCTGCGAAACTTGCCAAAAAGTAAAGTTCTGTAGGAAAAACCTAAGTGCACCTTTTGTTATTACGGAAACACCCAAGACTCCTTTCGAACGTATTAACATTGACATCTTTGAATACCCATCTAGAAATCATGCACTCACTATTAGGGATGAACTAACGAAATTTACACAAGCCTACCCCATAAACGACAAAACAGCTTCAACTGTCGTAAACACCCTTTTGATTTTCTTTCAACATTACGGCACTCCACTTCGCATCCATTGTGACTATGGACGTGAATTTGACAACACTTTAATGCGGGATCTATGCCAACTATACGACATAAAACTGACATTCTCCAGCGTTCAACATCCCGAGTCAAACGGTTCTATTGAAAGATTTCACGCGACCTTAGCAGAAATGATAAGGGCAAATACAGCGGAACATCCAAACGAACATCCATTTAATGTCCTCCCTTATGCCATCATCTGTTATAATAACACGAAAAATAAAACCACCGGTTTCACGCCCTACGAACTTATATTTGGGCACACTTCTAGTAGGCCTCCAGAAACCCTTTACAACCAGGAAAAACTTATTTCGAAATACGTAAGAGACCTAAATAACAGAATGGACTATTACTACAGACTCGCCCGTGCTAAAACCGAAAGACAGAAAGAAAAATCTAAAATGCGATTTGACCAACACGTTTCTACTAAACAACCCGATTACAAAGTAGGCGACAAAGTCTACGTAAAAGAGTCCCAAATTAAAAATAAAGCCGAAAACAAATTCAACGGCCCCTTCGAAATTACCGCAATACGAAAAAACTCTGCCACCGTCATAAATTTACAAACAAACCAAATAACTAAAGTTAACTTTGACAGACTAAAACCCTATTTTGAATAAATCCCTTTTTTCAGATTCTGTGGACTGTTTTCAGTCGTGAACCTTCAACAGTACTCCATTACGCCTGTTAACAATACTATAGGAGTTTTCTTCCATGAAGAAGGAACCCTTAAAATTTCTAATGACAAATGGACACTCCTTGTTTACAAAGATCTAAACCCCTTTCGAGACGCTATTTCTAACAACGACAATATACTGAACAGACTTTTAGAAACTATTAACGACAACAAAACCAACATTAAAATCTTCAAATCAAAAGTACAGACTCACGTAAGCCTCCTGAAACAAATATCTAAATCAATTAACATCAAATATACAGAAATTTTCGCTGACACTGAGACTTACAGTACCAACAGAAAGAAACGCGGACTCATTAACGGACTGGGATCAATTTGGAAATCTATTTCCGGTAACTTAGATGCAACAGACGGACAATACTTTAGTGACTCTATAAATAAAATAACTAAAGACCAACATCAAATTGAAAACTTAATGAAACGACAATTATCCGTAACAACTTCGGTCATTAAGAACCTTAACACCACAATACAAAAATTTCAGTCCGAAGAGAAAATATTTTCGGAAAATATTGAAGCAATTAGGAAGTCAATTGAGTTCATTACAGACGATCTTGCTTTTTATGAACTTCAAGCCAATGTCTTGGATTTGTGTGAAAGCTTAATGGAAAGTTACGTATACATTGAAGATACTCTCAACGATGTATTAACTGCAGTCTCTTTCGCCCGCCTAAAAATTTTACATAGTTCAATAATAAACCCAGTAGATTTGGTCGATTCCCTTCAGAAAATATCACAGTCACTTCATGAAAATAACTTACCACTTCCAACCTATAGTTCAAATGTAGCTCGATACATCGATCTAATAGAATTGGAAGCTTTTCAAATCAATACTAAAATTGTTTTTGTACTAAAAATCCCCTTAGTCAATCCTGAAACCTATACACTGTACCGCTTGTATCCTATCCCAGTTTTGGATTATCGAACAGGATTTCACCATATTCTTCCAACAAAATTAAAATATATCGCGAGAGATGACGATTCGCTATTGTACGCATCTTTCGAAGACTTGAGTGACTGTAAGCCATTATCTAAAGAACATAAGATCTGTTCCAAAGTTATTCCACACACCATAGGCAAAGAAGCCCTCTGCGAAGCACAGCTTCTTAGACAGCCAGCAGCCCTTCCTCCAACTTGCAAGCCTTTAATATTATATGCCGAAGAGTATAATATTCAAGAGATTGACCTGAACCTTTGGTTAATCTCGATTTCCGGACAGTTGCCCATCAACATCAAGTGCAAGGGAGAAGATGTCGTTACCCAATCCATATCGACAAATTCTCTACTGACCATCCAACCCAGTTGCAATGCCTTCATCGGAAACACCAGGGTCCATGCCAGAAGGACCACCAGCAACGTTGACAACATCACACTTAAGAGTCACCCAGTCAACATCCCCTACAACTGTTGCGACAACCTGCCAACCATCAGTCAGCTTCCAAAGTTGAAACCCATGAGACTACAAGAATTGGATGCCAGAGACCTGAATATCGCTAACCATAAGCTTAGACAATACTCCAGGGAATTGGAAAAGCTCCTAGACCAACCATTCTTGGAGAAACACACCTCCTGGTTTACGATCATCACAATGGCAACAACCGCAATTGTGGTTGCCCTCCTTTCCATGAACATCATCAGGAAGAAATTCCAGAAGCCTCCAACGATCAGCCCTCCTGCCGATCCAGCACCACCACCAGGTCCATCAACCATCAAGCCCAGGGTAAAACTCCATAGCCTCCTTAGTCCTGTCGAGGATATTGAGTTGCAGAACCTCCCTTAAAAGTCGATGCTGTAGCATCAACTTTTTTATATGGATGGGAGTTGTTATATAAGTTATCCCATCGACTTATATGAAACAACCTAGCAACACTTCTCAAGCTGAGTCAGCATAACACGTGTCGTCTCCAGTTACCCGCAGACGAACATCCGTGAGAACTGCAAGCGCTGCGACACCTTAGTCAGCGTTCTTAGTTTATAAATTATACTTTTTCATTGTAACAGCATTCATTATTACTTACAGATTTGTCTAGTTTAGTTTTAACACTCACTTTTGTCTTTTTTTATTGTTATAAAGTTTTATTATTATTTCCATTATTTTCAAGTTTATATTAAAAGTTTAATTATTTGTGAAGTATAAATAAAGTCTTTTTTAAAAAGAGAAATTTTGGAAGTGTGATATAACATATATAATAGACTATATCAAGAACAGATGAACAGGTTTCAGTTTTAAAACTCTTCTGAAATTTTGTCCCTTTATTTTCTTATTTGTCACAATAGCTACATAAAAAAATGAAATTACCACAGCATAACAAGTGGAGTTTATAAAGACTAGAAATACAGGAGTTAGTTCTGGCGTTTGCCTCTCATAAATCCTTGTTTCAGGTGTTTTCAGAGATAAAGACTAGAAATTGAATTTGGATTTAATTACACAAGCGTTTGGATTTTCGAAAATGATATGAACATGCAGTTTGAAGAAAAGAATAAAACCTACAAGACAGTTCATTTATTACTACAAATAACACAAAAACCAATTTTTTAATGTTCATTCTTTCGAAAAACGCCTTTATATGATGAACTAGCATTTAAATCCTAGAAATATAGACGTTGGGGTTGTGTTTGATTCTTAAAAATCTAAGCTAACATCTCATGTAAAAAACATGCGCCATCTACAAATTGTTCATTCATTATTTATGACTAGATTACAGAAATGTAAACCTTGAGTTTTTTCTTGAACTCCAACAAAACAAACGTTGCTTAAATCATTATCGAGTATTGAAGAAGTGACAGAAAAACAACAACGTTGTTCCATTTCTTTACAAGTCAAGTTTATACATACTAATTACACTAACATCACCGAATTAGTTAGAGACGTATTTACATTAAATTTGAACTGTTTTATTTTTCTACAAATTCATAATGGCAGCATTTTGTTCGCTGGGAAGCGGTAAAGCTCCGAAGAAAGCCCAAAAAGCTGAATAGAACATCTGAAAGGCCGACAAGAAGAAGAACAGCAAGATCATGAATATCAACAAATTTCATCAACAACATTTTCGAACATATTAGACCCGAAGCCTCTAGATCATCAGTGAAGGTACAAAAGTTGTTAATAAATACGAGTATACCAGCTCCAAATACTGTCTACGCGATATGACTCATTTTTAACCAAACCCATAGATCCTGACTACTTACTGTCTGAATGCCCTAATTATTTGGGGCGCAGTTGAAGCTGAATGAAATATTTTTTGGGCAAATGATTTCAAAAAACTGGATTCAATTAATATTCCATAAGAAAGCAAATAAAAGCCTCTGCATGTAATTTTTTATAAAAACATCTTTTATTATTTATTAAATTACATTAACTGATTACTCAGAAATCATAAGAAAAAACTGTATGTATAACTAAAATACTTATACAGTGTAACGAAAATAAGGCTCTAATATTGTAGGTGTTTGCAATAGTAAGCTGTCATTAACTAATGTCGATTTTATGAAAAATACTTTTATGCGGTTTTAGTTTTTTAGTTTTCATTTATTACTGAAATTATTTTAACAGATATAAACAAATGAAAACTATATATCGTCACTTTTTAAGTTACACAAGATAGAGTGAACAAATTTGTGTCCCACTAAGGAGACTTTCCTAAGTAATTTTAAATGATAGCTGAAAACATATTTAAACCATTACAATTAATATGTCACATGCATTTTAGAGAGCAATATGGTTTTAATAAAAAAATAAAAAATGTAACAGGACTACAATAACAAAATAGGATTTCGATTTTTTATCTAATTTTATTTCTGATAAAGTAATGATAAATAAACAAAAACTAATATCGCAAAAACAAATCCCTAAAAAATCAAAATCGGTTAAAGTTAGTTTACTGTTGCACCCATATAAAAGTGTGTAACTCTTTCCCAACCAACAGAATGCCTCATTCTGTTCCTAAGATTCTACTGTTAACTCAAAAAAGTTTGTCTAAAAAAATCAATAACCTCTTCAGCAGTACACTCATCTTTCATAGCAATAACTATAAAGTACTCTTAACATACCTAGTTTCCGCCTTTCTGTCGATTAGAAGATCCGTTTTATTTCCATAAACTCTGACTAAGACAGTTTCCTCATCTTCCATTCCCGCCGGCTTGCACCCCATCAGTTTGTTTGTAATTCCATCTGTCAACAGCTATTCATATTCGTCTATTATTCATAAAAAATAACTAGAGTTATGGAAAAATAATCGTGAATAATGAAAGTTACTAATGAAAAAGAAAGGTTCTACGTGATGACAGAACGCATATCATACAATTATTGTGTTTTGATTTACCTATTGAACCTTGAATATTTAAAACTTTATAAATAACTACTAACCATACCAACACGTGCTAGTCTTACTATTCGAAACTATAAAACATTTAGCATCAATCATATTTTAGTTAATTGCAATTTCCAACTTACATTTAGAAATTAAACTCTTTAGGCTGTGCCGCAAACTATCAAACACATAAAAAACATTCATGATGTCCTTACTGGAAATTAAATTAGTGCGATTGTCACAATTTTATGTAGCCGCAGTTGATTTGTTTTCGCCCCCAGTTTCAACTTGAGGCTGTCACTTTGAGGCAACGTGTCGCCCGCACCGCGCAAATCGCGTTTACATGGAACACAGCCTTTTAGTGTCTAAATTCTTACAAATTTATTATATACAAATTTATTATAGGCATGCATATATCCCAAAAATTACTGAGTTTAATTTAACTATTCTATATTTTTTAACAATGTGAACAAGATATGTGCAACTAGAGAAAATAGGAACTATAAAACACATCTATCTGTACATGTATATATAAGAATGCCACTAGCAACTAGTATTGGATGAACCTACAGAAGAAATGAAACAAAAATTGTAATGGGTAATTCATATGTCCTATATTAAGCAGAGATAATAATGGCGACACAGGAATCAGCCAAGGTGACGCAATCTATCAAATAGCTCAGCTCATTTAGAGAGAAATTGATCTTTTGGTGACAAAATTAATAGTAGAATGAAACTAATATCAACGTGTTCTAAAGATAAAACATGACTAATTGAACACCTCAAAAAATCGCTAACAATTTAGTTTTTTACCTTTCACACAAAATCTACCCGAGAAACCGAGGTTGCTACTATGAACACTGTTGTAGAGAAATGAAAAACCTACAAAATGAACTGAAAGGGTAGATCTTCTCATACCCACTTTATGTTCGAAAAATAAATATTGTAGCCCCGGTAGTTTTTGTAACATTTCAGTGAAACCCATGGAAGGCCGTATTACCTCACCTGATGACTATGATTCTGAATGAAATAGGGTTGAAAAGTAAAAGAATTGATATGGAGAACCCTCATCTCAGTTTTCCAAAGTACAAATACATATAATAATTAAAAAATGTTTGGCCATTCTGGACTGATCGTCTGGACGAGTCCATTCCAGAAATTGCTAAGTTTTACAGAGGTACCACCTGTGAAACTTTATCCTTATATTAATAATAATTTTTCAAATTTCAGTTTTATGCAAACACATATTTATATTTCTAACATAATATAAATTTATTTAATACATTTAGCAAAATGGAAAAACTTCATGTAGGTAGACACAGACAATAATGATGGAGCAATCATTTTTCATATGCAAAAGACGTAAGCTGTTATAAAAGATTTTTTCCGTTTGTAAATTATTCAATAAAATATTAAAACAGATAGGTATATTTAAAGAAATTCAGATTTTCTATTGATATATATAAATAAACGACAAACCAAATTTCTTCACATATATATTTTTTAATATTCTATTGAATCATTTACAAACGTAAAATCTTTCATAATGCCTTTTGGATATGAAAAATAATTGCTCCATATTATTGTCTATGTCTACATGGAATTTTGGTATTCCATTTTGTTAAATTTATTAAATAAATTAATATTATAATAGAAATATGAATATGTGTCTGCATAAAATTAAAATTTGCAACAAGCGTATTTATTATGTGGATAAAGTTTCACGGGTAGCACAACTTAGCAATTTCTCGAATGGACTCGTCCAGGCAATCCGTCCACGGGCCCGATTCTCGAAACCTTTTGACGGCTCAACCACTCGACTTTCGACGTAAGTCCATGAAAATTGGGATTAATGAAGTTTAAACAATATATTAAACTTCAATTACTTCATTTGAAGACGCGAGATGTAAGACCGACACCTTGAAGAGAGTATTCAATTATTTCAGTTGATGAATGATTTCCAGAATCGGGCAGCTGAATGGCCAAATATTTTCAGTTATTAAATGTATTTATACTTTAAATTTTGGAAAATTAAGATGAGTAGTCTCTAAACCAACTCTTCTACTTTCCAACCCTGGTTTATTCATAATGAGAGAGCCATCTGGTAAGGTAATATGGCCCTTTAAAAAATGTTCTTCAATCGGTTTGACTGAAATTTTGCAAAAACATCGGAGCTACAATATTTATTTTTAGACCATAAAGTGAGTACGAGAAGATCTACACTTCAGTTAATAAGAATATTTGAAGACGCGAGATGTAAGACCGACATCTAGGATTTTCAAGGAATGACACCTCGAAGAGAGTAAGAATATTTGAATTATAAAATATATTTTTTTGTAATTTCTAGTAAATGTTCCATTATCTAAGGAACCAATTAACGAAATTGCGCATATAGTAGCTTATTTGGTCGATTTTTCATTACGCTGCAACAATGCCCATAGTAGCAAACTTGGTTTTTCGGGTAGATTTTGTGTTTATGGTAAAAAAACTAAATTGATACCGACTTTTTGAGTTTTTTTGTTAAAAAAAAACAAAAACGGATCCATAAAAAATGTTGAATTTTTATGTCAATTAGTCATGTTTAATCATTAGAATACGTTGATATTGGTCTTGTTCTACTATTAATTTTGTCACGTATTTACTTAAATGACCTGGGCTAAAGCGGCATTAGAGAGTATCTTTCGAAAGTTAGATTGGAATATAAAGGACTTCATTATCAAACACACATACCAACTATAACAAATATAGGAACTTCAAGCAGCAAATAATAAAAATGTCCTATAAATAATTTTCAACAAAAAGAACGAACTAATAGACACTCAGGACATCACAAAAATTAACACAAACCTAGAACTATAGAATATCTGAGTCAATTAACTCATATATTTTTTATTAAAATAAACACATTTAGGTAATTTAAACTTATATGTATTTGCTATTGACAATATTGGTCATCAGGTTAGTGGCTTCTTCAGAATACAAAGTACAATGAATAAATGGCAGAAATGGCAATGGGCTAGATGTTTGACAAGACCACAGGACAATAACTGAACAACAAAAATCACTGAGTGGTATCTAGGGGCGCTAAAAAAACAGGAGGTATAACTTATTTATAAAAAGCTAACAAAGAAACACAAGAAAAGGAATGAAAAACGCCTATGTAAGGGAGGCTACGCCATGGAATAATGGGAGAACATATCTGAACATAAGGGATCATGATGATAATTACTATTATATTTTAATTTTAAAATAAACATAAAATAATATTTTTTCAACTCTAACACTTTTGTATAAAAATGGGAGTTTAGATAAGTATTGTTCTGCAGTAAGTTGATCTATTGAAATTTAGGAGCAACAACATTGTTAATTTAGAAAAAAAATACCGTAAATGAAAAAAAGTAGTTGTAATACTATAAATACTATAAAATATGTTAGTTGTGGTCATTCTTACGTTCTAGATCAATCGACCATATTAACCACAAAAATTATTAGAGTATAAAAGTAAAAGATGTGAATGAAATTAATTTCCAAAATCTTAAACTAATAAGAGAACAAAACTCCTCTAAAACATTTTGCCCAATAAAGTAAAGAGTAAAATTCAGAAATATGCATTCACCGTGTTTAAAAAGTACTGGTACGGCGGATTACTTCGACAGGAAGACATTTTTCAAAAATATGGTCAATACAAAACTTTTAGAATTTTTTCCGGCCCACAAAATGGTTATAATGGATTTGACCTTGACCATGACCTTCGACGTCAAATCAAGGTCAAGTTGATTTTTTCAAATAGGAACACCCATTTTTGATACCTAAAATGAAGAGAGCAGGAAAATTTACGTTCAAATATGTCCTTGGTCATTTTTTCCATTTAACCTTGATGGCCAGCAAAGGTCAAATTGAGGTCAAACCAAGTTTGGCTTCTTACAGCGGATATTATAGGCCCAAGAATAAGATTTTTTGACAGAGGCATTTGTCATTTTAGCTTGGCTACGCAATGGTCATAATGGATTTGAACTTGACCACGACCTTCAAAGTCAAATCAAGGTAAAGTTGATTTTTTCAAATAGGAACACCCGTTTTGGATACCGGAAATGAAGAGAGCGGAAAATTTTACTTTCAAATATGTCAAACGTACAAATCCTCAAATATTCAAATATTTTTAAAGCGCCATTTTGAATGTTTAACTCTCAATTCGAATTTCTTATTTCTGATTTTCCCAAAAATTCCTTGGCGCCATTGGTCAGGGTCAAATTCATTATGATCATTGTGTAGCCATTATGAAATGATGAATGCATCTAGCACAAAAGTCTCTTTCTTGGGCCCATATTGTCCATATTGTACGAAGCCAAACTTGGTATGACCTCAATTTGACCTCTGCTGATGGTCAAGGTCAAATGGAAAAATAGTCAAGGACATATTTGATCGTAAATTTTCCCCCTCTCTTCATTTCCGGTATCAAAAATGGATGATCTCATTTGGAAAAACCTAGGTTGACATTTATTTGGTCGAGGTCAAATCATTATAACCATTTTGTAGCCAGGAAAATATTCTAAAAGTTTTTATTGACCATATTCTCGTAAAATGTCTACCTGCCGAAATAATTCGCCGTACCGGGACTTTTTGAATATCGTGTATATCAACCATAATACTACATAAATTACATTTGTAAGTAATATACAGAGAAATTGTTCATAGAAACGGTCTGCTTTTTAAAACGCTGTATCATCAAAGCTTAGCATTTCCAAATCTACGTTTATATTAAGTTTTTTCTAATTTTTGGATAATGAATCCTAACAAAACGTCGGTTACTAAACACCCTATATGTTGGTTAATTGTATAGAAATGAATTATTCCAATAATCTATATTCATTACCATTTTATCAGTTGCTGAGTTATTTTTCGTTAATTGCGTATTTTACAATTGGTATATACAGCAAATATACTTTAAAATGTTCCACAATCCTTTAAATTCCATATACCGTTTAAATATTAAAACTGTTGAAAAGAATAGTATGTCGTCAATAAGGACAAAATTTCGAAATGTTTTACATGAAAAATATAAAACATTCAATAGTTGCTCATTATTTTTATGTTGCATGGATTTTTGCAAAGAAACTAAAAACTATATACTGACAATCGACATGTACCAATGAACATGTATTTAACTTTCGATTATAGCTTACTTAACTTTTAGGTATACTTATTTAGTTATTTATAAGAGTTTTATATTCATTGCCTCAACGTCTACGAATTTCAATCTACTTGTAGTCTATGTAGTCGTTAAGTGGGATATGCTGCCCACTTTAAATGAGATACATTTATCTTCTCTTTTGTATTTTTCCTTAATACATTTAATATTTTCTATTATAATATGATCAAAAGATTTTCCATTCGCATTTTACTTATTGACATTTCTTTTATACACACTTCTCCTTCCCAGTAACTATTGAAGCAAATACCTTTGAAAATAATTTCAATTACATTTAGGTTGCATTTTTATTTCTATAGACTTCTTCTTTTCAATGTTTTGACTTACAGTTTGTTCTGCTGTCACCCATCGTTTCCTTGTTTAGCTGGTCTGATGTCTTCCATTAATTTGTTCTGTTTTCTCAATTTATTTATCTTTGTTTTATTTAATTTTGCAATCTTTAAGTTTTCTTAAGAATTTCATTTCAATTTTGAAACTAATGACATTTTGAAAAGCTAATGAAGAACGCTTTTATGACAGGCCCCTACTTCTCAATTAAAAAAATGGGGGTTGTATTTAACACTAGAAAGAGATTTAATTCCTTGAATAATTCCTCTTAAATGCTTAGGATATCATCGCTTTTACTGCAGTATACTGTATACAGTATACTTTGACATTGACCCTAACACATTGTATCTTTCTGCATCCATTGTGTCCTTCTGTTAACAAAGGGTCAGTTATTTTCTCCAGCAAATCTTCTGTAGTTATCAGACCTTTCTTTCCAGATATATTTTCTAATATAATAATTTATTTGAAAAATACTCTTTCATCAATGGGTTTCAGACTATTGTTCCTTATGTCACGCATTCGTATATTTAGTATCTGATTTGCTCCCCTTATATCCCTATGTTCGTTCCATTCCGTTAATAATTTTGAAAAATGTATTTAGACTATTAGTATTAACCTAGTTTTTTATTTAATGACCTATCAACCTAATTAAACTTATGATTAACAATACGTTTATTTTACCACTAATGTATTTATTAAAATGTTTCGAACAGTTAGTATTATTCTTGTTATTCTTATTAATTAAAATGATCCAGTAGTGCAAATACTAATAGAAATGGCTAGCTGCAACGTACATATCAATATAAGTATTCAAGTTATTTACTGTCCTATTCACTTCATTATACTGTGGCTTCAAATTCCAGTTTCACTGCTTAAAATTTATTATCTGACGAAAGTTATTTGTTGGGATTATTTAAAAGGATATATTATAAAATCGCATGACCTCTATGTTGATAAAGGAGGTCAAATTTTCAAGGGAATTCACATTTTATCCGAATCATTTTTATAAAACAGTACATGTTATAATTAAAATAGTAACACTAGAAACACTAAGTATTTCAAAACAATACACAATGAGAGCGATATATTACTGGCTGATTTTGTTTCCAAATATTTTCGAAACTATTTATATGAACACACGATTTTTTTAAATTTTAGTATTTTATTTCGGCGGTACATTTTGGGTATGGATAATTGGCACCCCTAGCTGCCTCAACTATTGTTTCCAAAAATCTAAATATAGATATATTTCCAATTGTGAGTGGAAAATAACAACACGAATGATATGGTTCAACCATCTCCGGTCTGTTCCTGAAGGTTGCACCTTTCCTAAAAAAATTCAGGAACCTGGCTGATTAGGTTAGGCCAAAACAAGAAGTCAAACTTGTAGAAAGTATTTATCTCAAAAGATGTGTTATATCTGCCTAGCATATAACTAGGATTTTACTGAAACCACATGTTCTCAAGCTTCACCAACGACGGTTGCAGCATTGCCAGCACCATTTTCAATAAATAAATAAGGTCCAGTAAAGCACGTTTTTCATATTCCACTCCAAACAAAAAAACCTGTCGCAAATGTAAATCCCGTTCCTGCAGACTACACCTTAGAGGTATCCCCGAAAACAATGTCAAACACCGCCAAATCTGGCGACTTGGCTGGTCCGGTGATATAGCCGAAACAAGAAATGAAACCCTTAGGAAGTATTTATCTCAAGATTCACCAACGACAATTGTAGCATTGCTACATAATTTTCAAAAAAAAATAGGTCTAGCAATGCACGATTTCCAAACTCCACATGAAACAATAAAACATTGCAAATTTTATTTCCGTTCTTGAACGTGTTCCTCAAATTCGGTAAATCTGTCAACTTTGAATGCTTGCTGGCAAAAGTTACGGTCAGAGACAGTACAAACTAATAATTGTATTTAGTAGAATATGCTAAGTCTGCAGGAAGAAAATGATGAAAATAGTCAAGAATTTCTAATGGAAGAAAAGATTGATGTAGCAAGTATGTTTGAAATAGCATCTGGAACAAACCAGACCCCAGATTCAAATGATGACAGAAGCTTCGATGAAAATAATAAAGTTCAACATTTTATTTTACCGAATAATTGAGGGAGTATTTCCTAAGTGAAGCAAAAGCATTACTTTAAAAGAGGATTTTATTAATATTTGGGTTCGTATAGCGAAAAGTACAAAGGTAAAAGTAAACAACCTAAAATAACAGATTTTTGCAAAACATGAAAATGAAAAACAGATGTTGAATAAACAGAAGAAGTTAATAATATTTCGCACTCGAATGATAACTAGTAATAACCTAAAATAACAGATTTTTGCAAAACATGAAAATGAAAAATAGATGTTGCTGAATAAACAGAAGAAGTTAATAATATTTCACACTCGAATGATAACTAGTAGTGTTGAAGAACATATATTTTTTTTGTAAACTTAAAAGTTTTATTTTTTTTTATTTATATTTATGAATCCTAACCCTGTTTTTTGTATTAGTTTTTCAGGACCCGAACTATTGTATTATATAGTTGTCTGTACATATTTTTTTCGAAAATTGGTATTTCATACATATTATATAAATGAATGTTTAACTACAAAAAAATATTTTTTGTGAAAAATGTTTTTCATGCATTACATTATTCAAATATTATTTCTAGTCCAATTCTATATTCGTATGAAAATAATTTGAAGAGTGTACTAAAAGTATGTGTTTCTGAGAAGCAATAATGATTCACCCTGTAAATTGTAAGAACAAAATATATTCATACCTTAAATTGTATGTCATCCTGTCTCCATGCTGGCCGGATTATTTCCAAGATTTTGGTAGCTCCTTTTTGTATGGCATTTTCATCAACGGTCACCGGGATGTGCGGAACGCCGGATGTTGAGGACCCAGCAGAATTCATTCTACCAGCAGTTACGTTCAGTACGCCTGCAACCAAATGAGCGAGTGACAAAACAAATAACGAAATAACGTATAAATAACGTCTAGTTCTCCCTGCAGCTACAATTCGTATATTAAATAAATAATATCAATGAACGTCGACTCGTAATTTTATCGCATGTATAGCCATTAGTACGTTATAGATAAGAGTGTGGGTAACTTCATTAAAAAAATAATGTTTATGAAACGCGTTACTGGTAGTTCGAGTTGTCTCTGCGTTTCGCTTTTTGTTGGACGGTACGAATAAATATACAACAATATAAACAAATTATGTAAAAACAACGTTTTAATTATTAATTAATATGGAATATACGCAATATATTCAATATTCTCTGTGAATTTTGTTTATAGTGAAGTACAAGAAACTTATAGGTTAAAGGTTTGTCTACAACCGCATTTGCTTATATTCATAAAGTTCTTTACTAAATTTAAGCAAACATATTGATTTGTATAAAAGTTGCATAAGTGAATTATAATTAATAGTCGCAATAAAAAATGCTCGACTAAATCAGTGACTATTAGTTCTGGAGACGGTGCAGCCCAGAAATTATCCATTCCACCCCATTTGTCTACAAGCTGTCGTCTGTAATGTGGAGGAGCTGTAGCATATAGAAACCACATAATCGGTCTTACATTTAAATGAGTATTTTATAAGCCTGGTTTGTGGTTTTAAAAAAAGTGCAAGTTCTAGAATATCAGTGTGTTTGGCCAATAGTAAGATTCAATAAGTAAACTAATTACTATGTTAGTACTTCATTGTTGTGGAAATTGTTGACCCCATTTTTGGTAAATTTTGTCTCACCAGCAACTAAAATAAATGTAGTAGTATTGTCAATTATGGTGAGTCTTGTAAAACCTATTGATAAAATTCCAAAATTCTTCATATTCCAACGCTTCTACCCATTGATAATGGTGGAGGGAGGTAATCTACAAAAACTGTGGAATAAAACAAAATATGTATGAATACCTACAATCATTACCCCATATAACACTCTCAAATATCTCATTTTTCTGTTCCGTTGCTCAAAACCCATGAATGTTCAAATAATGTGCCCATGAGGACTTTGTTGATGTCAAACAGTACTACCTACTAAATTTTTAGCCAATTTGCGTGTCCCCACGTTTCCATTTGTTTTGTACGGGATCATATTTATGTGGATGTAACGTCGGACATTACTAAGAATGATTTTAGACATTATATATTTCTGTTCTATCTTTTATAAATACATCAAAATCACAATCATTTAAAATTAAGTGTACTACGAATTCCAATGCTTGACAAAAGTGCCAAAAGTTACTGATGTAACAGTTGGTCAGGTATAAAAACGGGTTGGGACAAACACTGCTGCTAAAGGTAAAAATGATCAAAAACAAAAATCATGTACTGTGGTATCTTTAATGGCTATCAAAGAAAGATAATAGCGCAAGGGGGTAGACTAAAGCTTATTTGGCAAATAAATTGCTAACAAGAAAAATAAGAATAAAATAAATAAAAATCAACGGATATTTTCAATTAAACTTTTTTTCTAAAGTTTTGAGCATTAACAACACCGACACCACTGTCACACAGGCAAAAGAAGTTGTATGGATATCCAACGGAGACTAAATAATTACAATGGCGCCTTCATTTTGTTTCAGAGTCGTTTACAAATTACAGAGATCATTCTTAATATGAGCATTATTGACCGCAAATTTTATTACTTATTTATATAGATCGCTACGTTGTTAACTAATATCAATGATTATATCTCAGTGTTTTTATCTGTCAATAAGTATATAATTTAAATTGTTGAAATGCAATCAATTATAGTTCAATTACAAAATTAGCATTATATTAAAGGACTGGTTACCAGCCTTTCCAGCTATTGCGATTTTCTTGAAATACTTGTCGACCTTGAAATATATCGTAGCAAATAATTGCTGTTGGTGTAGGATCTGTAGCAAAAGAACCTCCAGCATATTTACTAAACAAATTTGTGCCAGTAAAACATAAATATAGAATTCGCTCAATTCAGGCAAACTGGTCTATTTTCAAAATAAAAATAATCGAGTCGTTAAATAATAGTGTATTTATCTGATAATTCTGAAATGCCTATGAAGATTTAGGAATAAGTTTAAATGATGGACAAAAACGACTACTGGTTGTGAAATGGTGAAGGAACTTTTAATCCTGAAATCATTGCAAGAGCTTCAATCCACAGAACCACTATAGGTTTCTCAACTTAAGACACAAAATGATGGCTTGTTACTTTTAGCACTTAGAAACCTATCAAAACTTACTTACGGTTAAATATGTCTCACTGATAGACTGTCAAATCTGATAATTGCAGATCTACAAAGTGGTATTTCCTAAGACTTGAATCATTGCTAATAAAGAAATTTGCAAGTGTTAAAGCAAACACAGTTGTAATCTTATTTCCCCTTTAGCTTGTTATAAACAACTTCTTAAAAAATATTTAACTTTGGCGTTTACGTATCGTGAGCTTTATGTGCGCCGAAAAAGTTTAATTTTTTCTTTTCAAATATATAGTGTTTTTTTGTTAGCAGTTCTATTCATTGTATCCCTGTTTCCCCAATATCTACAATCCTATTATCACCATTGCTTCTTCCACTTGGATTCTCTAGAACTTTCATCAACCGTGTCTCCTCCTAATTAGGCACTACTCTGGATTCTCATTACATCTTCTGACGTGTTAGTCCCATGTGAGTAATTCTCTTCTATAAGTGTTAAAACATATTTATTAACTTTCATCGTTCTTTTCATTTCATTACTTCTTATTTGATCTAGCTCTCTCACTCCACAGCTTCTCCAGAATTCCATTTCGGTCCCTAAGATCTTTTCTTTATTATTTTTGTTTGGAAACCACGCTAGACCGAATTCGGTTTGGAAGTTTAAAGCCCCCTCCCTCGAAATTATAGAGTTTTATGTTTGAAGATTCATTTCTAACAAATCAACGGTCTTTATAATAAAAATAAATTTTATATTTATATACTTTTATATACCCTGAACAAAAACATAATTTCTTCAGTCCCAGTCAATCCATCCCCGTTCAAAAAAAACTTAAACCCCTCTCCAAAAAAATTCTGCATTTTTGCCTCCTTCCACGTCACCACCTCCATAGTTTCTGTTAATGATGAGCTGTTACAGGTGTACATGACAAAAAGTATTGTTACGAGAATTCATCCGACAGCTGGTGCAATCGGCCATCAACCAATTCGTGGAAGGGACATTATTCCGATAAATTCTGGGAACCCGAAATGTTTGTCTCTCCACAGGCGAACCGCTGCCGTTACTGGGAATTCCCTTAAAGCTTCCAAAACATGAAAGAGTTTCCCAATGGTTCGTGGACGTACCAGACAATTCCAAGATAAATATATAAATAAGAAACAGCTGGCGATAGGAGGCATTCAGTTTTCGTCGGTCGTATTGTACAGTTAAGATAAAATGTAAATAGTAGTTTCTGTGAATATAAATTTTTGTAAAAGTAGTTGAAAATAAGTTGGACTGTGTTTTTAAATAAATCCAAGAACTGAACTGAACCCGAGTGTGAAAATAAAAACATTACAGTATATTATTAAAATATGCCTACTGTGAACCTGAATATAACAGTATAACCGAAATAGTAAAGGCTGGTTTAACTAAACACTTTTGAATACTGGTTTCTGAAAGATTGTTGAAGAAAAGTTCTTTAATAGTAATTTGTCATCTAATAGATACCATTTAAAATAGCAAAATGAATTAATAGAGTGAGAAGAAACTAATAAACCGTGGACTTGTCTCCAAAATTTCTATTAAAAGAAGGTATTTGGGCCTTAATATGAATGCACGACTTTTTATCGGACAAATAAATTGAAAAAACTATCCCAAACGCCAATTTTAATAGAAATAAAATCAGTTTTAGTGCCGACTCGAATAAATCCCTTCCAAGGAAGAAAAAACAAACTAATAGGTAGGTCCTGCCAAAGGTCTCATTTTCAACAACTGTAAATGATAACAAATCACAGACAAGACCATCTAAATATTTATTATGATATGCTACGCAAACCGATGACATTTAACCATAAAACTAATCTTACAACTGGTAAAATACGGAAAAAATATCAGCAATCGAACAAAAACTGAAAACGGTTCTATAGAAACTTATAAGTTTGAAGCATTGTATTTACCACTGCTTATTTTTTTTCTAAAATAACTTCGGCCGATTTAGTTTATAAATTGTGTTGTTTTGTTTATTTTCATCTTTCAACTTCAAGAATAATAAAATCCTGAATAATGTCAATTTTTATAAACAAAACTTCAATTTTTGACAAAAATTACCTCTAGGGGTAATAACTATCCCTTAAAAAAATTAATGTAAAGGGGTATAAGGTATGATACCGCGTTTAAAACAGTTTTCAATTCTCTATTCATCGAAATAGGACTTTTTGAATTTTTGACGTGGATACTCAAGAAAAAAGTAATTCTATTTTATACAAACAAGTAGACCTCGAGTCAAATACATGTCACGATTTAATAGTCTAGTAGTTAGTTAGTACTAGTTTAGCCAAAAAAGTAAAATCAGATCTTTTTGTGACATTCAAACATATTTAAAATTTATTTTAATTCACTAGACGTCGTTAATAATTTTTAGTTATTAATTGTTTATTTCAGAATGAATTTATTTTTTTTAATAAGCATTTTCCAGACGCAAAGAATTGAGATAATAATATTAATTGAAGGGGGTGATAAAACAAGAACGCATTCTGAGATATGCAGAATATTTAATGAGAAGTATCCTAAGTAATATTTCCCAGCCTACAATGAATAGAATAGAATACAAATTCCTTCAATTTAAAACTGTCAAAGATCTTCCCAAACCTGACGAAAAGAAATGGGACATCTTAAATATTGGAGAAAACCCACATCTACAAGGGAAGTAGTTGGTGAGATGAAGTAAAACATCTGTATTGAGAAATTTTTAAAAAAATAATTCCAATAAAAGAGATAACACCAAGATAACCATCTAAAATTAAACTAGAATAGGTAGATGCCAACTGAATCCGATGTTTCCTAAAAATATTTTTATTCGATGAGACAACGTTTCCCCCACATGGAACCACTAACAAGCAACATTGTCAGTGTCAGTGAATGGAGCAAGGATCCTAGTAAAGTGAACGTTTAGGATTTCGTAACAAATAACAATTAATTGAGCCATATTTTTTGAGGGGCATTACCTGGGACGAGTTATTTAGAATATTTACAAAATGTTTTAATACCTGAATTAATAGAACTTATTCCTGAGATTATTAACCCCCAAAAACACTAATAGAAACATATGGATTCAACAAAATGAAGCTACTCCGCATTATGCAGCAACAACAATAAACATTGATCTATTTCAAGATTTTTAATTTGCATTCATAATTACAGATAAAATGAATTTATCCCCCACTTTAGGGATTTGTTTTCTCCATGTTACGAATAGTGGCATAAATATCACTTCCAAAGTGCAAGTCAACAATTTTATCTACAACTTAGTTACAAATTAGTTACAAAAAATGTCATTTCAAAATGTCTGAACTAAGAGCACCTGAACAAATGGTTTTTTGACTTTTGTGAAGAATTCAGGTCTACCATATCATAAAAATATCTTTTCCGTAAACTCCTGTTGAGGAATGCACATAAGGTGTGATATAACACTATTTCCAGGTGTGGTTTTATTCGACTCAACAAATAACTGAAGAAAGTATTGAATAACTTAAAATATTTATTATTTATCCGCATATAGTACGATTTCTATCAAAAAATAACATTGAATTTTTGTGAAAGTAAATGCGATAAATATCACTCCTAATATTTCTTTAAAGCTTATTTATTAAGGCGTCGCCTACAATAATTTATTTATTCGGATATTTTAATAATAAATCTGCAATAGTTTTTTTAAGCGACTTCCAAAAAGGACTTTTTTAAGTTTGCTCAGTGGTTATTCAAAAACGGCTAGGACAATTTTGATGATTTAAACGGCATTGTATTAAGGAATATTACAGACAAGTACCATATAATTTACTATAACATGAGATATACGGTTTTTCAGAAATTCAGAAAAAAAAACAGTAATTAAGGGACTACACTTCAGTAAATTTCAATGAATATACACTGTTTTTTCAAAAACGTCTCAATCAATTTGAATATTTTAAATTGTATTCTACAAAGAAATGTTCCAGTTTGATCTGATCTATAATGTAAAACATACCGTTTTTCTGAAAGTCGGAAAAATATGTGCAAAAAATGGTAAACATCAACGTAAATGTCAAATTTTCATGATAAATGCATAGCTTAAATGTCAAAATATGCCATGAAAGTGGGCTTGCAGTCATGTGAAATGGCACAAAATATTCAAATAGTGTATCGAAAAGCAAATTGTTATGTGAGCGATCGTTTCTACGGTGGTAGGTGTGTATGTGTGCGTGCTATGAAATTCAAGCAGTAGGTTCAAAAAATCTTACGAATAAATATGATATTGAGTGGTACATAAGCATATATAGGATGGTTGAAAATATAAGATGGAATAGAATTAAAGTTATGCAGGATGGTTCAAAAAATGTTCTTTTGTAGTTACGTATACAAGGTGATTGAAATAAGAGTGAAGTAAAACTATAGTTATACAGAGTGGATCAGAAAACGTTAAAAAATTGATTAAATTAGCATATGCAGTAATGGTATTTGAGTTATAGGGCGGAGGTTTCAAAAAATATTACAAGCAGTTGCGTATACAGGATAATTGAAATATAAAGTGGAGTGGAATTATAGTTATACAGGGTGGTTAAAAAAATGTTATAGAGTATGGAACATAAGTAGTTGCTTATACTTGACATATAAGGCGAAGTAAAATTATTGATATACAAGGTGATTTTAAACAATAGAAAAATAAAAGCAGTTAATAGGATGGAAAGGATTAATACTTACACAGAGCGGTTGCAACATCGTGTGGAGTTGAATTATAGTTGTACAAGGTGGTTCAGACAGTGAAGAATTTATATTGGGTGACCAATACACAGAAACATATACAATATTGCAATATAGGGTTACACTTATAGAAAGCGGTCCAATTTATAAAACTAATAAAAAAGTTAAAATTTTATGGAAAATATAGGAAAAAATCTAATTGGAAAGAGAGGGAATGAGAGAGAGAGAGAAATAAGAATACGCTAAAATAATCAATAGAATTGTACCTTAAATTGATAAGAAAAGAATATATATCAGAAAATAGTTATTGAGTGCATACGGTTTCTAAACGGTTTTTATTTTATACCAGTTGAAGTCGGTTCTCTTTTAAATATAAATTATTCAAGAAATATACTCACTGACAATGAAATCTCAACACCACCCAGAAGGAGACGTATAAATTTAATATTGTTCTGGTAAAACATAGATGCTATAGTAAGGAATAAATGATTAAAATTTGGTAAAGTTTGGTGAATGTTTTTTCAAGTGAACTTTTTTTATCAATTAATGTTGTAGTCGTTTTTGCATTTTTTTACCAAAAACAAACTGTTAAAATGCCTAGAATACGTGTATGCCGAATGTATCACCAGCTAAGTGAATTTGAAAGAGCTCGAATTATTGGTTACGGGAGGCATGTTTTCATTTTGAGAAATCGCTAACCGCACGAACAGAAATCCAACTACTGTTATGATATGTTGACAAGCGTGGTTTGATAATGCCCAAAATCGGAGAGAGTAGGCATCGGACGTCGAAAAGGCACATATGAGGTTCAAGATCTACGGCTAAGACCTTCAGAGTCCGATTTTCGACAACTACACATTTGGCTGATGAACAAAGCCACCTTAAAAGTGCCCGAACGATTTACCGCCATATAAAGACTGTAGCATTATCGGCTACCTCTGACCCCTGAACATCGACGACAACGACTACAGTGGTGCAGAGAACGACAACAACATTGGAATGTGAATCTGTTGCCATGGCCTCCCAGATTCCCCGATCTTTGGCCCATAAATCATATTTAGGATAAGAGGTTAGAAGGGCCGGAAATTTATCCCAGTCCCCACGACTTTGGATGTTCTAAGACATGAAAAAAAAGTAGCTTGGGATAGTATTCTTCAAGAAGAAATAGACCACCTTATTGAAACAATGCCAAGACCTGTTGGAGAGTGTATAGATAACGGCGGTAAACAAACACATTATTAACAAATTTAATAAAAAAATGTTAAACACTTTGGTATTTTTTATTCAAATTTCAGTCATTTATTCCTTATTAATAACATTTATTTTTTACCAAAACAATATTAAATTTAAACTTCTCCATCTGGGTGTTGCGATTTCTTTGTCAGTGAGTATATTTTATTAATAGAAAACAAAAATATCAATTCTTCATTAACCAAGCACCACCTAGAGCCTTACTGAAAATCCTTGAAATTGTGGAATTAATTTGAATCCTCTTAAAAGATACTTGTACCTAATGAATACTGCTTTACTTAAAGACAGTGGCGTAGATACAGGGGATGAGGGGAGACATGTATAAAGTTAAGAACGTAAAATTGTATCTTAGTAGGGTTCCCCTACATGTCATATATCCCACGTCAAGATAAAATTGTAACTACGCTACTACTTAGAGTTGATGCTACAAAGATATAAATAATTGTTAACAACAACAATTATTTTCAACTACTCAAATTCTTAGACTCATAATTATGAGCTCAATAAAAATCACTTTAATATTTTTTAAGACCTCAAAGTGTTTCTTTTTAACAAGTAAGGGCAGTCGACTTTTTGATAGCTTCTTAAACAACACTCCATTTTGGTACTGACTCTAACATCCTAATCTTAAATAAGAACTCTTTAAGACTTCAAATGTTTTGATTTTCCTCGCTGGGTATAATATTTGTTCGTTTAACACTTAACAGTTAGTTATATATGTGTAGCTATAAATCACCTTTATGTGTTAAACATAAAATAAAAATAATAGCTTAGTATAAATTATAGAACTACCACATGAATGTGTTTTATATAAAAAATACACACCTAATAATGTTCAATGCTGTTTACCAGATTCAAAATTAAATAACATTATCTTGTGATTTTTTTGTTTAGGAAATTCTGTTGCACATATTAACAAATAAATAGCAATTCTACGTATAATAATACAAATACATCAACATAAAATCTACGAAATAAGTGCGTCACAGT
Source organism: Octodonta nipae (assembly GCA_034190945.1). NCBI lineage: Eukaryota > Metazoa > Arthropoda > Insecta > Coleoptera > Chrysomelidae > Octodonta > Octodonta nipae. Next base: position 183,437,632 of record CM067216.1, read on the forward strand.
GTACAATAATTTTGTTTTGATTAATTCTTATACTCACTACTTGTATATGATAAAAATTGTGTAATTGTTTCGCTTGAAACCGTGACTTCCCAATAATTACATTTAACCTTAACCATAATGTCTATTGAGGTTTTTCCGACAGAACGAAACGAAATAGTTGATGTAGTTTATAAACTGAAATATTTAGAATCTATCTAAATATTTATGATACTTACGATACTAGTATTCTTGTCACTATACAAGTCAAACAAAAATAACAAGTATAAGCTGATATTAATAAACCATTAATTTTTATTCACTCGAAGGAAGCTTTGACAAAAGCAGTGATATACACAGTGATGCGAAAACAGTGATAAGTATTTCTAAGGCAGACTTTTAAAATGCAAACATTTCCAAGACAGCTAACATGAAATATTCTTTAATACTACATAAATTATTAGTTGAAAATAAAAGAATTAATGTCTTTTTAAAATATAATTTATATTTAAAAAAGAACCGACTTCAGCTGACTTAAAAGAAAAACCGTTTAGAAACCATGTGTAATCAATCACTATTTACAGACATATCTTCTTTTTTATCTGATTTAATGTACAATTCAATTGAAAATTTTAGCATATTCTTCTCTCTCTCTCTCTCTCTCTTTTTCTCCCTCTCTAATTTTTATTCTTTATCTATATTTTCCAAATATATTTTAACTTTTTTATTTGTTTTAATATTTGGACCAGTTTCTACAAATGTAACTCTAATTTACTCTATATTGCATCCACACTGTATATGCTTCTGTGTATTGTTCACCCATATATAACTTATTGGTCTACTCTAGCATTTATTTCAACCACCCGGTATATGCAACTGCCTCTAAAATTATACCCCGTCCTACGTCCTATATTCTGACTGCTGATGCTTATATAACAAGTTTTTGATACACCTTGAATAACAATAATTTTACCCCACCCTTACTTCAAACACCTTATATAAGCAACTACTTATGTTCCAAACTATATAACTTTTTTAAACAGCTCTGTATAACTGTAATTCTACTCCACCTTATATTTCAACCATCCTGAATATTCAACTGCTTCTGACAATTTTAAAGCCTTTTGTACAACTGTAATTATACTCCGTCCTATAACGCAAATATCCACTCTGTATAACTATAGTTTTGCTCTACTCTTATTTCTACCACCTTGTATACGCAACTACTTATGTGCCACCCAATACGGGATAACTAATTCAATTCCAACTTATATTTCAACAATCCTATGTATACAACTGCTTATGTACCACCTAATATCATATGCACGCACACACCTACAACCCTATACCATATAGAAGAATTCGCCGACATAACAAATTTTCGTTTCGATAATCTAACGGAATATTTTCTGCCATTGCACGCGACTATAAGCCCCATAACTTCGTTACTAAAAGAAACTTACTTCAAACTAATCAAAATAAAAACCATTACAAACACCCTGTACCATATACTTTCATGGCATTACTTGACATTTAAACTAGATATTTATGATGAAAATTGGACATTTACCATGATGTTTACAGTTTTTTTGCACATATTTTTCCGATTTTCAGAAAAATTGTAAGTTTTACGTTATAGACAAATTGCAGAATCAAGCTGGAACATAGCTTTGTAGAAAAATTTATAATATTCAAATTTCTTGAGCGATTTTAGAGAAAACACTGAAATCTAGTCCCTTATTTACTTTTTTTCTGATGTTCTGGAAAACCGTAAATCTCATGATATAGACAATTATATGGGACCTTTCTGTAATGTTCCTTAACATAATTCAGTTTAAATCATCAAAATTGTCTAAGCCATTTTTGAATAATCGCTCGTCATACATAAAAAAAAGTTGACACTTATAGACATTTTTGAAAAATTTTCATTTTCATTTTCATAGATTATTATTAGTACAGTAAGAACCCGCAGTGCTGTATTTCCAAAGATGTACATAACAAATCCGAAACAGTGCAGTTTACAGATCATACAACGACAAGTGTAATTGTGTCTTTTATCATTTGAAACATTTATTGACATTATTGTAAGTATAAATTTATATAATACTATAACTATAACGATTAATACAGTGACAAATATTATGATCTTTAGTTTTTATCATGGGTGATATTGAAAAACAAGAAAAGAAAGCAACCAGAAAAAGCATTTCACTGGAAGTGATTAGAAAATTAGATTCTGGTGAACTTTAATCTCAAATTAACATTGCATTGAATTTGGCAACTTCAATAATAAGGGCAATTCTTATGAATAAAAAAAATACTGTCATCGGCAACTGCAACTACGTCAAGCTCTGCAACTAGAATTATCCGTTCTAGAAATAACATTATAGACGAAATGGAAAAACAACAATATGGCATTAAGCCAATCTATCATAATGGAAAAAGCTAGAAGAATTTCTAATTACATTCAGGCTGAGGCAAGTGACGTAAGTGAAACTTTCATTCAGCAATGTTTGAAAAAACAGACGGAGAAGTAATCAATAAGAGAATTTTTGAAAAACTACAATATGAATGCAGTAAAATACATAAACCTTTCTTGGGATGAGATAACAGAAAGATCTTTGAAAGGAGCATGGAAGAACATTTGGCCAGATTTAAGTAAGGGCGAACACTCTGTCGATATGGATGAAATAGTGGAATTAGCGAAACAAACCGGTTTAGATGAGGTAAATGTGGAAGACTTCGAAGAAATGGTCAGGAAACAGTGGTTAGTCTTTCTATTGGTGAGCTCAAGGAATTAACTGAACAAGAAGAAAAGGTTGCAGTGTTTGAACACTATAACTGAAATTATGGACCAATTTGTTGATAAAACATTTTTAAAAAATATATAACCGACTTCCACCTATAACTAAAAAGCTAAAAATAATTATAACAAAATACAACTCTAGCAAATAAATAACACAATCAATGTTGTCAGGTACCTACCCAGGAAATAAAAAATGTAAACATTAAAAGGTGCTCATTCTGTACAAATTAATTACCTACCAATCTAGTATATTTTTGAAGTCGGTGCCAAGAAAATCGAAAATCCTTCATTGCGTACTATCTAGTACTTTATCAAAATTGATTGTTGCTTAATAACGCCATGTAACCTTTCTTCAACTTTTTTTAACATATATTATTATACCTATAGATAATTCCATTCAACCATATGTACTAACCAACCTGTACATCCGACTGTCCACGGACAAGCATAAATTTGTTAGCTGCCTTCTGTAAACTATAGGACGGAGGAGAATCCATCCCATATTTATGAAGTCAAATCCGTTCTATATTTCAACCATAGTATATAACTCCTTGTGGGCTACCCCATAAATTATTTCATTTTTAACATTTTATATTATCGCCCTGTGTAACATTAATTCCTCTCCACAATTTATGCAACTTCTTGTGGGCTATAAAATAAATAATTTTTTAATCACACTGTATAAATATAATTCAACTCCAGCATATATTTCAACCATCCTGCATATGATTTGTTTACGTTTTTTAATCACCCTATATAATTTTAATTTCACATTTTTTCCAACATTTGTATACCACCAAACGTCCACTCCACTCTATATTCCAACCATCCTGTATATACGGCTGCCAATACGCTAGTAAAGTATCTTTGACAAAAGGCATTTGCGCCATCTCGCGTTTTATTTGTGGAACACTGGTTCTCTCAAGGCCGTAATATGTGTTTGCTGTGTTATAGATTAAAATTTAGTTATCCCATAAAATGGAAAGAAAAACATCAAACCGAAAGTGCGGTGTAGTTGATTTTGAAAATACATCAAGGAGAAATCAAAAATTACAATTTCACCGTATTCCTGGATTTTTATAGCAATCGGAGAGGAAGAAAAAAGTGGATTACAGCAGTTCGTCATTAAGGGAAAATAAATTAAATTTCCAAGTTTTTCATTACTAAATGCATAAAAATAATCACAATTGGTGTTCTGTTAACAAAAATAATATTCTATAACTCTTGTAATCAGAAAAGTAAATGTAAATACTTTTCTTTCCAAAATAAATCGAAATTTAAGGTTAACATAATTTTCAGTTTTATAATTAATAATATTTTCTTTTAAGGAATAAAGAAAAAAAGTAACTTTTTAGTTACAGAAGGGATAAAAAGCCATGCCAACCAGGAACATATTCAAGGGTTTGCGGTGCTCATTTCGATGGAGCACAAAAATCAATGTAGATACATAACAAAGTTTACAATTCAACTATCTTTCCTGTAATATATCAATATTTATACTCTTTTAAATAAATAACACTTTTTATTCTCATTATTTTTATTTTTTATGAGCGCTTCTTTATTATTAGTTATTACAAAAGCTATAAATAACATCTAATCAATATTCATTTCTTTGTGAATTAACATGTATATTTGCATCTGTTGTTGCTTTATTATCCTTGTTCCAACTTCAAAATTTTTATCTTGATCCATTAAAACTTCGTCAGTGAAATCTACCAATAAATTATATATAATGAATAAAGCTAATTTGTTTTATTCTTATATATATTTACTTACTATTGTTAATCTCAATTGGAGCTTCATCGACTCCTGAAGATACAATTTTTTCTTGTCGTAGGTATAACCTTTCAGCCAACAAACAAGCATGAAGATTTTGCTTTTTTATATAAATTTTGCAGGAAATATAGTTGGAATGTAACTTTTGTTATGTGCATTGTTTACTTTTTTCCCAAACAATTTGACTACTGCAAATCTTTGAATTTGTTTCTGTTTGAGATGGATTGCCCCACTCCTGTAATTAAAAATCTGTTTTGTTAATAGAACAACAATTATGATTAATTTTATACATACAATAATGACTAACAACGTGGAAATCAAATTTATTTACCCATGATGTCAAACTGCTGCAATTTTTTATCTTCATCTCTAATTGATATGGAAGTCCATGAAAGAGGTATAATTGTAATTTTGGGTTTTTTCTTGGTGAATTTTAACAATCAACTACAACGCACTTTCGGTTTGTAGTTTTTTTTTTTTCATTTTATGGGATAACTAAATTTTAATCTATAACACAGCAAACATAAATTACGACCTTGACAGAACCAGCGTTCCACAAATAAAACACGAGATGGCGCAAATGTCTATTGTCAAAGATACTTTACTAGCGTATAGACAACCCCGTCTTATATTTCAATCATCATATAATTGCTACTCCTTCTATCACTTTACTTTGTGATTTTGATTGCTATAACTAAACACCCTATGTATAAACGCACCAAATAGCAGTTTTTAGAGTTTAACATGTGTTGTCACTGAATTTTCTATTAGGACGGGAGAATGTGACAACTCTTCGTCTTCTTTGCCAGGTATACAAACAGAACGAACTTGGTACTCAATTGTCAAATATTTTAATTTTCACCTTAGAATTGTGCCTTTTTTTAATCCAAGTTTCTTAACCATTGACATCGGGGTCTGACCTAGACCCCGAAACGTTTGGAATATACAACAATTTTCTTTAAACTGTTATGTTATTTACCAAGAAGTACTTAGACACTTGGTACCCACTGATTTAAGGAGTCGAAAATACTATACTACCTATATGCTTGAGATTTACATAGAAAATTTTCAAATTCGCAATTAAAACTTCCAGTGCCTAAAATTCCCGCACTATTACGTTGGAATTAAAATATGTATGCGGTTATGTCCCTTATGTCATTTAGATGAAATTTTTGATAAGAATTTTAGAATTTTTGGCGATTTTCTGCAAAACTACAAGTTGCACGTGGCAGAAAAGTATATGGGATTACCTAGGGATTTTCCTGAATAGATTAAACACTAAAGAACTAGACACATCCATAAGGAGTTTTCGATAAATCGACCAATATGTTAGTGATAATGGTCGATTTCCATGCACGCATGTTTTCATTCACAAATTTCATCACTTTACCAATAGAATCCTTATCCAAAATTTGAAGTTTCACCAATCCGGATATATACTCTATTAAACAAGACCATGTTCATACAAAACGGTTCACCACAGGAGAAGAAATCAGGTAACATACATACAAAAAAAAATACGCGACGAATTGATAACCTCCTCCATTTTGGAAGTCGGTAAAGAATCATTCAAATTTTGACAGGAGTCCAAAAGCAAGACGGGGTGTTATAGATGCTTTATCCTTTTATCAACAATTTCTAACAGAACGCAACGCAAACTGCATTAGATGCCTTCTTAACAAAAAGCCAGAAAATTGGAAACTCAGAATTAACTGAATGATCTGACAGACTTAGAATTTTATTTGTTTTTATAAGTAGGCATATTCTTTTATAATGTTTTTATTTTTGTAAGAAATAAATGTTTGTTTTTATTTTTATAAAAAAATAATTATTAAAGTTAATACCTCACCAAATTTTAACCCATATTCCCCTATTTACATGTTAAGATAGCCTCGCTTAAGCCCTGTTTCGCATTACGATCTACTTTGATGGAACGTATCCTACGCGTTAAGTCAAGTTTTCATGTTTGTGCAATACCTGTTTTATTTCTTGGCCTATTTTATTTTTGCAAATCTCATGTTGTAGATAATTTTATTATCCACAAACCTTCAATACATCACTCTTCACTACGATCAATGATATTGAAAGTATTTCCGAAAAATTTAAATTCTGTATTTTAGTGTTTAAATAAGCGAATAAAGCATTTTTAGGGTTCCGTATATACAATATACGGATACCCTTATAATATCACTCAGGATTTCTGCCTCTGTCACATCACAGCCATTTTCTCCTAAACTACTGGACCGAAGAGGTTGAAATTTGGTACCAATGTATAGTTTGGTGACCCGATCAAAAGTACATATCGTAAAAGAAAAAAATTTGATTTTAGGGGTACTTCTGGGGGGGAAAAACTAAAAATATCGACCGTTCCCCCCCCCCCTGATCTCCGAAACTACTGAGCCTAAAATTTTGAACAAAATAGGAAATATAGAGCGTTGCCCGAACTTTACAGGAAAATTAAGGAGAAACCATTAATGCTAATTCTGGGGGGCAAATTATAGAATTAAATAAAAATTTAAAAATAAAAAATTTTTCAAACGCATCATGTAATATATCAAATGAAAGGTCTCATTCTGAGGAACACAAATATATTTTTTTCATATTTAAAAAGATATTAACGAAAATATACCAAAATTTACCCAGTCCCCCCTCTTATCTCCGAAACTATAAAACGCAAAGTTTTGAAAAAAAAATAGATTTATAGGTTCTGACCTGAAGTTTACTGGAAAAATAAGGAGAAACCTCTACTTTTAATTTTGGGGGGCCAATTACAGAATTAAATGGAAAATATAAAATTAAAATTGTTTCTAACCCATCATGTTACATATCAAATGAAAGGGCTCCTTACGACGAAAACAAATATATTTTTTTCACATTTTTAAAATAAATTAATTAAAAGATATTAACAAAAATATAAAAAAATTTACCCATTCCCCCCCCTTATCTCCGACCCCATAAACTGGAAAATTTTGAAAACAAATGGAGGTATAGCCCCTCACCTGAACTTTACTGGAAAATTAAGGAGAAACCCCTAATATTTATTTTGGGGGGGCAAATTATAGAATTAAATGGAAAATTAAAATTAAAATTGTTTCTAACCCATCATGTTATATATCAAATGAAAGGGCTCATTATGACGAAAACAAATATATTTTTTTCATATTTTTAAAATAAATTAATTAAAAGATATTAACAAAAATATTAAAAAATTTACCCATCCCCCCCCTTATCTCCGACCCCATAAACTGGAAAATTTTGAAAAAAAAATGAAGGTATAGCCCCTCACCTGAACTTTACTGGAAAATTAAGAAGAAACCCCTAATATTTATTTTGGGGGGGCAAATTATAGAATTAAATGGAAAATTAAAATTAAAATTGTTTCTAACCCATCATGTTATATATCAAATGAAAGGGCTCATTATGACGAAAACAAATATATTTTTTTCATATTTTTAAAATAAATTAATTAAAAGATATTAACAAAAATATACAAAATTTTACCCATCCCCCCATCTCCGAAACCATAAGCTGGAAAATTTTGAAAAAACAATGGAGGTATAGCCCCTCACCTGAACTTTACTGGAAAAATAAGGAAAAACCCCTAATATTTTTTTGGGGGGCAAATTATAGAATTAAATAGAAAATATAAAATTAAAATTGTTTCTAACCCAGCATGTTATATATTAAATAAAAGGGCTCATGATGAAGAAAACAAATATATTTTTTCCAAATTTATAAAATAAATTAATTAAAAGATATTAACAAAAATATAAAAAATTTTACCCATTTCCCCCCTTATCTCCGAAACCATAAGCTGAAAAATTTTGAAAAAGTGGAAGTATAGCCCCTCACCTGAACTTTACTGGAAAAATAAGAAGAAACCCTTAATATTCATTTTGGGGGGCAAATTATAGAATTAAATGGAAAATAAAAATTATAATTGTTTCTAACGGGTCATGTAATATATCAAATCCCAGGGCTCATTATGACGAATAGGTACAAATATATTTTTTTAATGTTTTTAAAATGAATATTTTAAAATATATTAAAAAATATTTAAAAAAAATTACCTATTCTCCCCGTTATTCCCCAAACTCTAAGACCTCATTTTTTTTGTTTATAGGAAAAATATGAAAAAAAATACCTAATTCTATTATTTGGCCTCCAAATAATAGAATTAAACGGAAAATAAATTACTAGAAAACCCCCATAGTAATTTTAGGGACAAATTATACAAATAAATGGAAAATAAAGATTCAATTTTCAAACGCATCATGTAATATATCAGATAAAAGGCTCATTATGTGAATTACAAATATATCATATTTTTAAATCATTTGTATAAAAGATATTAAAAATATTAAACATCGACTTAATTCCCACTTTAGAAACTACACTATTTAAAATTTGAAAAATATATTTTATTTATATTTTTAAATAATTTGAATAACAGATTTAATAATTTATAATTTAAACTTTGACCTATTTTGCCGTTTTTCTTCCAATCTATAGAGCCTCAAAACTCAGACAGTAAATTATAAAAGGCATTTCTGAAAGATTGTAAGTATAAGAAAATGTACTCATTCCCTGCTTGTCTGATACTGGAATATTCGAATCTTGAAGGTGGTACGGAACCCTAAGTATGCGAGTCCAACTCGCACTTGACCAAATTATTTAAAACTAAATATAAGAAGCCTTTCCTGTCTTCGCCGCCAACGCAAAAAAATCGCTAATATTCCCTGGTCTAATAAACAAGATTGTATCATTCATTGTAGAACTCATGTACCAATAATAAACTGATCCTGAGATTATATATAATTATAAATAGTAACAACAATAGAGTCCTCTGCATAACTACAAATAGTTTGTACATATGCAGTTTATCTGGATAAAAATTGTCACATAAAAACCATTTTTGAGCCTATCGAAATATACCTGCTAGTCCAATAATGCCAGTTGCCTTTATTGTAATTATTGAGATTTTAATATATCCCCTATTCGTATGGACATAACCTGTGGGAATGCATTTGTTTCTATTTAGTTCATTTAGAATTATGAAGATTAAGCTTTTTCCTAATGCAATTAAAAAAAATTCATTAATGGGTTTTCCATAATTAGTAAGTTAAATGTATACTATTTATAGCAGCTAAGTATATTAAAAATATAGAACTTAATATTTGTTTCGTTTAGAATCTTGTATGGGTATATATGTGGATTGACAGAGACAAACACACATTACTTTTTTTATTGGAATCTATGGGATTTCTTCTACAGTGATTGTCAGAAGTCATAAAACCAGGATTAAAAAGCAAATCTCTGAAAATTTTACAAGGCTTGATGTCCCATAATTTTTTTTGTATTGGAATCTATTGGATTCTTTTCTTGGGAATGTATCTGAATCATTTTGAAACTACTTTAATAGAATATCAAAATTTTCACATTGGGAACGTCATGTATAGTCTGCTTACTATTCAGATTAGCTTCTTAGCAACATAAAACCACCGAACATTTTTCGACAAATGGTTAAGTGTCAACTTATGAACTAATTAAAGTAATAAACTAACATACATTTCTACAAAATGATGTCAAAATGAAATTCTAAATTCCTACTATAGTGTTAGTATTGAATAAAAAGATGTTAAAGATACCTAGGGTACCTACGTATAATTTCAAGGTGTCTAGTTGATTTCTAATAAGTATTTATACTTGAAATACGTAGCTATAGCCAAAGATAATTAACATGCTAACTAATTTTTTTGGAAATCATTTTTCAAAATCAACACTTGACAAAAACAGTTACAACACAAAGTTTAAACTCACTGGTTTATATTATAGCTCCATAGTCAGTAACACAAATAGAGCACGTACTTATACTAGGGACATATTGTATTATCCTCTTCAAAATCATGTTAGCAATCAAATTATTTATTTCTGAACTGCTAAATCCTGGCTGCTTCGCTCACAGGGAAGAACAGGCAGCTCTACGCTAACGAAGCGTGTATACAACGCATGGTCAGGTTTTTTACAAAACATCTGATATCACCGACGTAGGCAAGCGGATTTTTTCGCAGGTTATAGTGAAATGTAATACAGGAAATAGAATAAGACATCAAAGTTTTAGAAAATTACCGAGTTACGAAACTAAATCAAGAATTCACATTATTGAATGTCCTATCCCAGCAAAAAATTGGGACTTCACAGTCTGTAAATCTGACAGGTATGAAAAGTAAAAGAATGTATAGAATAGCCATTTTTTACACACCTGACTCTTTCTGTGAATAATGATGCCAAATGAAATTAATCATTTTCTTAAAACAACTTTAATGTATAGCACTTACATCTTGCTTTCGTGAACCCAATTTATGTAGCTATCCGTCTCGACTTTTCTACTTTGAGAGTTTTGAATTGCCAAATATTCACTAAACATCATTATCAACATCAGTTTCAGAAACTTACTTTGGAAACTTTCTTTCTTGTTTGTTTTTACTCCTTTTGTTTTGTCTTCTAGTAAAATTTTTTGTTAATTCTTTCTTAATGGCTCAGCTCAGCTTAATTATTTTACAGGTAAAAGTTTTTGAACGCATAGGTGCTCCGTTGTACTTTAGGCACTTTTATCCATAGGAAAAGGAGCACCCATCGTGTGGCTACCGCGACGTCCCGATCTAATTTATTCCTTTGGAGTGACGGCAAATACTGTAGCCACTGAAGAGGACCTGTTGGGGAAAGTAATGCCAGGCTTCTCTTTTAGTGCAGAACGATCCGCATATTTTTCCACAAGGGCGCTACTCAGTGTAGACTATGTAAATAGTTTACGGCTGGCCATTTTGAACTCTTGACATAGTTTTATTATTTTGCATTATTTTAAATAAAAACAATTGGATATTAAGGTATTTTTGCATCAAGGAATTAACATCACGTTGACAGAAAAATAATATTGCAAGGCCAAAATGGCTGGCGACTAGGAATTTACATGCGAAACCACGGTGTTTCTTATAACTTCCTGAACTTTGGCAACACCTTGTTGAAATGCCCTGTACTATGTGCAACCCTGTTACCATTAGAAATAACACGATAAAAATTGGAAAGTTAACCGAACATTTCAAAGAAATTATATCACTAGCCCTTCGAGATTTGCAGGATTTGAAAGAGAAAACAAAATTAGATAAATTCCATACTTAAACGCAGGGGCGGATCCAGATTTCAGATTCAAGGAAACGGACCTAGTACGTCTAGGGCGAGACATTGGCAAAAATGTATTTCCTAGGTTGAGGCATTAAAAATAGTCGTTATTCGGTTAAACCCCTACAAATTAATTTCGTTTAATCCCTTGGGTGTAAGATCCCTCACTTTAGTGAGTGTTTTCTCACAATGACCTTGGAGTAATCGTTAACAGTAGCCTAACGTGGTCCGATCATATTACGTCAATCTGTAAGCGTGCGAACTCGAAACTGTATCTCATTCGGGGATGTTTTTCAAGAGTCTCCTTTCAGTCATTTTGTAAACTTTACACTATTTATGTGAGACTAATTATTGAGTACGCTGGACCAACGTGATATCCTGACTTAGTTTGTGACAAAACCCTGCTGGAAAATGTTCAGAGAAAGGCCACTCGAATTCCCTGGGGACCGAGAAGAGAAGACCTTCCTATGAAGAAAGACTTATTATGGCCAACCTAACATCCTTTGAACTTCGGCGACATCGTGGAGACCTGATTATCACATTTAAAATATTGAAGTTCAATTTCGGAAATCTCGACCTAATGTTTACCGTAAATCAGGACGAACGCCTCAGAGGTCATCAGTTCAAGCTCAAAAAAGAATACTTTTCCATCAGATCGAGACAAAATATCTTACCGAACAGAGTTTTTGACAGCTGGAATAATCTAAATGCTAATGTTGTCTCTGCACCTTCTACAAACATTTTCAAAAATAGACTAGACCGTTTTTTATTAGAGTAAATATTATTGTTTATTTTATTTTTTTCTTGTAATTGTATTAATTTCTTTTATTTTGTATGTACCTATATACTACTAGGTCAATTATTGTAATTTCTCTGTTTTTAGGCACAACAGGGACTTGTCACTCTGCCCTTACTTGTATGTAATAAATAATAAATAAATAAATAAACTCCGTGAGGCTCTCGGAAGGGATGACCGCCCCCAACACACCCCTTTGGATCCACCGTGCTTTCATGTATTATCCTGCGGTCAAAAGCATAGTTGGTCTGGACAGGCTACTAGAAAGATATTGTTTTCATCAGTGCGAAATGATGAACAAGATTTAAACAATCCCTTTGAAACATACAATTTAGAAAATCATTTGAGATGTATGTGACCTCAACAAATAAATAATTGCATATTTTAAAAACAAATTATAATAACAGTGTCACTTTTTAACTTCCTTAACGTCAGCCACTGGACTTTTGTTCGGTTTTGATTAACATAGCGCAGGACGAAATATATTGATTTGCCTTTTCTGTGTATTGCTATTGTAGGTTCCTAGTACTTACCTGCCACGCTGTAAAAAATATAGAAAGTCTAGAGGATCTTTGTTTTTTGGGGTTTATTGGCTCTCAAACTGCTCTCAAAACGAAGTATGAACAGTATGATCATATTCTCAACATTTCAATAGTTTCTGATATTGTCAAAAAATATATCGAAACATTTTTTTATTTAAAATTAAATACAAAATAACTAAAAAATTGCTTTCATTGCTTCTAGTTTCAAAACACAATCAGTAAAAAAGAGACGAGGTACGTTCTTGGTAATGTCTCCTGAGCTATGATATTCCTCAACATTTGTATCGCAATTTAAATGTTTAAAACCGTATATTCTCGCACCTGCTTATATGTATAACCACCAAGTTATGCGTGATTTTTTTCTGTCATACTGCTAGCTTCTATCGTGACGCTTCCTTGGTCTTTTAACACCCCTAGGTTTTTGTTGTCCATTCCCAAATGTCCTGCCCATTGCCATATTCCAGGAATTTTACTCTGTAAATAATATTTATTGCATGGTCTGATTTCTTAGCCACTTCCTTTTCTATCTTTCCTTGTTATTCCGATCATATAACTCCACAGACTTGAATTTTTCGTGTATTATTTATTTTCAGAATCCAGGTTTCCCAACAATACGTTATAGCACTGGAAGAATACATTGGTCAAATAATTTCTTCTTCAGGGGGATTGACATTCTACACTTGAATTTCTTCCGAATGTCATGCATGCAAGTTTGTTCTTTTATTTATTTCTGGTAGTAGCGAACCTGATATATGTATTAATTGACTCATAGGTATGTATATTCATCTACATCTACTATTTCCAAGTTTGTGTTATTCATCGTCAGCACTTGGTTGCAAAAAGTCTTAATGAACGCCTGTATACGTCTCTCCAATACGTTCTTAGAGCAGTCAACAAAATTCTTTAATTGACAGGTTATTTGTGGAACTTTGTAGTGAAAATGAAGACTATAATCCCTTGCTGTTGCTAACAGTAATGCGAGGGCTCTCGAAAGGCATTTATCTGAATCGCTTTTTCAATGCATTTGAATAAGTACGGACTTCCTTGAAAACAGAGACGATAAACTGCGCTGAAACTTAATTGCGTCCAAAAATGCCATAGCTACTTTTGTGAGAAAACTTCTATTCAAACGAAATCTAGAAAGAAGTGAATACAGTCACTTTCCGGCAACATTAGTTTTACTAACTTTTCGAGTTTTTTCAATCCATTGAACGCAAGACTAAGAATCACAGGGAAAAGCCGTTACACACAGTACCACTCCCGATTTGGAGTCTCTGTGAACTAGGTTTTCCTGAAACTCCTGGATGTCGGAATTCATTTCGCGATAAAATATTAAATTCTATTATATGTACTATATACATAAATACTTATTCGAGAATTCAATCAGTTGAGGGGAACTGTTGAAGGTTCTGAGCTAGAAACAATATATTGTCTTTCGTTCAATGGATTGAAAAATCTCGAAAAGTTAGTATCGACAAGTTACAGTAAACCTACGGATTTTTCGTGTGATTTCTATCCTAGGGGTCACAGGGAAGCGGCGTTACACACAGTACAACTTCCGATTTGGAGTCTCTGTGAGCTAGGTTTTCCTGAAACTCCTGGATGTCAGAATTCATTTCGCGATATCGGTAAAACAGGAAGATTTACTTATTGCCAACACCTGGGTGCTCTTCGTGCTAACTTAAAGAGCGACTCCGTGATATTTTAAATCTGAATATACCAAGCTGGTTTTTAGATCCTTTCGCAAATGCAGACACAGCAGAATCATCACATTTAAAAGAACTCGTAGAACTTACAACTATTGAAGAACTAAATGTAAAATTCAAAAATGAATACAAAGAGTTTTGGATCCAAAATTTAATACCAGCTCCCCACCCTAGGTTGTGGAAAATGGCACAGAAATCTTATTTGGTTGAGCGTGGGTTCTGTGCCGTAGCTAATTTACTAACAAAAGGAATAGACTGCCTAACACTGAGCGTTGTGATTCGCGGCTAATTTTAACTAAATTGAAACCAGATATTTATGGTTCTTATTGAATTTTGTTTTTTTATATTTTTTACTAATTAAAATTAAATATATACCAACAACCGACTTCAAAACGCATTCGTAGTTTCTCAAATGCGCCTGACTATACACATGATTCCGTGTAATTTCCCACTTTCTTATTCTTACGAGTTTTCCATCGGCCACAGTTCGCAAGTTCAATTGTTCTTTCTTCAAATTTTTTTTGCGGAAAACAGAATTTCCTTTAATGGTTTAAATGCTAACATGTACTTGTAAACCACCTCACTATTCAGGAGAGTTCTCTTAGTTTGTTTCTCTGCTTTTAATATCCATTGTGCTTTATTTTTTTCTTGAATATTGGTACATCCCACAACACAAAAAAGTGTTAACGATTTTTCTTTTTGCTGTTCGCCATATTTTAAGTTATAAATAACGTAAATAAGGGGTTTCAGAAAAGTATAAGCTAAGTTATTGTCTAATAGTATTTCAATACAGATCGTTTGTTTAATTAATTACTAAGTTATTTGTAAGTAGAAACCAAAAGCTGCTTTTTTCAATAAATCATAGTTTATTTAAACAAGGCAACAATTTTTATGGAATTGATAACCTATGAAATTTTCAACTAGGGGAAAATAAATAGTATGTATGTTAAGCTAACATAACTATTTCATAACGCCCAATTGGGAGCTACCCGAGAATGTATTGCTATTTTATTAAGCAGGAATTAAATTGATTGCCCAATACCTTCCGAGAAAAAGTGGCTATGCTGACTTTAGACTAAAGTTAGCATAGTCATATCTATATCTTCGGAACGAAAAGAGCTATCAGAGTGATCTTGGAGGCGTATTTGATTGCTAATTGCTATCAGCTGTCACCAAAGTAAATGCCCAAAAACTACCCCTTCATCCCTCAGTGAATCTCTCACTCCTTGGAGAATTAAGAAATTTATTTATTTTACAGTTTTTCGTTGTTACACAATTTTTAACCGCTAATTAATGGCTGAAACTCTACGTTCGCTACGATTTCATTGGTCCAACCCCTTCCGAGAAACAGTGGCTATGCCAACTTTAAAGTACAGTTAGCATAGCCATATCTATATCTTTAGAACGAAAAGAGGTATCAGGGTGATCTTGGAGGAGTATTTTATTGCTAATTAATTGCTGTGAGATGCTACCAGAGCAAATATCTAAAAATTACCCCTTTATCCCTTAGTAAAATTCTCACCCCCTGCAGGCAGTACCACCTGCAAGCATCGTGACGTCAATTTTTTTGGGATGCGCTTACGATAATTTTCACAGATTATCATCTTCAGAAATGAAAGGACCCATTAAACATTTAAATGTTAAACTGTCAAAATAACAAGTTTTGTTTTATTACAATAATGCACCAGTTAACACTTACCATATGCCGAAGGCCAAAATCAATAAATCCACAGTTCGAATTGATCCTTCACACACTATCTTCGCCAAAAATAGCTCGTAGTTAAGAGATCGCCTCATAATTAAGTGGACAAGTTTGCTGTTGACAGCCATTTTGAGGAGCTTGAATAATTTCACCCTAAACAAGGAATCGACACTATCGAATATACTGCTGAGCAAAGTGTATAGAACTAAGAAAAACTTTACAATTTATTCCCAAATTTTTTGTTTCTCTTGTTAGGTCGAGTACTTGTAGAACCACCATAGTATACACCATTATATTCCCTCCTTGAAAAATTGAGTTTTTTTGTACGAGAAACAATACATTGGAGAAGCATCAGTCTACCCTTTCGATGTAATCGTGTGCTGCGCTAGCTTCAAATGGGGCATCATGAAAGAAAATTGCACACCCCTGGATAAACAATTAACTTTTTATGAGTTATTGAAGATATAAAAGTTTCAAAATTCTAAAAAACAGTAAAACTGTTAACATTTTTTTCCGAAAAATCACATAACGATTTATGGAACTTTAAACGTCCTAGGAATTAAAAAAATACACTTTTTACATACTAAATAACCGAACACCTGTTGAATTTAACACGCCAAAGAATCTCCAGGGCTAAGATTATTGTTACAGACCTAGGATTAACGTTAATAATAGTGCAGAACTTCCAAAATTTTTATATATCTATATATAAATAGGCAAAGACAAAACGATTAGGTACAATTTTCTTCTCTGTCTCTCAACCGATTTTCTTTACTTTAGTTTTGTTTAGTAGCTACTGACGATCTTCAGTGCAGAATGCTAATATTGACTATTTATAATATTGATTCATTCATTAATTAAAATATAATAAAAGTTCATTATTTAAGTCCATACTGTCAACCCAAAACAACTGACAGTGCCGCCGCCGCCAGACGGTCAAAACATTAAGTAATTATGGCCGTTTTCCAATTACGACGCACAGAGAAGCATAGTGCGTACTGTGCGTACTCTGTGCCTACACAGCATAGCACACTGTGTGGTGGCCACGTGGTGGCTTCGCTTTGTATTATCTGTGGTGGTTGCTTTCCAATCACACACACAGGCGCACTGTTGACACAATGCGCCAGTCTTCACTATTCCATTAGTACTCCAATATGACACCGTGTGCGCACAGAGACGCACAAGAAAAAATTATGTGTATCGGATGTGCAAGCAGTCATAGACTAATATATAGCCATACTAGCCATAGAGTGAGGTGATATACAATCAAGTTACAACACCACATTATTTCAGTGATTTTGCAAAAAAAGTTATTTGTAATGAAGCGGCAAATAAATTTAAAAGCGCAGTAGTTTATTTAAATGTGCTTTGTTTCCCTATTTTGTGATAACTTTTTTCATTAATAACCTTTGTAATGTATTTGAAGAACTAAAGCACGTTCCATTTAGCGCCATTTACACAAGCAGTGTGCTTCGCTGTACAGGCACCTTAAATTTTTATGTTCTAAGGTACGCACCGTGCCTCTCTGTGCGTCGTAATTGGAAAACGGGGTATATATGAAAGGGCAATCGTTATATCCTTATAGCATATACTTTTGAAAGTGGCATGCAAGCGTTGTTATTGTTTAGTGTAAAAATAGTCAATGTAGTAGTATTGATTTTTCGGACGCGTTGCAGTAACTTTCATATTAAATATTCTGTTTTTAATGTGAATTTAATTATTTGATTAATATATTATTATCACAACATTTCCGAAGGTGTTGTGTAAAAAATTGTCAGACAGCGGACAATAGAGAATATTTAAGTTGTCATAGGGTTGTTGGTCATCTCTTTTCTTTAATATTCCTGAACCTGATTGAAACCGCAAATGACGAAAACTTTTAGGTTGCAAAGAACAATCTTCCAATTATTATATCGAATATTTTGCTAGGAGCGGTTCCAGCCAAAAATTTAGAGGGTCATTTATTTGTCAAAAATATTTCGAATACCGATATTTGATTACATTTTTATTTTTTATTTTTTTATTTCAATAGAGTGATCAATTTTGATTATGACATCTACTTCTCCGATTTCTCCACAACTGTGTTTCTTATAAAAATACCCTTTTTACAATTTCACGAAATAGGGTCGAATTTCGACCACTGGGCGACCACTAGTTCAACTAATTGACTGAAATTTTGACAGTAAGAGTAAGTATATGGAATACCTGAAGGATCAAAATCTATCCTATGCCGATAGGTAACCAACCCAATTCGGTGCAAATTTGTAAATTCAAATTAAGCACAGCAATTAATAGAAAAATGAATTCTAAACAAAAAATATTTCGATGAATCTAGCATAAAAAGAGATTTATAACGAAAATAAAATGGGTACTTATTTAAAATGTTGTTTTTTTACCCTGGAGTCTTAGTTTTTAAGCTAGCACATGCTACATAAAACATTTTGTAGAAAATCTGAAGAGCTACAAGACCGTATAAATTATTTTTTTTCAAACTCTTCGTTTTAATAGGCGGCTGGAGTTGAAAGGGCTGAAAGGTACTATCCATGTAAATTCAAACTAAACCCCATCTACATTAATTTTTGTTCTATTAAAATTAAAATAACCGTTATACTTCTACAGCTTATTACTGGTACTAGTGGTCGCCCAGTGGTCGAAATTCGACCCCTATTTAATGAAATTGTAAAAAGTATATTTTTATGAGAAACAGAGTTGTGGAGATGTAATGACCAAAATTGTTCACTCATATTGACAAATCTATTGGAAATAAAAAGAAAATAAAAATGTAATCAAATATCTGTATTCGAAATGTTTTTGACAAATGAATGACCCTCCAAAGTTGTGGCTGGAACCGCTCCTGGCAAAATATTCGATATAATAATTGGAAGATTGTTCTTTGCAACCTAAAAGTTTTCGTCATTTGCGGTTTCAATCAAGTTCAGAAATATTAAAGATTTTCTATTGTCCGCTGTCTGACAATTTTTTACACAACACCTTCGGGAAGGATGTGATAATAATATATTAATCAAATAAGTAAATTCACATTAAAAACAGAATATTTAATATGAAAGTTACTGCAACGCGTCCGAAAAATCGATACTGATCTACTACATTGACTATTTTATCACTAAACAATAACAACGTTTGCATGCCACTTCCAGAAGTACATGCTCTAAGAATATATTTAACTATCGCTCCCTTCATATATAATTACTCATTGTTTTGAGTTTGGACCGTCTGGCGGCGGCGGCACCACAGGTCACAGAGGCGGCACTGTCAGTTGTTTGGCGTTGACATTAAGGACGTAAATAATGAATTTTTATTATATTTTATTTAATGAATGAACCAATATTATAAATTAATATTAGCATTCTGCACTGAAGGTCGTCAGTAGCTACTAAACAAAACAAAAATGAAGAAAATCGGTTGAGAGACAGAGGAGAAAATGGTACCTAATCGTTTTGTCTTTGCCTATTTACATGATATAAATAAATTGGAAAATGGTAAGTAACTATTTTTTAAATAGATATCGTAATGACTCTACTGTTTTCACTGCAATTTGCTGAAAAAAATAGGTACCAATTTCATTTTCGACATAACTCGCTTAATTTTTGCGCGAGAAAATTAATGATATTTTTGGGGAATGATATTATAACTGTTTTCCCAAAATTGATCGTTTCTCCGTTATTTAACGTTGAAACTCAATTTAATGTTTGTCATACAACAGCCAATCTTCAACTAGGTATGTATTGAGTGTACAGCAACAAAAATGCATTCTATTTTTGTTTTTAATAAGCTACACTTCTGATAAAACCTTTTGTATAGTTTTTCCAAGTTATCCGTGAAAATACGTTTAAAACAATTGACTCAATCGCGAATAACACAAAAAGTATTAACCTTTTACATTTTTAGCTTAATATTCATTTTTCTATCAATTCTCGCTATAAATTGGAATATAATAATTACACCCAAAGGGGGTGGCAACCTTCCCCAGGGTAAAAGCGCCTATCTGTTATTGAGCTATTCTCTACCTACTGTCAACTTTTCAGGCAAATCGACGCATATGAAAAAAAATCGGAGGCAAAAACCGTCATATCCTGGGCTATTAATGATCAATATTTTAGTTACTAACTTTTGGAGAATTTTCTATCCATTGAACGCAAAACAATATATTGTTGCTAGTCGACAGCCTTTATCAGTTACGCTCCCCTCAACTGATTGAAATCTCGAATAATTATTTATGTATTTAGTACATATAACTGAATTTACTATGTATTGCGAAATGAATTGCAATTTGGAGTACCGGTGAGCTGAAATTCCTAGTTGTAAAAAATAGTAAATTCAGTTATATGTACTAAACACAAATAATTATTAGAGATTTTAATTCTCGACTAGAAACCAAGGCCGTAACCATCGGTTTTTTTCGGTTTCATGATTCATTTTTAACAAATTATTCATCTTTTTCGTAAAAATAAATTTTATATTTATACAATTCTTTATATCCTGGAAAAACATGTACAAAAATATAAATTTTTAGTTGTAATCAGCCCATCACCAACCGAAAAAAAATCGAACCCACCCCAAAAAAAAATTCTGGCTACGAGCTTGCTAAAAACAATATATTATCCCCCGACTGAAAAATATCGATAAGTTAGTATCATAATTTCTTTGATAGTTTTAGATAACCTACGGATATTTTCGTGTGATTTCTATCCTACGAATCACAGGGAAACCGCGTAACACCCACTAGACTCCCGATTTAAGAGTCTCGATGAGCTAGTTTTTTCCTGAAACTGATAGATGTCGCAATTTATTTCGCGATAAATACTTTAGTGATTAAACAGTGAAATGTAAGTGACGTTTCTTAAAATACTTAGTCTTTTTATTTGTCATTATTGATTGAAAGGAACAAATACATAATACCCAAACCTTTAAGCTAAAATTTAACATCACAATAAAGCAGACTCAAAAAAAACAGAAAAAAATGAAAACAAAAAATTGATAAAACAGAAATATAATGGAATGTACAAATTATTTATTTTCAACATAATCTTGCTGTTCCCATCTTACAACATAACCTTTCTACAATTACATAATAATACTCTATATGAAACTGAAACCTGCTTCCAAATTAAGAGCAAAATTTCAGTCTCGACAAGCTTTAAGTGCCAACAGATGAATCATAATATATTACGGATTACAAATAAAAAAGGAATTACTACAACAGGTAGGTTTGATACTTTTTATAATAAACTTTCCAATCAGCCTCTGAGAAACTGATCGAGTCAAGCTCCAAAGTAGATAATCAGACAGTGAATACTTTTATTGGATATTTTTCAAAATATTTCTGTCTTCCAAAGATATGCAGATTGCGAATACACATATATATGTCGGTACAGAAGATGACTGAAAAGTCCACGCCTTGAGGCTCGTTCTGTATATCATTCTTATAGGCTAAAGAACGAAAAACACCACCGCTTGATTCGTCTAATGGCGACTGTATTGAGCAGCGATGTTAGTCGATAAGCTACTCTACGCTCGAGGCTAACATATATAACTATGGACATTGAAAAAACATTGATACACTTACAATGTATTTACAACAATGCTGAACGCAAACGGTTCTGAATGAACTTAATTCTAACTGAAGATATTTTATTTGAAGCTTAACATATTTCAATTCTTAGCAAATGAAAGGAACGAAGTTTTACAACACAATAGAACATATACAGAAGAAACAAAATCTTTTGACTTCGGAAAGGATGTATAAGTGGAAACAAATTCATGAAATGCAATTTGGTAATAACATTTTTGATAAGCACCGGTGTGACGCTCTCGTTCTACTTCAATAATATTAAATCATAAAACAATAAGTAATATTTTTGGTATTTTTTTTTTTTGATCAAATAATCTTTGGCAAACATGTACGTTTTTCTGGACATAATGCAATTTTATGAATCAGGCGAGTCACATTTATCAGTACCATTGATATTCTATAATGTTTTTATTTAAAGTGATGCAATTGTTATTACAACTTGTTTTATACAAGTTAGGCTAAATGGTTTAAAAATTCAGAATGTTAATGAAAACAAATGCTAGAATATTAGAACTATATGTTCAACTTCGTAGTGGCAGACTAAATTTGAAATCGCCGCAAAAAACATAAATTATTTTTCAATAGTTTTATGAAGAATTGAAAAGGAAACAAAATACTAAAGCTCAGCTTTAATAAAATGTTCAATTATAGCATAATATGCCAAATATGCATCAACGAAAAAAAAACGTTTATTATTAATGGAACATCATTAATTTGTTTCATTTTTACTGCTTCTGGAACTGAAGTAACATGGCTTTCCTGTGTATTAAGAATTTTAACGTATTTACAAATTGATTCGATATTTTATTAGTGAAGTCTATCAAAAATGTTGCTTCCAAAAAATATCTATTTTAAAAAATGAGACCACTAGCCTTTTTAAGGCCAATATTCTAATCAGAGTATAACACGCTATATATTGATAAAACAAATATACAGTATCTCTTCAAAAATTAAAAATAAATTGTGCTAATTCTTGTAACTTTATTTCATCAAATATTTATTTGACTTCATAGAGCCGCTATATTCATTTTTTAATATATTAAAAGAAAAAATGGGTAACTTAGAAACTACTAACTATACAATTAATTTAATATAAGAAGGTGACTGCCATGAAATTGACATAGGAGGCTGCTAAGTCTGTTAAAAATTATTTACAATGATAGTACCAGTATTTTACCGTACGAGAAAAAATGATGCAACATGTCACTTCATAAACACTCATGAAATATTGCCTTTACACTTACATGATATTAATTTTCGTAACGTCGAGTGCAAATCTCGAATGGGATAAAATATGAGCCCTATCAATACTAAATTATTTACAACGATCGCCTCAGTCAGTTTCATCGCCTGCTACTGATTTTATACAATCATTTTTTTACATTTAAACATTTAAAAACAAAACCTTCGGATTTTTTTGAGGTGAAGGAGGGGCGATGCGCACGACAAATTTAGGAAGAGAGGACAAGATATTTAGGATTTAGTGTAAAGGAAGATAGCGACGATGAGACCGTATAGACCTAATACTTCGGCGAAAATGAGAATGAGGATCATTCCTACGAAGAGCCTTGGCTGTTGAGCTGTTCCTCTTACACCGGCGTCACCAACGATACCAATAGCAAATCCGGCTGCCAAACCAGAGAAGCCTACAGACAAGCCAGCCCCCAGGTGCACAAATCCCCTGTAAAAAAATATTAAGAAAATTAGCAAATTGGTTGTTTGTAATACATAACAAGAATAACATATGCACATACACACTGATTATATATATATATATATATATATATATATATATATATATATATATATATAACATGTGTTGTAACGGCTGAAGAGTCAAAAAATAAACTTCAATTAAGGGGAAAGCAGCCTGGTAAAACTACAGGTTTAAGGAAGTTTATTATGAAAGCTTTCGGATATACTTTTATCCTTCGTCAGTCACTAAAAATAATTAAATTATACAATGTATATTATTATAAGAGAGTTACTCACAATAATCGAGGTTATAATATGAATGACAGGACTGATGTGTGATTTAGAAATGTATGAATATTTGAAATTAAGATTGGAATTAACTTGTTTTTTTATCTTTTCCTAATCTTGTTAACTAACATTAAAATAAATAGAAATATAATTGATACAATTTCTTAAAAAGTTGAATGAATGCAAGAAAATGAAGGAGAAGTGTGTAAATATCAATTTTTAATGAATAGTATCAACAGAACACATTGTTTGGTTAGGTTTATAGGAGTTTTTGTTATCATATAATTCGGAAGTGTGCCACTGGCCGTAGTAAACTACCACAGACAGTTCGGTTTGTTTTCAGTCGAATAAATTGTAATTAATCGGTTAAAACATTATTCGAACAGAAGCTCTTTGAAGAAAATCTACAAGATTTAATTAAATGAAAGACGAAATAATGTACACACTTTGATCAAACGTCAATGAAAACAATTTCCTAGAGGTCCGAAATAGGCGATCAAAGATCATGTATGTAATCCATGTTTAATAACAGCAAGTAGTTGCAAGCACTAATAGGTGGGATTATACTGAAAAGGTCACACCAGTTGTGATTTCATTTTGCTATAGAATTACTTCATCAACAGTATAACAACTGAAGAAGCTGATTATTATTAATTTTAGTCCTCAGTAGAACTCAGCACACAAATACAAATGTCATAAAGAAGTGTAATGCAGCATTTCTCAATACTTTTGAAACTAAGTGCAGTTTCATTAAACCATGGGAACGAACCAGAGTAACCAACCAGATAAAAGACTTGTTCAGCAAATGCTTGTTTGAAATGAGATAGGTATTTAAGCATATGACACAAAGAAATTACAACAGACTGTTCTACAATGGATGCACAAGTAATTTTGAAAGAGCCTGCGCAGTTAGGCTACCACAAACCTCGTCACAGACAGACAGCCAATTGACTTCTAACTTCCACTCGTCTTCAGAATGGTAACCAGCAGATAAGTTATTCATGGTACTCTCAGTGGCAGAGACAGTCCAACTGCGAATCATCACCGGCATATTGGTTCATGAAGGTGAAAAAGGTATATAAAGATGAAGTAGAACTTTAATTAAGTGAACCCAATATAATGTCCTAGAATTTGAAACTGACTTCGTACTAAACATGCATGAGATAACATGGTTCATGTTTGTTCGAGATACAACGTTCTTAGATATTCAGATGAGAAACTTATACTGACAAGACATATCAAAAACCGTACAAAGTACTGTGAAAATTTAGATATGATGCTCGGTCAGTATGGTAAAGAACGAAAAGGATTTATTGATCAGTTGAAACACTTGTAATTGTTACCAAAAAGAAAAAGAAATTGGGGAAAAGGGCTAAAAATAAAAGAGTGAATGGTGTAACAGACGTACATCACTCAGGTGATCATCGCATCGAATGACACATCCAGAAAGAAACAGTGCTAGGAGAACCTGTTTAGAAGACTTCCTAAAGAAATTACTGGTGGTGTAGATGACCAACCAAGGCAAAGTAAAATGGGTTCTTCAACATCATCGACAGACAT
This sequence comes from Octodonta nipae, assembly GCA_034190945.1. NCBI lineage: Eukaryota > Metazoa > Arthropoda > Insecta > Coleoptera > Chrysomelidae > Octodonta > Octodonta nipae. The sequence continues at coordinate 183,463,251 of CM067216.1, forward strand.
CCTGGTGAAGACGTATCTGGACGGGGGCAAGTGTTATAAAATATGCAAAGTACATCACTGACCAACAGTGAAATATTGGAGAGTTGGTTAGGTACTTCAGGTACGTGAAAATATTTATTCCTAAAATAATTTGTGTCTAGTGGCAATGCCAATTAAGTACCAATTAATTTTCTATTTGTACTATCTAACATAAATAATACATTAAATCATCCACTCAGTTGTAAATTCAAGGTGGGGAAATAATATATACATTGAAATAAAATAATGTCAAAAGTTTTTAATTTTTCACTTTTGTAAACTGTGTTTACGAATATACTACTCATGAGAAGAATATGACCAAGAAAAAAGATAGAAATACATTGCCAAAATGTGGTGAAAAATAGTACATATTGTATTATGGCTGTCTTCACTGCAACCGGTAATTTTTCGGTAATTCAAAATAATAAACAAATAATCGTCACAACTAATAATTCAATTATATTATGTCAATCAGCATTATGAAAAATAGCTTTCCCAATAACCAATCGTCTGTATAAGCTAGAATTACCAATCGTCTGTATAAACTAGTACCAATTAGCCATTTCTTAGGAACCGTAAACAACCCTTTCTAAAAATGACTCAAGCTGTGAAACTGGCATTATGTCGAGAAAAAAAATCGGACTGTGATTGATAATGTTAATCTTACTAAAAGGAATGACCGAATATGCTAATCACTAATCCAATTTACGAAAGGAAAATTATTCACATGCATAACAGAAAAAAAAACACAAAAAAAGTTTGTGTACTGTCAGAATAATATTATTATTTTCATTTATATAGAAAACCTACTTGTACAAACTTTAATAACATTGACAGAAAGTAGCGTCATATAAGCATTAAAGTCAGTTTCATAGCTATATATAAATTTTCTAACAGTATTCTTAAATCCACATTTAGAGATTTATATTATTTTTTATGTGGGTACAACAGTTAAACGTTTTATGAAGCATTGTGACGAAAATCTGCGCTTAATTCAATCTGAACACTAACTACAAATTTATTAAGAAAATTGTTTTTCAATAGCTGAATGACAAAAATTTAGCAATCTCATTACTGTTTATATATAGGCTCATTAATTTAAGCAGTTTATAATCCCATATTTTTGTACCAACTAACTGGAGTTAATTCAATTGCAGATGTGTTTCAGAGATTCAGAGACAAAAACAAAGTAGAAACTTCAGCAATTAATTAAAAAATAACACATTTCATAATAAATTCAAACTAATAAGTAAAAGTAATATTTCTTCAACGACCATAAACATGCATTGTCAAACAAGTTGATCAAAACGAGAATGTTTACTACTAAAAATGTGATAATTTGTCCAAATAGGGGTTATGAACTACCAGATAAAAGAATTTCATCGACGCATACTCCTTGCGTTATATTAATGTTATCGTTATCAAAACATAGCTTAATGAGAGGTAATTGATTTGAATTGGAAACATTAACAACGATTAACTCCTGTAAAATAAAAAGAATAAAACTGGGATTTTTGCAAATAATTCAGTATTTAAGAAATTTAAAGAAGGTCCTTAAAGATGAGCAAATTTCCACTAAAAAAGGCCTAACTACCAGAACTTTGCCCCTGATACTCCTGAACTGACAATAGAAAGGTATGCAATACCACTGGTAAAATTAATTGAAGGATTATAACAACAATATAAACCCTAATTAGATTATACAAAATATTATATTATTAAAAAACATTACAATTGTTGTTTTTTAGAAATAAACTATAAAATCAATGTAGAACTCTAACCATTTTCTCATTTACAATACTTCTGAACTGATATTTAAAATTAGTGAAAATCTATAAAAAATAAAACCACAAGTAGAAAACAGAAAACAAACCCATATAACAATATTTAAAGAGAGATAAGAAATTTAACTGTCAATATGATGAGACAAGCAATAAGTAACAAATTGGATGAAATCAAGATGTTTAATCCAATTGTAGATGATGTGAAATTGCAAATTATATACAGTATTTACATTGGAAAATCATCAATTTTATATAGCATCCATAGAATTTACCATAAAAATATAGTTTATGATAAAGTTCTATTGATGCAAAACTACATAATTATTAACTGTATGTTACAAAAACAATAAATAATAAATTTACAGATTCGATATTTGACTGAAAACAAAAAGTACATTAGTTGTAAAGTATGTGATTGTTGTTTATGATACCAATACTAGAAACTGTAAAATTTTCTACATTTTATAAATATTTACGGTTTTAACATTTTACTTATGAACTGAAACATATGACTGATTTTTCTCTAAACTAAATCATATAAATAATGCACAATAAGTTGTTTAAAGCATGTACGATAAGATTATCGGGGTACCAAGACTTTCAATAATACAGTTTACGTTCAAAACATCCATCGATCACGTTTACCTTAACATTAGTATTAGAAGATACTGACTTTTAACAACTGTTTATAAATGACAATAGATATAATATTGTAAAGTTCAAGCTTCCATAGAAAGCGATGAACAAAAAAAAAAGGTAGTTTAATAAAATACATATATAGTAAAATACTCCTTAAAACTATCACACCGTGAATTTTTTACGATTTTATACAATGCATATTCATAAAAATTAATACATAATATTTTTTATAAACGATTTGGTTCACTAATGAATTTTTAACAAGTACCAGATCAATATTCTCAGAGAAAATAACATTTTCAGATAAAGTAATTGTCAAAATTTATTTCTTTATAACAACCAAACATTAACCAGATAACTTTTAATTCCTTCAAAACCTTCTCAAGAAAAATAAAACTTATTCCATAACGAAATAGAGAATACGGAATTCAGAAACAGGAGATATACAAGATTACTAACTCTTCAAAACAAAAACAATTTCTCTAAGATATTTTTTGAAATAGTGCCAGATGTAACCACATTAAAATTCCTTTAATAGAACCATAGATAAAGAAGCAATCTTTGCAGTAGGTAAATAGAAAAGAAACCAAATGTAAAAACAGTTTTGCACCCTAACACCAAACCTTTGTTTTGGTTTACTCCTTGATGATGACAACTTAAGAGTTGTTGAAACGGCGTTGAGTGTTTAAAATAAAGATTTGGTGTTAGGGTGCAAAACTGTGTTTTTACATCTGTGACATACCAAAGGTTTCACAGGATTTTCATTAGAAAAGAAGACAGTTGAGAAAATAAGTAACAATTGGGGGAGACTAAAATGAGGTGCATGGAAATGTGGAAAAGACCTAAACAAGAATTAGTGAAATGATGAAATGAAAAATTCTACGAAAGAAGAACTAAGCCAACATAGTAAAAATAAATCTGGAAAAAATATATTTAAGCATTGTATTTGTAAAGAATATAGACGAATGGCAAAGGGAACTACAAACAAAAAAACACTACAAATTGCAATTCAAAAATTAATAGAGAATAGGGGTTAGATAAAATGTCGACGAAATGGAAAGCGATAATGGAACAGAGATCACACCTTCAATCAAGGAAAGAAAAATATAATCAATCTAGGTTTAGAATAAATACCAGATATAACAACCGAAGAATCAAGATAAGCATTGACAGAAATGGACAATGCTAGACGTCTAGGAGGCAACAAACATATATAGGGTGTTTTTTTAGAGGTACCGAACTTTAAGTTGGCAACACTCTTTTAACCGGAGGCCATCTTTTCAGCTGTGAAGTGATTTATGTTAAGTTTGGTTTGGCATTTCATCATGAATAGACTGGCGCCTGAACAATGCTTCCAAATTGTGCAAATTTATTTTGAAAATCATGGTTCTGTTCGAAATACGTATCGTCCATTTTACGGTCAACATAATCGTCCACCAAAGCAATTAATTCGGTTAACTATGCAACGTTTTCGCACCACGTTTACTCTGAATGATAATACGCATCCACAGAGATGTCATTGTCGTACAGTGCGTTCAGAAGAATCCATTGCTGCTGTAGAGCGTAGCGTAGAGGAAAACCCGAATTAGTCTATCCGCCATCGTGCACAGGAATTGGATATGTGTCCATCCACTTTATGGAAGATTTTGCGGAAAGATCTTGGTTTGCGTGCTTATAAAATTCAACTCGTGCACCTAGCAAGGCGTACATTCGGTGAATGAGCCCAAAACAAGATTGAATGGATACGTCAATAAACAAAACTGCCGTATTTGGGGTGATGATAATCCTCAAGTTTATGTTGAAACACCGTTACATCCAGAAAAATTGTCTGTTTGGTCTGCTTTATGGGCTGGCGGAATAATTGTTCCGTACTTCTTTAAAAACGATGCTGGCGTTATAGTCAATGGTGATCGCTATAGAGCCATGATTATTACTAACTTTTTCGTTCATCAATTGAACAATCATGATGCACACGAGTTGTGGTTTCAACAAGACGGAACAACCTGTCACACAGCTCGTGCCACAATTGATTTATTGAAAGAAGCGTTTGGTAACCGCACAGTTTCACGTTTCGGACCCGTGAATTGGCCTCCAAGAGCGTGCGATTTAACGCCGCATAACTATTTTCTGTTGGGATATGTGAAGTCGCTAGTGTTCGCTGATAAACCCGAAACGATTGACCACTTGGAGGACAACATTAGCCACGTTATTGGCGATATACGGCCATAAATGTTAGAAAGTCATATGCCAGAAGTCATTCAAATTATAATGCCAGAAGATTATCTTTCGAATAAAGTAAATTTCATGTCAATTTAAAAAAATATATATCTTTGTTTTATTCCATTTCAAATTTCTATACCTCTATTTCAACTCGTAGCTATTAGCGTGAGAAATTCTAAACGCCTGGAATAACACAAAACGAAATATGAAAATTACACACTGAGAAACCTCATATCACAACCGCATAAAATATATACTAAAGTTATTACACATCACAAGACTAAAAAACTGGAAGATAAAGACGTATCAAAAAGATGCTGTCTGTTGAAGAGATTACAGTAAATAAGATCGATCACCCATTGGCAACAGCAATGCTAATAGAAAAATGAGTACAGTATAATACGATGCGAGGAACAGTCAACATTAAGAGAATAACGGTCGCCAACCAGAGGCAATCAATCCAATGAAAATATAATAGAATGCTTCCGGTGTGGACAAAGGCTTCTTTAAGATGGGCAACGGAGTTAGACTGCCACAATGCACACAATTCACAAACAGCCAATTTAATGCTTTTCATCCATGAACCCTTAGGACAGTTACCATATGAAGATTTGGCTAATATAGCGACTTTTAATCATCCAAGGCACCGCCAATAGCAAAAACAGTCACCCGAAATGCCGCCAGTTGCTTGTCCAATAACAAATTATCACCAGAGAGTCGAGATGGTCCCAAGGGCAGACATTTAAAATCATTTCGAACTGGCGATGGATCTCATTTGGCAAAAGGGGTTCACCTTTGATTCGAGGTAGAACAAAGTGAGGATTTTGAATGAGAAACTGCCACTGACGAGCCCTACCAGCTTATAGCTTCAGCAAGACTTTGGCAAAATCCTCGACACTAGTTCCCAGTAAAAATGACTCGTTGAAACCAAAGCTTATCTATAATTTTTTAATATGTAACAAATTGTAGATAATTTTGTTCATTTGGGATTTCACTCCTCAAAATGGTTTCTGAAAAATACAAATCAGTTAGGTAAGCGAAAATCAAGGTGTAGTACCTAAAGGCAATTTGTGGAAGTTGCCGTGATGAATTTTTCAGAGATAAATGCAATTCACAGATTGTTTAGAACCTAGAGAACCACCAAAACTGATTTGATAAATGTACCAAACCTATTGAGCCTACACCTGCAAAATAAATCATTAGAAGGTAATTGGATAAGTAACAGCGAGAGGAGCAATGGTATGCGTCCATCAATAATCTGTTCGATAATCTAGAAAAACCTACCACGAAGGCTTTCTGTTAAAGAAATTACTGACTAGGGCAAATAAGGTGAAGTTTGTTGAATCGGGCCGATTAGAACTAAAGGTGCAGTGTTAGAAAGGTATGCCTATGGTAAGAACTACCCCGGCCGTGGGTACGTCCATTCAGTTACTAATTAGTTGAATAAAAGGGATTGTTTTGACGTTGGAATTTTTATTTGAGTTTAGTTCTTAAAAATAAATATACAATCACGGTTTATTAGCAATAATTTCATTGGAAGTTTGATTCGAGCAATTATCATCCATACTATTAATCATTTCCAAATTAAATATATTAAAAAAATAGTTCCTAAAAACCTTTCTGAAGCAAAGTTATTAACTTCAACACTTGTCCAGACTTAACATAGAAAACTTAAAAATGATTGGAGGTCAATACCATTTAATAGTAAGTATTTTCTATTATTAATAATTCAGTATGTGCAAACTTACTTAAATAAGGAATAATCGGTCCCTGAAATATTACCAGTTATCAATACTGCTATTACAAGACCATAAATAGCGATAATACCCGCCATGACAACAGGGATAATACATTTCATGATCAGTTCCGGCCTCATGACGGACATGGCCGCAATACCGGTGGCGGATTTTGCTGTTCCATAGGCGGCACCCAGCGCTGAAAACATAATAAAATTATTATTAATAGTATAAATTATAGTAGCTAAATGTGCAAAATAAATGAACACTTTCAATCTAATCTTAATTTTAAAATTTTTTAACATGAATCAATGATAGCGGACTGGGAACTGCGGTACGGAGTGAGGGCACCGGTATTACCGATAGTTTGATCATATGGGAGTATTTTTATGGTTTTACTTGTCAAATATGACTATTTTTATTTGTAATTATTATTTTTAATAAATAATTATCGTTTTCTCGTTATTTTATTATATAAAGTGTAAAAACCAACAATTTTTTATACATACACTTTAAAACTTTATTTGTTCGTAATTAAAACATTATCGATTCAGCGCCATAATGTCTTGCTAACAGTATTACAATCTAACACTCCGCCTGCAGACCGACTACGGTGATCACGGTTAGACAGCCGGACCCATATGGGTCCGATGGACACGAATTATGACCGGACCTACCCATCTCTACTCTCAGCTACAAAAACTTTTTTAGAAGATGTCATCGTCAGGCCGGTAACTAATGGTACGACAAAAATGTGATGAAATTAAAAATCTGAAAATGCCGAAAGGAAGTAAACGCACCGTTAGCCCAATCTAAATACTAACATTGAAAATAAAATAATTCAATAGACTAATGAACCTTGGCGAATGCTACTGATATTAATAGAAATAATAAAATAATGAAATCATGACGATAGTTCTTTTATTGTTGCATTAAAATGTTAAACAGGAACACTCGATAAAAATATTCGGAAGTTACTATTTTTCCCATAGCTGATTTACAACGGTGTTCGGATAAAAACAATGGTGTTTGTTAAAAATTACTTCGCCGCTAAATATGTAGTCTTGGCAATTCGCCAAATGTCTGTCAAACATGTCTAGTCTGGCCGATTCGTTCACAGGTTTAGTTAGTGCTGTGCGATTTTGATCTATTTCAGTTCAGTATTTACAGAGATTTCATTGCGATCAGTTTTACTTCGGTAAAGCAGTCGGAGATAAAAAATATGGTTTTGGTGTGTACGAGGTTAGGTTCAAAAGTAATTCAACTATTAGTCAAACACTACCCTTGAAAAAAGTATAACTATATTCTACATAATCTTTCAAATTATTGAGCTTGGTTAATCGAGTGACAACTTCTCAGTGTCTTCTATATGCTGTAGGGGATTTAGTATTTTCAATTGCAACAAATTTTACACGTTTTTGATTAGTTTTCTTGAAAAACGTACATCACACAACACAAAAAAGTATTGTTGATTAATTTTTATATCTAGCAGTAAGCGGCAAAAAATCGTAGGTTTGAAGGTTTTTGTGATTTTTTATCAATTAAACAGTTTTACTAGCGAAATCCATTTTTTGTTATATTTTTAAAACCTACTAAAAGAGATTATTGCTTTTTCAAGATATTCACTGATCAAAATTTTACATGTAGAGCTTTGATTATTTTCTGTTTATTAGTGTGTTTTAATTTGGAACAAATTAATTTTATCATAATAATTATCAAATCGTTTAGCACTCCACTTCATAGTTTAATATTCGTTTGAGTTTGTTGCAATGCCACTAAATGCATTTTGAATCCAAACAAATGCAGTGTAGTGAAAAACCTACTTTATCGTGTTCTGAAGTTACTAGATAGCCTGTCATTGAACTGTCTTCCTGAAAAAAATATATAGTACACACTAATCTTTAATCCCCTTCCCCTCCCAAATATGAAATTGACTATATAATTCATTGATAACAGCATATATACTGGAAACATGAATAGAAAAGTAACTAATGCGGTCCTAATGAATATTTACATCTTCGAAAACAAAATTGTTAATCAACCTCCCTAAAAAAAATTCTGGCTTCGGGAATAAATATCTTTCCCAGACATTTAATTTCCGCCTTCGCAAATCCATTTACTGAATTAAAAAATGTTAACTCTGAACTCAATAAATTATAGGTTATTTATAGGGATCTTAATTGTGAAATCAAAAAAATCACTTAAGTATTTATTCATTCACTGTAAATAATTAAGGTATCCTAAATTCATATGCACAAAATAAAATCATTTTTATTCAATATTTTCGATTTGGCCATTGCTGCAATTTCAGATTTTTTAAAGCAAAAAACTAATTAGGTACTCCTCTCATAATGCACAGGTACAGACCTATTCTTGTAAGAATTAAATTACGACAAAATTCAAATATCTGCATCAAATTTTAATTTTACTTTTAATTTTCAAAAAGGTAATGGCAATAAATTTTATTCTAACCAACTTTTATTAAGAATTTTATTGTGCAGCCTATAGCAACGAAGTTATAGAAAAAAAAAACTGAAAGAATGTTGATTTTTAAATCTCTCTTTATAAATAATTTTCCACAACTCTTGGCATGGCGCATATATAGATACACTTATAGATAGAACTTATGCCTACAAAACCAGATCTATTTCCCATTTTGCAAAAAACGCTTAATTTGATCTAATCTGTTTGGAGTAATGACACTTTACAGTGAATAAGAAGTATAAAAATGTAACTAGAACCAATTTTAAACAAAACCCTAAACACAGCACAGCATAACATTGATAAGTTCGGAATTACCGAAACAAACAGATGCGATTAACTAAAATAATCACTGACCTTGATTATTCATGAGTAATCAGACTACAATTGCAGTTCTTATATACCAACATACAACATAGTTTATGTGTAGGTCTCGTATTTGGCAACGGTGGTTCTCTTTCTAAGTAATAACATCAATGTATATAGAGAAACATAACAAACTTCTCTATGTGAATATATAGCTAACCGTTGAACAGAGGGTATTTAGTAATCCGTTATTACTTTGCCAATTAATATATAGATGTTTTCCTTAAGTACGACTAATGTACATGTCCTAGGTGTGAAAAATTATGTGTTTAAGTTAAAAACAGGTTTTTATTATTTAAAAGTCTGTTATAAAATATAGGTAATTGTTCAATGAACAATTAAATGTTAATTTTATGATGCTATTTCTATGCTTTAAATAACAGCTTATGAGCCCCTTACGGCTTGCTCATACTGTTATAAAAAAATAGTAATAATTCTAGAAATTATAGAAGTAAAACAATAACTGAAAATTCAATTTTTGCTTTATTGCAGGTGTATAGAAACTCGAAGGCCATACAAATTATTTCAAGTAGAAATTCCAGTTAAACATAATTTTCATAATAGTAAATTGTGGAGAACCTTTGAGGGTAATTGATAACAATTACGCTTTTTTGGTGAAATTTTGCTTTTCGGTAAAATCCGTTTGTACAGGGTGAGCATTTGTGCTGCTCCTATATCAAGGCTGCAAATTTAAAATATCTTTATGGGGAATAAACTCAAACATATTAATGAAAAAATAAAGCACTTTACATTTCGTGTAAACAATAGTAGGCCTATCATCGATCGACAATTTAATTTTGAAGTACAGGGCATATTTGCACCGCAAAAACCTTTAAGAAAACATGGAATTTTTTTATAGACCTTATCACAAGTCTAGTTTAACTAGACAATATTTTTGAAATGGAAATTACATAATAATATCTTTTTTATGAACCATTATGTGGTTTGTTATGGCTTATTTATCAGCTATCAGACATTGGTATTACCATTGAAGATAGTGAAATCGGTATTTTAATGTTAAGTGGTTTGCCAGATTCGTATGATGCCATTATTATAGGATTCAGTTCAACACATTCAGACAGATTACTTGAGGAAGATACTGGCAGATAGTTATGTAATTGAACCGAAAAAGTTAGATGTCATGGATTTAAACATAGCAATGATTGCCCAAATTGAAAGATCCTGTATATAGGAATTAACTGAGTCTATAATCTTAACAGAAAATTGTAATTGAATGATTGAGAAAACTCTTGAAATTTCTGGACTTCTGACATGGATCATACAAGAATTCTCTGGAAAATTATGTGTTCTGAGACAGTTCAACTGAATTTAGTTAGACACTAAACATCTCAGGATATTTAAATTAGAGTTTATATTACAAAAATATTCTAAACAATAAAAATGTGGATAAATTTAATACATAAACATTTTGATTTATGTCCTAGAAGTTATGATTTTGTTACTAGAAAATTTGATGATTCTAGTTTCTTTTCGGACAATTGTGTTAATAACCTTATGAGTAGCAAAACGGATTGGTTTGAAAACTAAATAAAAAAATTAAATATGAAATTTGTTACCATCAATAAAAGTATTAATGGTAATTGTACTCGATAAATTAGATGAAAATAATTGCATATCAATCTTTTCCCTTTAAGTCAAAAGACAGGAAGTATTTGAAGTAATTTTCGATTTAAAAGAATTTCGTGTGTACAAGAAAAAAGATTGATTGAATGCGAGAAATGTTGCTGGCATTTTCGAATTGGATAAGAAATTTAGTTACTGCATATGATAATTTAAATATGTCAACAACAAAAGTTAAAATTGATATTATTCTTTGGCATATATGTTTGACTAATTTCAGGTTTAGTGATATAAATTGATTGATTGAGTCCAATAAAATTTGGTAATTGGTATATGGTTTCCATTTACCGATAGCATTACTAAATGTATTACTAACCTTGGAAATCAAACAAACTCGGAAAATTTTTCCAAAAAGATACTTCTAAAAACCAGCAGGCTAAAAACTAGATTTAACTTGACCTATGTCTGGAAATTCTTTAATGATACCAAATACATATATTAATATTCATCGGTGACTTTACTTGAAAAACTTATAGCTACAAGATGAAGTCAAGAGATGAAACGTTTGAAAACTTTCAAGAATTTAAAAATTTTGTTGAAAATTAGACTAGTTAAAAATTGAAACATTAAAGATCTGATAATGGAAAGGTCAGCTAACATCTTTAACTTCTAAACGACTTGACCGATCGAGATCATGTTTTCAGAATATATTTGTTCTGACAAGACGATGGTCCGTAGCTATAGTAAAGTTATGAATAATACTATATAAACTGAAATAATTAATATTCATACAGTATATCCGCGTGCTCAACAACAGTTTCTTTATTTATTGTCAATAAAATGACTTTCACCAAATCAACTCATCGCGCCATCTCCCGGAAAGGGCAAAACAACGTTATGATGACTGATCTCATGTACCTTCTAGATATAGCCTGTCATGCACAAATGTCGTTGTAAGACAAAAGAGAGAGAGGGCAATAGAGAGAGCAAGAGGCTATTTCACTCGGTTGGGAGCTGCTTCCACTCAAATACGTTCAGCATGTTGTTCATTGGCTGCTTCCACCCACAAGTGAAATAGCCTGTTACTGTGTCTATAGCCCTCTCTTTCTAGCGTTGCCACGACTTTGTGCTTGACAGGCTATATCTAGGAGGTACACGATCTAAGTGCCTGATGGTTTTTCGAGAGTTGGTTATTTATTTATTTTAAAGGTTTTGGTTATAATATTAATGTTGTAATAATATATATATATATATATTCATTAGGAACGAGAAAAAAGGTTTTGGTTATAATATTAATGTTGTAATAATTTTTTTTTTTTCATTAGGTACGAGAAGGCAATTTTTTGCAAATTTTAGGTAACCATTATCATACTAGCATATTAATATTTAGTGTTCAAACAGTTTGATCAAACAAAATTACAGCGAAAATTTGGGATTTATAAGTAATATCTTAACTTTTTTAACATGGTGTCATTTTCATGAATGGCGCTTAGAACGGAAGCAAGAATAGTGCATACTTGTAAAACATTCCACAGACAGTTTTAAATGATTACTTAAACGTTCTGATGACAGGCATGCTAACTATTAATTGCTTTCAATGGTTGTATCTATTAATATAAGTAACCGAAAATGTGTTCTAACTAAAATGGTACGAGAGTATTTGTGGAAATGAATTTAGTATTTTCAACAAAGTGTATATCAATTTGGAAATTGTTAACTGGTATTTTAGTGACTAGACATTTATTCTATTTCAATAAATACAAATTGAGGCTATTATTCGGCATATCGTTATTTACTTAAATTGTGACCTTTGTAAGCTCTCCCTCTTGTAATCGATAAAATATTAGTAAAAAGGAATTTCCTGATGATAGTTTTCGAAGAAATATTTGGGCATTTGCTAATCACGAACTTATTAAAATAACTCAACAAAGAGTGAAAAGCAACACTAAACTTACAGTACAAAGTCCCAAATACTAATGACACTAATGTTCTCTTCTTTTATTGTTTTTTTAAGGTTTGATATTAAAAAAATGTATTTCTCAGTAATTTTCTATTATTTTTATTTATATTATGTAGTTATGTTTTTTATGTTATCCCTAATTTTTTAATTTTAAGTGTCCAAAACAAATTCCTTAATAAAATTAAAATACAAACACACTTATAAGATCGTATTTTTATTATTCCTGAAAATCTTCGTAATGTGTCTGTCTACTATTGTCTACCTGAAATACTCAATTGTGAGCGCAGGTATACAAATCAGGCATCGGAACTAAAGCAAAATTATAAAAAGACCACCTCTATAAAATATATCAATTTCGAAGGATATGATTTTATCGCATGGTAGGTACAATAAATAGTTACAAAGTAATAATAATTTTTACTGCCATTTCGAAACCATCATATAAAATTAACCATCAGACCTGTGATAAATTATACAATGCATGATCATATTTGCCCAAATACCCATAAAATTCTAGTATACCATGTGATTTTAAATAATTCACAGCAAATAATGGGATGTTTGCTAAATTATACAAAGTCTACCTAACTTCGCCCAGTTTCATTTACACTTATTGAACACTGATAAAGACATATACACATCATGTGAGTCAAAAGGGTCGATAAAAACATGATAATAGGTAATAATTGACAATCACTAATAACTGAAGACTGCCACTGAAGACTCTTTTTTGTCAGCAGTAATAAATAAACTAGGTATATTTTTATATGCCGATCACGATAAACGTAATTCACCTCAAGAGAAATTATCCTAGTCTGGCTGATTTAAATTTTTTTAATGTGTTCAATGGATTGAACAATCGCGAAAAGTTAGTATCGTGATTTAAAATCGTTATAGTCTAACTCTCAAGTTCAAATTCATGTTCATTGTTGCTACTGCTGATAAAAATATGAGTGTCCAATCAAGAGAGTCAAAAAGTATGATTTAGTAATACAATTTAACACACATAATTAAAAGAAAATCGAACTCAAACTACACATAGAATTTGTTTTAATAATCTTATTTAATTGATGGCACTATTTTCAATTGGCCGTTTGTAGCAAATTCAAAACCTACAAAATATATTTTTAAAATACCTTGAACGGACTATTCTTCAATGAGAAAATTTGAAAAAAGCTTATTATTTATTTAGCAAAAATTTCTGTTTCACGCATTAAGGGTTTAACAAAATTACCTTTTGAAAACATATTCCTAGCAATATGTTCAAAATACTTCCGAACGTAGTGTAATAAGAGTGAATCTGATGATGAATTTGTCAGAAACCAAACGAAACCTTCCTAACGACTAGAATACAAATTTATATGAAAATCTGGTTACACAAATTATAGTTAATTTCCCGACTTGACCATACAATATATGGCAGCACACTCCCTCTAAGGCACGCATAGAGTACCTTTAGAGGAAAAGTCACTAAATCCCAGATATACTACATATCAAAAGGGTTTAGCTGTGGGAGCACTTGCCACGTTATCAGGCCCGTGATTGGCGTCGTGGCTGCAGTTTCCCATGAATTTTCGGACCGTCAGGGCTGTTCCTAACAGGAAGGCTTTTTGCATCAATGGTAAAGTTGTCCGTCCAGACCGAGGTATTTCAAATTGTTTAATAGATGTTTTGGGACTACTCCAGTTGTTGACATAACAATTGGTACCGTTCGAGTGTTGTTCATCTCCGATTGTCTCTGTATTTGAAATTCTAAATCCCTATATTTGGTTATTTTTTCAGCCTGCTTAATATTTATATTATTGTTGTTAGGGATTGCTATGTGAATTAAGGTTGTTTTTCTAGAGACTTTATCTACCAAAACTGTATCTGGTCTATGGTGAGCAACAGTCCGATCGGTTAATATCGTGCGGTCCCAGTACAGTTTGTAGTTGTTATTTTCTAAAATAGATTCTGGTTTGTATATATAGTAGGGTGTTCTTACCGACTATGATAGCTCAAGTTTCAGCGCTAGTTCCTGGTACAGTATTTTGCCACAGCATCGTGTCGTTCTTTGTATTCAGTTGTTGCAGCGAACGCAGTTTCTGATTAGATATCTGGTGGTATACGTGAACTTGTTGTTCTGTCAGTCGCAGAGGTGCTGAGTCATCAACCTGACATATGACTCTGTGTAGATCAGAGGTGCCATCTCCCATTTCGCAGGACCCCTGCTGTATTTTGCCTTTAATTATATTAATAATTCGACATTTGTCTAGGCCAAATTGCATATGGGTCTCACAAGAGAACTATTTTAAGCATATCATGCAGCTGTTGTTTCGTAGTTGCTATCAACTTGTAAGTCGTCCATGTATGACAAATGGTTTATCTTTAATGCTTGTATGTTGTGCTTGAGACTGAACCCAAAGTTAGTCGAGTTCAGTTTGTGCGAGAGTGGGTTCATGGTAAGGTAGAACCACAGCGGGCTAAGAGAGTATTCCTGGAATATACCCCTTCTGATTGGGATAGAGTCGGTTTGTATCGACAGTCGGGTTTATTCAGAAAGATTTTGGTTTGCCAGGTAGTCATGACATTCCAAAAAGTTAACAATACAATACAATTATTAGTTGTTCTTTGCTCCCCTTCTAGTTTTTCGTGCATCCCTTTTGTTGTTCGATAATTATGTTGTTCAGCTCACAATGTGTGAAAATGCGATGATTAATGCACGACGTTATAAGGTTGGGTCCTGTATACATAGGTTATCCTTTGGTAAGAGGTATGTAGCACAGTAGTTCTGTATACCATCTGGTTCTGGTGCTTTCCAGTTATGGAGGTGTTTCATTATGTTGGACGTGTCTTCCGTTATAAATGGTTGGTGTTGCATCTTATCACAATTCTGAAATGCAGCCTCGTCCTTATTAATCCAGCTCGCTCTGAAGTTATGGGAAATTGTTGTGGAAGGTTGTGTTTTCCAGAACTGCTCGATGGCCGTTTTACTGGGATAACTAGGGGTTTCATTATTATTGATGTTGTTGAGTTTTCTATAAAACCCTTTTTCTGATTTTCGGAATAGTGCGCTGTCTAGTTGGTTACTGGTTTTGTACCTTCTCAATCGACTTGTGTATACGCAAAGCTTTTGTCGTAGACTGTCCAGAGATGTGATGTTTTCTCCATCCCGCTGGGAGTGTATTCCAATATTTCTCCAAAGACAATTAATTTTCCTTTCTAGCCTTCTTTGCCAAGGTGGTATTCAAGGTGTTTGCCTAAATTGGGAAGGGTCTTGCTTTGGTCTTATTGCGACCCCAATTGTTGTGCAGATGCAGCACAGTAGATGATTGTGTGTAGTGACTCTAACGTATTAGCATCTAAAACATAGTTTGGCAAGATAAATTTGTTCATGGCCTGCAAGACGATACCCAGTTTCTTACAAGATCTTAGTTTGGGAAGAGTTGGTCTAATCAATGGATCTGTTCCACTATACTCTATAGGAGCTCTTTCTATATCTGCTTGGATTTTCTCAAGCAGGTCATCGTTGGCTGGCTGTTCTTGTTGAAGTTCTTGAGTCTCGTCCGCTCTTTGCGCCAAAGGTGTTTCAGGCTCTGAATATGTTGTATTTCGACCAAATAATTCGCGCTCTACTTCGCTCTTTATTGTGTCCAGTTAACCAGGCGAAATAAGGCCATTTCTCAAGATGACACGATATTGATCTGCGACTCTCTGTTCGGTAATTTGAAGCACTGGGTACTCACGACAGAATTCTTGATGGAGTATTTGGCGATATCCAGTTTGTCCTGGCCAAGGTTCGTAATTCAGTAATACGTGCGCATTATACATTCATTGATGGAGCTAGTCCATTTTTCATGCGCTGTCTTTTCAGTCCCACTTGAGTGAGCGCTGGCTGTTGATCCTGCGCAACACTTTCTGTGGGTGGAGTTCTCGTTCTCGTTTGACTCCGTTGGTGATGGTCACGTTGTTGCTGTGACTGTATTGGTGAGTGTTGTTGGGGTTCTTCTGGTTCTTGGGCTGTAGCTCTTTGGACGGCAGGGGCCCGCCTCCTCAGCACCCTGCCACCGATGTCCCTCATGCTGTCATATCCAGCGCCGGCTCCAGACATGCCCTGGCGATCCCCAGGCAGCGGCTCTTTTCCGAGTTAATTATTAATTTATTATTATTATAGCTAATTTCTCTTTTCAAATTCGTTTCAATCTTGAAGTTAGAGAATTAGATTTTTCGAAACATGGGCAACTGAAAGTGATGCAATCCTTGTAGTATTTTTCACGATATATGCATATAAAAATAACAGTTTAAAAAATAGTTATTGAAAAAATCTAATGCTCAGTTGAAGTTGAACTTTGTTTTAATTATTTGTGGGCTACCCTTGAACTTGCAAGCAGTTTGTTGTTAATTTGTTTACATAAAAAAAATCTCTTATGGACTGGGGTAAATGAAGGCTGAGTACATACAATTATCAAAGTTTTTAACATATTAAGATTTTAAAAGTTTCTTGTAATTTACACAGAACTATCAAAGAAACGTTAAAAATGATTCTTAAAAACAAGAAATTTCCAATAAAACTGCGGGAACTCTATTTAATTCTTTTTTATTATTAATCATTTTAATTTAATGTCGGAAATAGAGATTTGTGCGTTGCGGTGAAATCTAGCCATTATGATTCGCAAAGCAATTGTTACTATTTCAAGATTTTACAGACTTTAAAAGGCAGTAAGGTATATATCGCTTTTAGGGAAAACCCGCTATAAGGCCAAATTCATAAATTTAGAAATCCACAATCAATAAATCAGCATAAAAATTATTGTAATACCCCGACAATTAATAACATATCAGTTATGCAACCAATTTTGCGAAATTAGATTTTGCCTATACATGGTTGCATAATCAAACTGGCATGTATATAGTTGTATAATCAATCTGGCATGCAACTGTACACTACTACGCTAAATGAAGCCTAGAGCAACCGGTGCCGGTGTACCAACACACAAACAAAAAGGCATTGAACTCAGTGGAACCAATTTAGAAAAAAAACTTTAAACATCCCATTTCCCTTTTTTTGGGTATATTCTAATAGCTGTATCTCTGTATTCAATAAAAACTGCAGACATGTTATATGATTTCTTTATTGTAATTCGTCTATACTAGCACCTCCCAATAGATTTACTATTCCCCTGAAACACCCTCTATATACACACAAATTGAGAAACTCCTAATCAATAGGCCTTAGGCAATCCATATCACAGAGTAAATACATAATATTAATATTAGAATTGATTAAGATTCCGACATTGAATCTAACAGAAGTCGGTCCAAGTCTTCGTTGATACGGTTAGGTCAAATTCACTATTATCGCCAGCGGCGTAACATCACTTCATACGTTTAACATTTAATAATATTCTTGTTTCTTTTTTGTTTTTAATACAAAAATTTATTTACTTAAAAACATTTTTTGACAGAAAAGTCCAGGGCTTAAAAATTAACCTTTTTACTTTTAGTCATTATTTATGAAAGAATCAAAACTATCTGACTACGTTATTTATTTGCCCTTAAACGTGATTGGGTCGAGAATGATGATGAATGATTCAATCCACATGGGGAAAGGCTAAACCTAGATGTAGTTCAATACATGAATTCAGGGATTCCACTAAGCCCGACCAAACAAAGTGTGGTAGAAACATTGACAAATCCTATTATCCTAAATATATATTATTTAACCCTTTTACAAGAAATGGAAACCATTATAATATTGAGAACAGATGATGAAATAGTCAAAGTACAAAATATTACTTAAAAGCTATTATGAAAATAAAACTATTATTGTAATCTTCTAACCATACTTTTAAAAGATGAACATGAAGAATCAAAAAATTCTAAACTCACGTGATAGTTATTTGCAGTACGAAGAAGTCTAGTTATAACTTCGTTTTTACCGTGTGATGAAAATCGGTAAAGAACAAATCAGGACAACGTGTTCTAGCAACGCTTGTATTTAATTTAATTAACTCCAATAGTTCAGGACACAGTATATAACCATTTAACAATTTGTGTATTAGATGACGAGGTTGTCAACCTGATGTTATTCTATATACTGCCGAAAATTATATGACACAATTTGGGAACATTAGTGCTTATTGAATGTCACTAGATGCACTTTGTAAGCAAAGGAAAATTAAACTAAAAAATGTTTCAAATGAGACCCGTGTGAGAGATTATTTGGAACTCATACAAATTGGGGGAATGAATCCGCGATGTATGAAACTGGGTTCAGACGGGTAATGCAATGATTTAGATGTGTATTGTGGTAAGTTAACGCAATCTTTGTCTTTAGCAATGATCCAAAAATTCCCAAAAGTTTAAATGTCTCTTCTAGTAAAGATTCAAATTGTTTCCAACGAAAATATCTTGTATGTTGACAACTTATTTACGAAGTTATTAAATGATCGAATCAACAAAACAACAGGGACATGACTACTGTTAACGTCATAAAACAGAAGCGAAGAGCAACACGACTATCGTTTTGAATTGGAAAGGACAATATTGTTAAAATGGAATCAAATTTTGATAAGCTTGACTCCTCAGGTAAGATAAAAAGATGGCGTAGTGTATGACGGCAAAATATAGATTTCAATATCACTTATCGATTCAAAAAAAACTAAGAGTCAATCTATGTTATTCTAAATCCTGGAAATTGACTGATAATATTAGAGGGTCACCAAACGGAGGGCATAGAAAATCAATTACGATGTGTTGTTTGCCTCAATCCTGTTGCTGGAGTTAAGGAAGTCTTTGCAGGAAAACGCCATCTACTTTTTATTCGCTCTATAGTAGTGCCGTAAATATTGAAAAAACAATTTCACAATCACTTTTGAGTTAATGGATTAAACAAAATCTAAAACATTTCATATACCGTACCTCAGAAATCAGTACCATCTCTTAAACAAGTGGAACTTATCATAACTAACAACTTTTTTCCTAAACCGCTTACTTTGAATTACAAGAAATAATCGATACATTTTCTTTCACAAAACTATTTAAAAGTGCATAGCTAATGAAATTAATATTGGTAGTCTGCAAAAACAAAATCAAACAATTATTTCAAAGCAAAAGATAAAACGTAAAAATATCAATAACAGTTCGTCGGTGGCTTATCAGTTGACTCACAGTAAAGTAGTTAAAAATGTGAATCATCTGTTGAAAACTAAATTATAAGGAAGTCATTCGTGAAAGGTATTGTAAAGACTAAACAAAAATGCGTTTTCATATACGAAACGTTAGATAAAAGTTGTGTTTTGTTGAGTAAGAAATTGAGACATTAAAAATAGTTGGTCAATGATCCGGCTCAAGAAGAGTTGATAAAATGAGCGTTTATGTGAGTGTGGAGGTTTTTGAAAATTTTAGTAACATGTGTTTGTCTTTGAATACTAGACGTTTTGTTACCCAACTGCTATTTTATCAGAAATAAATATACCTTATGACAATGGAAATTCGCTACTCTAGCAAAATGAAGAATTCCCAAGTACTTTCCCCACAATCTAAGAACATCTTCGTAATCTACGAACTTGTGAAATTATGACAGCGCCTTTTTGGCGAGTGGAAATTCTACAACAATTGGAGCTTGGAGCTCATACCGGATTATCCCATGCTCCTCAGGTCACATCAAGGTGTAATATGATTAGTTTGTCATAACGTTAGGCAGCTTGCAACAAAGAGGGGCTGTTTTTGAATGCATTCACGGTGCCTCCAGTGTATTCACTGGATTTTGTGATACTGAACATGACTTCAAGTTCAAACTTACTCACCAGAAAAGAAAACCAGAGCAGTTACATCACGCGAAGAAAGTTGATCGAAAAACTGTGTCTGAAAGTAATGATATTTGATACATAGAAGGAGAATATGTGGGCCACCGTAGAATGTGAAACGCAAGAGTTTGTTCAAAATTGAATTACAAGCCTTACCTTAATTAAAAATGAACGAAAGTGATTCGGGGCGATGAAATTCACCACCACAACCATGAAACTTCGAGGGAATGTAATAGTGTGAGGTCTTGAGCGACTGCATGTGGTGGAAGGTACAATCACAAATTAATGTCCAGCATTGGCTTGAGGGAAACTCTAACTTATGCTTCTTTCAACAGAATGGTGCCCCAACTCACAGAACCAAAATAAGTATGAAATGGTTACACGATCACCACGTTAAAGTTCTGACCAAGGTTAAACTGTTCCCTACAGTCTAGACTTGAATCCTATAGAAAATCTATGGTCAAAGCTGCAAATTTTCGTTTCCCGCTGTATTCCAGCAATAAAAGTGACTTAATTGAATCGATCTATCTAAGCATTATTCCATATCATGCTTGAAGATTTACAAAGTTTTGGTGGACTTTGTGTTGAAAAAAATTAACTAAGTTATCAAATTAAAATGATTTTCTAGAAAATAAAGTAAGTAAATATATAATTTTAAAATTTTGTTGCAAAAACAACAAATATTACTCGTACTGCTTTATTGTTTTATATACAAAATTGACACATGTAACTGAAAATTGTAGGAATATTCATGATCAAAATAAAATTCGGACAATTCACATAATGGGGATCTTATCAATAATAATTTATAATAACTGTACAATTATGTCACGCTACAACTAGTGCTTATTACATTCCATACCGTCACGTGATTTTGACTACCCATAATACTGCCGCGATATAGTTAGTGACAGTTATTCTAAAATAGAATTTTTATAATAATTCATAAAACATATCCAATTTAAGTAAAGAAGTAAAAATGTTACTACTAATAGATTACCGATATAATTGCCATTAGTCTGTATTAATACACTTTTATCATATACATAAAAAAATTACATATCGTTTTAAAAATCGATCTTATATGAACCAATAAGCAAAAAATAATATACATAATTGATGAAATTAACTAGAAAAACTACAGCAGAACCCTTAGAGACAAATAGTTAAAAAAGCTTACAAAAATATAGAACTTTTGTTTTATATCAGTATCACAAAGTAACGGCTACCACCATCGAATTTATTCGTAAAATAGGTTAACATGTATATAATAATACATGAAAAACATTATGAATCCTAGGTTAAACAAGGTTTTGCAAACTACCGAAACAGTTCACATAAGAAAAGATAAAAGTCTATGACAGCAACCAAAACGTCACCTTTGACAATAGGTAAACATCAATAGAACTTGGAAGAGGTCGCAAATTAATTTTTAGATGACAACTTTCTATTCTATTTAGCTTTGTGTTAGATTTTACTACTGACCTTTTTCATTCCAAAGAAAAACAAAACTATACAATTAATTCCAATTATCTTCCATGATAACAAAGTACACCATACCCTCATGATTATGAAATGAAATGTATTTTGTAGTAGTACAAAAGGAAGCATTAAACTTTCAGATGACAACTGTAGAACCATCTCAACATTCATTGTTTAATTCTATAGACACTAATGCCAATTTTTGCATTCTAAAGCTATATCTATTATTAAATTCCTCCTTAGAGAGAAAATAGATAAAACCGACAGAAGGCATCTGAGGAGTTACTGAATCTCTACAGCAGCAATCAAAAATCAAGCAACTCTAACAACTTGTATATACATATACTGACAGAACTGGTCTCTAACTGCAGTTTATTTTTTAGCTAAAGATTTAGCTTTCTAATCCATTTGGTTTTATATCAGATATTAGTATTGCTTAATTTCATTAAAAGAAAAATAAAACTGTACAATTATTTCTAGAGAATAGATAGATGTTTTAGAACAAAATACATTTGTACATTGGAATAATTTTAACATTAAAATTTCACTCTAAATTATTTCGAATGAAAATACCCTGTATATCTTCTAATGAGTAGTGTAAATTACATCACTTGATGAATGGTGTGAATCACGTGTTTCAAATGTCGCGATATTTGCAACGATACTTGCCTCACGTGATGCATATTAACCTTACAACACTTTTAATTAAGTTTAATATTAAATGTAAAACAATGGAAAATATTAAGATTTTAAAGTAATTTAAGATATACCGGAAAAATAAATTAGTAAAGAATTGATCCGTCAAAAACATTTTCTCACGTAATCTGCTAAATAACTATTCCTACTTAATTCAAATATGCTACTTTCAAAGCAAAAACACTCCAAGTATATAAAATAACTACATTACTATTATTTTTACAAAATTCTGTAATTATTTACAGTTGTGAATTTGACCTCATAATATAAATTTGTAAAACATTTCAGTTCAGTGAAGTATTACCAAATTAAATGCATCAATTAATTTTAAGGTAGTCAGTAAAAGTGTTATTTTTAGCTGTGATAACTTCTCACAAAATGATGTGTTTATACGTTGATCTTGTTAATTGAAATGTTCCAGAAAATACAGTGTTTATTTTACCAACATAATAGGAAAAAAGCAGGAGAAAAAGCAACGCGTAATGGAATTAATACCTGAAATAAGTCATGTGACTGATGTGACTTAAGTATGATAAAGTTTAGGTAATTACTGATAACATAATTTGTCACATGATAAGTTGCTGATGTACTTTTGTTGAAAATAAGTTCCAAATAAAAAAGACGTAATTATTTCGGTTTTTTGTTTACTTTTGTCTTTCACTTAATCTTTTGCAATGATATGCTCAATTAGGTACTATTCAAGATCCCGTGAATGTCCCAAATTTACTTCAAGTCATGTGCATAATGTCAACTTAAAAGCAGTATACGTTCTTACTGCTCAATTGAACAAAGGTAAAACTATGGTAAACGCAATGCATGTGATGGGTGCCCTTGAAAGTCACATGGTTTTGAGAAGCACCGGTAACACCCACCTGTTCTTGATTAAAAAGAATCTAATTTTCCAAAATCTCCACAAAAACATATTAAATTCGGTAATTCCACAATTGTTTCAAAATTACGTTGTAAATAGCAAGTGACAATCAAAACATGTCAAATGAAAACACATACGTAAGCAGCCAACAAAAGGCCCGTCAAAAGTCTTAAAAATCATTTCAACTGAATTAAAACACTAGTTTTATAATTGCATTTTGTTGATTTCTTGAAAATGAAAGAGAAGTTCTTCTAAAATACACTGAAATACTTAATAATTACAAGAGAACGGGTGGGTCTTGACAGAACATGTGACCAAATTTAAGTGGGTCAATTTAAACCACAAAAACTCCGTAAAATGAAATTAATCAACTCAATTTCACTTGAGCAAAACATTTTATAACATTATCACAATTTATATGATTGATTTTTATAACGAAGAGCCCCAATTAACATAAAGAAAATTTGGCATATGACTTATCTTGCTACGCCCATGGATTTAATTTTGCTTTGAACTCAAAGATTGCTTTGATTTAAACTATTTTAGTAACAAGCTATGAAAGCAACATTAGAAATTTCTTTTCAATACTAATAGGGGCTTCAAGTAACATTACTGAAGGCCCAAATAACAATTTGGTACAAAATCGATAATAGTAGCGGCTAGACTGGTGCAAATTTTTACTTACAACTGAATATAATCGCAGAGGCAGCTCCCATAACACCAAAGAATGGTGCATAAATAGGGTTTGATGATTCAGACATTTTGTAAGGTTTATCGTAGAGTATTTACAGGCTAAACGATATTAAATGTGCACAACACACTACGGAACTAGCGAACCCACTGACAAATATGGCTTACGCGACTGCCACCAGCAAGAATGGGTCATATGACGATAAGAAAATTTCAGGTGGAGTGCGGAATTTGCTGCTACACCATTGGTGGCATTCGAACTGAGGGTCGAGTGACGTCCAATGTACGGATCGTCTCACTGATAAATCAGTGATGTCACTTTTCACACTGGCGCATGACACTTCAAAAAAGTTATTCAGTGAATTAAATTCGTATTATAAGCCATTTACAAATTGTCCTTGTTATTTCTTCATGTGAATTTATTTAATATTTCGATATCAAAAAATTTTTTAACAATCTAAAATCAACATTTCAAGTCACATGAAACAATTGTATCCGGATTTGAATTGACTTCCGGGCGGCAAATTCAAATTTAACTTTGTAACTGAATGATTTTCGTAGAGCTAATTGTAAAAATGAATTGGTTTAGATTTTATCTCTTAAAATTTTAAAATGCTTCACATAAATGTGTTTAATATGTACAGTTGGTATGTATTACTATTGCTAATTGTTTTCTGAAGGATAGTTGTGGCATCTCTGGTTTGTATTTTTTTGATTTTTTGGGTATATTTGAAATAGTTTTAATTTTAAATTGTGAATTACTTAATTTCTCATTATGATCCTTAAAATTTTTGATTCTGTTCAGTTTTACTACCATTGAACACGGGGTCTGATTTAGACCATTGAAAATTACAGACTTTCCAGCAGTTGTGGTGTTATTCCCAAAAAATCCAAAAAAATACAAACTATTGCTAATATTTCCACTTATTTAAAAAAATGGGTAAAAACTTTTGGGAGAAATGTTAGTATAAGTATATAAATATATACCTACATAACTACATAATGAAAATTTAATTTGAAGGGAATTATCACAAAATTGATCAAAATTCCTAAATTTTTCGTCTTTGAACTTTAATTAGCGGCACCCAATAAGATTCAGTGATAATCATTTTACGTAAGGCGTCACGTTGTGGTTTTTATCAACTTTGTAAAGTCAATTTATTACACACAAATATATATCGTGTTAGTAAAGATTATGAGTTTCTAAACGGGCTAAGATACAATTGTCGGTAAATATTACGTACGAGTCGTAAATCTTTCTTATATAACGGCAAAAATTCAAGGCAAACCTCGATTTTGAGTATAAAAATCTTGTAGTTGTACTTCATGTACAAAATATTTTAAAAAATTTAGAATAAAATTTGCTTCATTCAATTAAGAAACAAGTGATTAATGTATTTCCATAATATTTGATACGTTTTCAGCAATAGGTACATTAATTTCCTATATTTTCAGTGATCTCCCTCTCAAAAGTCAGTAGGTACCTACCTAGATCGTAGAGGTCAATCTTTACGAAAATTTTGAAAGTATAACTCAATATTTTCAGTTTTACCCCTTTTTAACTAATTCAAATTGTTCATTCCTTTGGAATAAATTCTCTCATTCCCATATCTCAAAACCCGTTCTTTATGTTGAACGATTAAAACGTTCATTGTTTAAAGATTTTCGAAATAAAGATTTTATTTTATAGATGTCCACGTTTAAAGGCTCCTCGCTACTCATTTTCTATTTAAATATAAAAATAACAAGTTTATTTATTTGTCTTTTGTTATAAGTTTTTTGAATTAAAATTATGTTACTAGTAGGTATATAAACATTTTCTTTATTTTTCCATACTTATATGTTTACATTGGAGCTCCGTAACTCAGGTTATATCATAATGTGGACTAATATTTCAGGGTGTTTCCTCAGATATCTCAGATATCTTCACAACAAAATGTAAATGACATTATTTTTAGACTGTATCTATTAATTTTTTAAGTACTTTCACATTTGGTAAATGTTAACAATACCTAAAACCAAATAATTCAGTTAGAATCTGAAATTCTAGCAGTGGCGTACTTACTATACAAATACAGGGTGTTTCTAAAATAGGGTTCCAAACTAATGCTGTGGACATAACTCATTAAAATAAGCAAAAAGTACCTACTAACATGTAGGGCCTAACACGTACCCTTATGAAGCTATATGCCCTCAAAAGGGCTCAAACAAAACTGTTATTGGCAAAACGGTCGAAAATAAATAGACAAAAATGTATCTAACTTTTTACGTTAAATATCATGTGCTACTCCGTCTTTTGACAAATCATAAACGTCCTATTTAGGTTAGTGAAGAGGGTTTTCGGCCCGTAATTTATTTACAATTTCCTCTACAGATTTACAAAATCTTAACAATTTTAGGGAAAAATTCTATAAATCTGTAGAGAAATTTGTATAAACATTGAAATTATAAAAATTACGGACCGAAAACCCGATTCACCAATCTAAATAGGACGCTTATCATTTGTATGTCGAAAAACGGAGTAGCACATGTTATTTAACGTAAAAAGTTAGATTATACATTTTTCTCTATTTATTTTCGACCGTTAGGTCAATAACAGAAAAAAAAACAATTTTGTTTTAGCCCTTTTACCTAAGGGCATATAACTTTCTAAGGGTGCGTTTTACTTTTTGTGATTTTTGGCTTATTTTAATGAATTATATAGACATCAGAAGTTCGGAACCCTATTTTAGAAACACCTTGTATAAAGCCGGCATCCTTCTGATAATGGCTTAAGGCAAACCCTTAGGGATTGAAGTACATACCAAACTAAGAGCCTACTAAAAACAACTGAGCTGCAAACGCTGAGGTCAATAACAGAAATAACAAAAATGAACAGAATTAGGAACGTTGACAACAGGGAAAAGTGCGCATTGCAGGATATTGTCAGATTGATCAGAGGCAGCACAAGAGGGAGGAGGGCACGTGCTCTCCTCTAAGAACCGGCAAATTTTATTTATAAGACTTCAAATATACTATACGCGAAAAAGTAAAGAAAATGTGAAGCACCTAAACCTAAAAAATGTTTTCAGATATAGTTGAAAAATCACTTTTTTACACATTTATTTGTTTGCAAAGTAAAGCAGGAATGAAGTATTGTAAATTTTTTATTGATTTTATAGGTATGTACAAAAAAGAACTAACAAAATTTCTGTAAATTAATTTCAGATAAATTAGTTCTGTTGAGTAATTCTCACAAAAACTTCAACAAAAATCTGCCTATATCAACTCACTGTCAGCGGATGTAAGTTTTCCCCATTCCATGTCATCGCCACATGTTGCTTGTTTTTCTGATTCATTGAGTTTCGCCTATTCATCTTGTCAAGGGTCTTCCTGAGCTTGTATATCCCAGTCTAGGTATCCGCTCCAGGCATTGCGTCGCTAGGGATTTTTCCTAGGGGGCAGACGGCCAGCTTCAATAGCTAGAGCAAGGTGTCGGCTGTATTAATCATGTGACGTTCACCAGATTTTTAGTAAAGCAGAATTTCTAGGGAGGGGGGCAGTGCTCACCCTCGCTCCCCACAGGGCACGTGTCGGGTCTGTTTCCATTTTAGTTCAGACACCCTTTGCATTACGTTTTTAATTCTTGTTAGTTCGATAATTAAATTTAATGTTTAACGTTTTTCGTTACTAGAGTTCATTGGGCCCTGAGTATTCTTTTAGCATATTTCTTCATGACACTTCATGTCTCAGCTCCTTAAGTGAGTACATGAAGAATAGTTTTGTTCTCAGCCTGTTGGGTATTTGTGGTGTAAGAGTTTCATTAATCTGTCAAATGCTATAGACGACAGTTTAATTACTTCTGGTATCCCTACATTCATGTGTTCTTTGCTTCTGGCAATTTTCTGTCCTAGAGTAGTGTTCTGATTTTTCTAGGCTTTGATTATTGAGTGGTATGTTTGTAATGATCCTACTTGTTTAAAATAGTGGTTATTCATTAACCATCGTTTGCAGATCGGTAGCATCGTAGCTTATTAGGGGAATACAGTACACTACATTGCTATTAACGCCTTTATTTGACATGTCCTTCTTCTTCTGTTTGTGCCGTCTCCGTCATCGAAGGTTAGTCGTATGCGATGTCCATGGAATTCCTACGAGTCTGCGGTATGTCAACATTAAAAACGCTTCTATACGGTTCATACTAATAGTTTTTTATTCATGTTTCCACTCCGTATAATAGTGTTGATCATAGGTAACACCTTATGTCTTGAATGTCTAGTTTTCCGAATGTGCTTTCCAAGATGGCGTCTTCCTGGCGTACTCCTGTCGTTATCGGGTTTATAGATATTCGTTCCTGAGAACGTTCATATGTTGGGAACTATGAGTAGATGTTCTTTATTATTGTATACCTGCTGTCTCTTTTAAATTTCGCCACAGAGTTTAGGATTGATTGATTCGTAATCGAGAAAAGAATCTGTTGGTTATGAGCTGAACAAACAAGAAAAAAAAAAATGTATAGTACAAACAAATATGAATCATAAACAAATAACAGATTAAAATCAACTTGATATGTAGTTCAGGTTCCTAAAATTCAGGCATCAAATGTCACTGTTAGGTGTCGCAGCCAGGACACCGCTTCATCTGTGCAGCTATCGAGCGGCTGCAGACCACCCTTCAGTTTACTAATGGGACAGTTATCTAAAAATATGAACCTCTCCACACTCGCACAATGGGTTGTAGGCTATTCCGCAACGGTGTAGTGTTGATTTGCATCTGCCTTGTCCGGTCCGAAATCGGTTTAATGTTGCCCGTGCTTTTCTGGGGAAGTTGAACACCTCTTACCTTTGAGTTTGATTGTCTACCAATTGTTTATTAGGGACATGTGCAGTAGCACAGAGTGATTGCCATTCGTGATCAGCGTCCAAATTATTGTCAGACACCGCTTTACCTCTTATCCAGAAGGATCTACGAGATATGATTCGTGTGGCAGGACATGGTTGGTGACGGTTTTGTTGAATTCTTTAAACGTCTCCCCTTCGTAGGTCTGGAGGTTGAATGTGAGCCAAGACTGGCAGTCACTCCTTATTAGTAGGTTTCAAAATGCCCGTGATTGTCATCATGACCCGGTTGAGTTGCACGTCGACTAAGGGTGTACAATATTCAGCAGCCGAGTATACAAGGCCCAGGGTAGTCATTCTCAATACATTAGAATACAAGAATTGTGGAAGATGTAGATTTAGTAGTATAGGTTTTCTGTTAAGTTATTAATTTTGATATGTAATGGAATCAAATTTTTCCCTAGGTTATTGATAGCGAGTTTTTGCCGTCAATCTGTTAGCACTCTTTATAACAGGAACAGGAGGCTCTCGCCTCGGGCACCCGATAAAAACAGCTATATTTACGCATATTATACAAACTTAAAATCACCTCTTAGGGGTCCCCTGTAGATTTTTTCCTGCAACAGATAACTGTGCTTGGAGACGTTTTAACTCACTCCAAGTCTGGAGCGTTGTCAATCGCTTTGATGTTGATTGATGAAATATATATATATATATATATATATATATATATATATATATTTTGGAAATACATTACAAAGCCAGTGACAACGACTCCAGAGTTTTAGTTGAAACGTCTCCAAAGACAATTAATATACAAAATATCTTACATAGTCTTTATATTTATTTTTCTATTTAGGTAAATAAAAAATTAGCCGCAATGTCATCGTTCATTCACTCAAAATGTTTATCTATTAGTAACTGCCAGAAGATTCTGTTGTATTTTCAGAATGTATGGTAATGTTAGAACACAATCGAGACCTCTCTGTGTCTAAAAAAATTTGAATTTTGAATTGCATTGTTTAATGGCAATGACTGAACAGCAACGCTTTGGGTGAAATACTGAAACTCATTTTCATTGGATTTTAGATCATTAATTTCGTAGCACATTTAAGGTTTCATTTCCTTCTACAGAATTTTTCCTATTCTGAAAGTTTTTTTATAGCTGCTTAAGAGGATGATTGAGGTGGCTCGACTATTGCGATGTTTGTTTGAAGAGGATGACTCTGGTTGCTTAAAGGTTGACGTGTTTGTTTGAGAGATGCCTGTGATTGCTCAATTGTTGCAGTGTTTGTTTGCGAAGACAGTTGTAGCCAGAAAAGAAACATACTTGTTATGAAGTGTGGCACGAGTATTTCTATAGGTATTTAACCGATATTTTGTTTTTCATATTCCTACAATGCAAAAATAGAAGGAGATAGGACATGGTTTTCGTACATGGAATTTTCCAGGGTGTACTGAAGCCATTGATGGCAGACACATAAATATCATGATTCCTGAATATAGTTCAAATATTGTAATAATAAAAGAAATAATAGCGTAGTATTTCTAGCATTGGTATATGCTGACTACTGTTTTGGTTACGTTAATATAGGTTGAAACAGTAGAGCTTCAGATGGAGGAGTATTTGGGACAAACATTAGCGTAAAATTCTTTGGATATTCCTGATCATTCTGTTACACTTGGAGTTGGAGCATTTCCACAACAACTCAAAGAGAAAAAGTGACTAATTATCGCTTATCAAGATTTAAAATTTTTTTAATCAAGTCGGTAATACGATTGACGACTCGTGGCGTCATCAGTTCCAAAGGTCATAACAGGATCTACCAGCAACATGTAGTAATCATACATATCTAGAGAAGCAACAATTATTCTACACAATTATGGTGATCTTTTCATTATAACTAAAGCATTGCTAAATTTCACATTTATAATATTAGGATAACAACAAATTCCAACCTGAATAAGCAGATAGTTATATATACTTACTTTTGTATGGTTTGACTTGTCTATATTCAAATTGTATTCAAAAAATAATCCATTTCCATAAACCACATATGTAAAAAATCTAAAAACACAGTTTTGCAGCCTAACACCAAACCTTTGTTTTAAACACTCAACGGCGTTTCAACAACTCTAAGTTGTCATCATCAAAGAGTAAACCAAACTGACAATAGATGGCATGTGCAAAAGCAGCTATGCAAGTGTGCCAAGTACAGGCATGTGTTGAGACTTCTAGATTTATAAGTAGGTGGTAGGATAGAAGATGGGAGAACATAGGCTTACATTGGCAAGGTCGCACTATGAAGTAGTTCCCGATGGAATTCCAGTTGATGCCTGTTCTCACGAAACGACTAGGTTTTATGTCGAAATTATTTTAAGAATGAAAATTTAAGTTATATTTCAGCCCAAAATCTGTTTCTCCATAACCATAATGAGCCATCCAGTAGAAAATTATATTAAATTATTTGAGAAAAAGATATATGCCAAACATAGTTTTAAAATTTTTACTTACTCAATGTTTAAAAATTAAACTACATATTCACTTTCGTTAAAAAAAACGGATTTAAATTTTTATACTAGAGTTTTTTAAATTACGCTGGAAGCAAAAGGATGTATTTTAGATGTTTATACAAAAGATTGTGTTTTAAAGTTATTGCGGGAAAACATATAACAGAATGACAATAATCAATGTTACATGATTAGGTTACCAAAGGCATTCAGTACATCTATCTCCATACAAGAGTGCAATTTATTATATTAAAAACTTAAATAAAAGGAGAGGAGAGGCACGCGAGGAGAGACAAATTAACAAGACAAAAATACAATAATAAAAAATTATGATTTCTAAAAATGCAAAAATTTTTAAATTTTCATTAATATCTTTTTAACGGTTATGAGTTCAATTAAGGTACGAAATACCGTTCATCGTCAGAAAATAATAATATTTAAATAATTTTAAAAACGAAAAAATTATTCGCTTTTCAGTAATATTTTTTTAACGTTTCTGAGTTCAATTATGGTACGAAATAGGGTTCATCAAAGGATAAATAAAAATGTATTCTAAACAAACATACTTATAATTTTTATTTACATTTTCTTGTTATATATATATACTAAAGCAAATTAATAAAAAATTCACTGAATTTCTAATATAATGTCTGCAGTTTCCAAAACATCCCTTTTTATATTGATTGGTCGTCTAACTTGGGATATAGCAAGGATTTTATAATGCAAAATCATCAAATAGCTGCATATCGATAGTAGAGCTCTCCCACAACGTTCGGACGTAATGAGGAGGGGGGGATTATCAAGGCCGTAGCCAGAAATTCTTTTCGGGTGGGTTGGACAATATTTTAAAAATAAAATTTATTCTCATGCAAGAGATGATTAATTGGTTAAAATTGAATCTTGAAACCCAATATTCCGCTGGCTACGCGCTTGGGGCTTATAGTATATAAAGATCAACAACAACTAATAGTGAGTGCTCCTCAGTAAACTATCTGCAAAATCAAAAATATTCATGTGTAACATTAGAATATTATTTGAGATATTTTTAAAATAGATTATGCAATAAAAATTTCAAAACGTTTTTACTTGTTTTCCTGCTAAATGCCTATTGGTAGTCACCTTCCCTCACTTCTAATAATCGGTTGGCAATCTTAATTATTTTTATATATAATATTTACTTATAGTCAGTAATGATTTGACTTTAGGAATTACTGTATTTTTTTACATTTACTCGCAGA
Source organism: Octodonta nipae (assembly GCA_034190945.1). Taxonomy (NCBI): domain Eukaryota; kingdom Metazoa; phylum Arthropoda; class Insecta; order Coleoptera; family Chrysomelidae; genus Octodonta; species Octodonta nipae. Next base: position 183,496,128 of record CM067216.1, read on the forward strand.
TATAAATATTAAAATAATAACAGAAAGAATTTAAAAAGAAAATATTTATTTACACAATAAACAACAACTAAAGAACTAATGCTTATCTAACACTTTAACTAAAAGTTCATTCATTGATGTCAATAAAATGTTAGGGTCTTGTACTAGGCCAGCTCCTACCATAGCGTTAGCGAACAACTGAAAAAAGATCAAAAACTCGAGTCAAATATATTATTGCAGAATTTGTACAAGTAGAATTTTGAGTTTGCAAAGAAATGTAAAAAATAATATAATTTAATGGTTTTACTATATAGGTACTGTATTAACCATGCTAATTTTAAAACACTAATATAATAGAATAATTCCAAATAAAAAAATCATTTTCGTTTTCTTACAAAGATGTAGTTTCTAGCTAGTGTCTCATTCTATCACCGTTTTTTTCCTTTTGCCTTTACCAGTTTCTTTATATTTAGCATATTCATGTCTACATTTTTATATCTGTGGTCATAGATGTCATTTACGGAAATAAATAAACTTCAATTTCACTTGAAAGCATTTTAATATATGTTAAATTTTATGTATTGGAAAAGCTATTTCACATTTTTAATGAAGTCAGATAAATTAGAAATTATTGTAATTGTTCCCATAAATCTTGAGAATGGAAGGCACTGCTCCAATTTTCTTCCAGGACTACATATTCTTTTGCAATATGTTTTTAAATTACTTATAGATAAAGAACACCAAAATTTTTAACAGATTAATGGCTATAATATAACATACTATTCTGTCTCTAACTTTTAATAGAATGTCATTTGGCAGATCAAAACTGCTCCATAAATAGATGAGTATTACGCGAAAATTATGATATTAATGTGCACTAAGAACTCATAACATAAATACATGGTATGATTAAATGCAAGTATTTCTTCACTCAAAATTGAATCACTGTCACTTAGATACCTGATTCTTTTAGGTAATTTATTGAGCTTCATATAATTATCACGATCAACATTATGTAATAAAAGTAAAATAGCAAATACATTTTCTGAATTAAGCCAAAAATGTTTTTGCTGCTGCAGAAAGATTTGCATGTTTTTACTAATAGCACATGTAAAAAATGGCTTGATATTAATACCCAATATTTGAGTTTTAATTCCAATATGATGCATGTCACCCACAGCCATACCATTGGCAATAACAGTTCTGAATAACTATTCCTTTTTTCTCTCTTTAAGTACTCATTAGGCATATATTCTCCAGGCATCTAAGAAAAACTAACAATTTGACAACATTTTCTTGTATTATGCCAATTGGTTTATTACAAATTCTTAAAAACACTGACGTTTGTTCAACTACAATGTAGCCTCCAAAGTAATTGAACAAAACAGAATAATTTGTCACTTTTGCAATAGGAATCACTAATGTGGAGTTGCCCTACCTGAACGACTAGATTTGATCAATGTCTGCTTATAATAAAAGTTTTATTAAAAAGCATACATACCTAATATTGTGTCTGTATAAGTAGTATGCAATTATTACATGTTTTTCTGTATTATTGTAAACACAGTTTCTGAATTCTGATGATTTGAAAATCATCTTTGTAAATCCTGAATCTAAGCTTAACAAAGAGTAATATGCACCACATCTGTATTAAAAAGCAATATTCATAGCAATGCAAACATTAAGATATTAGCTCTATTTTTTGGATAGGTATTATCATAATCTTATTTCCTATGTTTAAGTTTAACATAGGATATTTGTTGATTTGTTTGGTACACTTTGTCCTATACTTAGTTGAAAACACAGGTTCATCAAAATTCTTATCTCCAGATTTAATTATATATTCTTTTCTTATATCCATCAAGGGTTGTCAAAGTTGCATGGTGTTTTTGCATATTATTCCAAATATCCAATTTAATCTTCAACTAAATGGGAAGAAATGAGTATCCTGTACTTGTGGATTTTCATTTACTACTTTTTTTACTTCTAAAGTAATTTCATTCTTACTCACTCATTACTCATTTAATTTCATTGCTCTTCCTCTATTTCATAAATGCACACATCACAAAATTCAATTTTTACCATATACAACCTTAATGTCAAATAACAATAAAATTTTAATGTGACTCTTAGGTTACCTAAGATTAAACTTACTTGATTTGTAAGAAGTTCAGCTAGTTGAGGATCACTTGTTATGAGTTTATGTAATTTCTTAATAATCACATGCCTAAAAAAGATAATTATTTAAATACACATTCATACACAATTTTTTAAAATGAATTAGTCACTTGTACAAAAACCGTGTTCTGTTACATTTGAGATTAAAGGTATTAAATTGTATCAGAATAAGCATGCCACACTTCCAAATAAATTGGTCGAGAAATTTAAAGCGTCAAAAAATCTTTAATGAAACAAAATTTATAAAAATATTTGGAAGATGAAATATTACATGCAAAAACTTGGAGAAAAAGCCAAAAAATCTAAACCTAGGTATTTTGAAGCCTGGGTAATATATAGCAAAATAATTACATCCATAAAAAACCCTACATGTCAAACTTAACATCTGACGTCAACATGTCATAATTGATACAAAAAGACAACAAAAAAGCAATTTATAGGGAAACTATTGTAGATGATAAACTTTATATTCAAAAAATTTCAAAATATCCGCAGGTTATAAAACCTTCTGCCAACCTGTTGTATTTCACTCGATCTATTAGAGATAAGAACTGCGTTAAGCCATCTGTAGTCTACTTCAGTATTGGTGTAGAAATAAAAATTATATTCGATATGGATACTTTAAAAATAATAATGTATTCATTTCATTATTTTCAGTAGTTATATAAATGGAAATGAATAGCACAATTCAAATAGTAAATAGGTAGGTATACAAAATGATATATTGATATTATGCAGAAATACTGTAGCTTTAAAAAATACAATAAAAGGTATAATTTAATAGAAACTCTCAATACTAGGTATATCTGAAGTGTAACAATAAGGTGGATGATAACAAAAAGATTGTATGGGGCAAACTTGCTGATAAAGCTGAGTACCTATAAAAATTATGGCTGAAACTATAACTTTAATTTTAGGTAAAAATAGCGCGTTAAAAGTTTCGAATCAAGACCAAAGAACAAGTTGAATTACAAGAAAGAAGGACTGAGTATGGGGCTACACAATCAAATTACAAAGCAGAGTTAATATTAGTTTTGAAATGTATCAAAAACAACAAAAACGTCATTACTGAACTCATACTTTTCAAAAGTATGGTGGTTTCTTTGGTTACATACATTTTATAAAATTTCAACCCAAAAAAATAATATATAATTTCTTGTAGTCGTAATGTGAGTATATGCAGGTATATAATCTTAGGTTGTAGCTATTATGTTCAGGAATAATATTGCTATAATCTAAAGAAATAAAATTATACATACAACGGAAACAGTTCAATTTCTATCATGTTATTACAAAAATCATTTGAAAAAAACACATTTACAATAAGTTTTATGCACCAGTAGTAATAAAACATTGTAAATAATTGACAATATAAAATGAAATTTATTTAACATGGAGAACAGATACTGCTTATTTTGCTTGATAGAATACAGAGTTCTGATCCTAAAGGCATCTGAACATAAAAACAATAAAATACACTTGGAAACAATTCATCACTATGCCTTAAAGAAAACCATATGATAAACAATATTGTATAAACAATTCAGCGTCTTATAATGTCTTATGTTAAATTATTTTTAATTTATCTTGCCAAAAGTATGTTTTTAATGTGTGTATCGAATTTTATTGTTTGTAGGAAGCCCAAGTGACGATGGATTACTGAGCAGAAACAACTATTTATAACATTACCTTGGATTAAGTTCAAGCTGTGGCTGTAAAATTGCATATCTCCTATCTTCAGATAAACCATGACTTTGAGTTTTGATAAAAAGTCTAGCCGCCGCCATATCTTCAACTGTAATTACACAAGGATGGTTTTCCAATCTTGTGGTGGCACTAACTGATGTTACTTTATTGGTTAATTTATTTTGTATCCACTTTGATAGTTCATTTATTTCACTCCTTTTTAAGCTGTCATCACCTATATTATTTATAAAAATTAATATGTTCATGTTGTAAAAATCTCAGGCATACCTAAATTTGAGAGATCACTGGCAGCCTTATCGTCTCTCATGTCCTTTTCAACTGATACCAACTTATAGTTTTTAAAATGCTGTAGCTGCATCAAAACTATCTCATCCACTGGTTCATAACAAAAGAGAACTTCTTGTTTCTTCGATTTTAGGGATTCATAATACGGAGAAGATTCCGCTAAATTACGACTAAAAGTGCAAAATTAGTTTTAATCTGTACTTTTAGAAAATACAAGAAACATAAAGTCGACAATATACATATCTTTTCAATGTAATTTTGCTACAAATAAATAATGACCAATAAAAAGTGTTTCTTACCTCGGGGCTGATAAGTAAAATATAGTATTATTTTCTTTGGCTTTTGAAATATAATCATTTAATGTAATTTTTTTGCCCGATTCCTCATGTGACGATTCGAAAAGAAGTAGATTTGCGGCCTCTTCCTGTAAAAAAAAAGAACTGGTTATGCTCATCATTGCAATGTACTAAAAAATCCCTGCTAATGACTAAACATTATATTATATAGTTTTGCCTTCCTAATATGTAACCCCGTTCCAAATTGTACATTTTTATACCCAAAAAACTGTGCACTTCTTTTTTATCCTAATTACTACCGATAACCGGATCTGATTTCGTCCCTCAAAAACGTTTGGTAGTCTTACGGGAGGAGGCACAAGATAAAAATTGTGGTAATAAAAGTGATTAAAAGCGTTATTACTTAAAACGAAACTCAATCAATATATTAGTCTACTGCCTACCTATTTAATTTTATTAATTATTTTTTCCATTTCACCAAACTTCAGGGGAGTGTGTATTATTCCCATAAAATTCATAAATGTAACGTCTGATGTTGGAAGTGCAATTTTGGACATATGCAATTTTCCACTCAAGTTTTCCAGGAAAACTGTTTCAAAAATAATTTGTTGGTAATAAATATTAATTGAATGTCTATTGATTAATGCTAAATCGAGAAGATGGTACAAACGCTATTTGCATATAGCCATTACTAAACTTATAATGTAACCCAAAAGGTAATTAATGTTTTATACATTTTTAAATTATGTAAGCTGTCATTGTAAATGTTAAAAGCAATGCCTGCTCATAGTGCCAAATTTCCCTGACCAACCAAGTTAATTTTAAAGTGTTTTTTTTTAATTTTACAAAAATGAAGAAATATAACAAAAAGTATAACGAGTAAATTAACAACCTTCATATTCTGTAAGATATTTCAATATTTTCTAAATGTTATGTCCCTTGGCCATGCTATAGCACAGTTTTGTTGTCTTGTCAAACCTGGTTTGTACAAATATAAGTACTTTGAACTTCTTATTATTAGGAACGAAGAACAAAAATAAGTAGTTGACCTCGGTTGACTATTGAGACGGTACTACGACAGATCCCTTACTAATGATAAAATCCACGAGGAAGAGATCCATTGCTATTTCCAACTTGCTGTGAGGCTGTGGAGTAAGTTACCAAATATGTCAATCAGAAATTTTACGGGAGTGTACTGTAAGTAAACAGGCCCACAACGGGTTTCTGATTGAGATAAAAACTCCACTATTCTTCACCCATAAAAGATGGAGAACAAAATCATTAAAATTTTTGGCACATCGAGTCGCTAGTACAACATTGTAGGGGTAGTACATTACTGTAATGTTTTTATTTACTCTTCGGGTTTTTGGATTTATTTAAAAACATAGTCGAACTCACTTACAATTTATCTTGAATACCTGATGTTTACTATATGGGCATCAAATACTGAATGAATCATTTCGCCAACTCTCCGTATTTATATATTTCTTTTTCGAATTCTCTAGAAGGTTTTTCGATCATTCGATGAAATTCGGGGAATTTCCATAGCACCAGCCGCCGGCGTCGGGTCGCCAGTCCAACAACATTTTGAATTCCACGAAATATAGGATGAATGCCAACTCCACGAAATATCGGATGAATTCCCGTCATTGCGCCCTCCTTTCGACAAAGAGACGTGCGATGGAAGTAACAGTCAATGGTCTTCGAATCTGGGCTGTGTATATTGAGACAGCATACAAAGCTGTCGATGCCACTGAAACAAAAGATAGTTTCCATCATACTTCTCTCAACCCTTCTCAGTTCATCCAACCCACAGGTTATCTTTAGGACCGCCAATTTCATCAGGTTCTTCTCCACCATCACAGTCCTCAAGCCTACCAGAGTCTTCCAAAGATCGCTACATGTTGGCTTGTCCTGCGAGAATGTTTTCCTTACCAAATTGAAGATATCTCTGGTACCCAGTGGTTGTTTGTCTTCGAGATAAAGTACCTTCCCCACCACTGGACTTTACTCCCTTAGCTTCGCTTCTGGAACTGGCCGTACTTCTTTTAAAACACCTTGGCTATTCCCCTAGAGATCCGGAGATCTATAGCCACGCAATGAGCCAGGGAGTATTCTATGGGCACCTCAAACAGGCCTCGGGGTTCTTCTCTGGTCACGTCGTGGCCCAATCGAGTACAGTATCATAAACTGTTCGAAGGTCATCTCTTCATCGGGTGGTTGAACGCTGCGGACTTGGGCTTGCTCAACTTCGCCGTCTTGACTTCCAGCATAAGGGGCTAACCTGTTGAAATGAACCACCTTTGGTTTTCCCCGAGATTGCTTACTTATTCTATAGACAACATCGTTAATCCTCTTCACAATTTGGTAAGGGCCCTCCCAAGATCTTTGTAGCTTCGGCGAATACCACGACGACATTGCGGGTTATACAACCAAACAAGATCATCAACTTGGAATTTCCCACTCTCGGCTTTGATGTCATATGCTTCCTTCATTCGGGCACTGGCATTCTCGATATTTAACCGGACTCGTTGATGGATGTCGTTCATCCTTTAACGTAACTGGCTGATATATTCCTCACCTGTGGTCTCTTCTCCTAGGGAACAATCAAATTTCAAATCGCATTGTAGTCGTAACTCTAGTCCCATAATAACATTGGCCGGGGTCTGACCAGTAGACTCGTGCACCGACGAACCATATGCCATTAGAAACAAGTGAAGATACTGGTCCCCGGTATCTTTGGTGGTCAGAGACTACCTTTGACAAATGGCGGTTAATGGTCCTATTCCATCCATTCCATCGGAATGCAGGTTTGCAGACGTCTTGGAAAAGATTAGACTCGAAATTTTTACCTTGGTCTGGGTGCAACTCCAAGGGAACACCAAAACGGCTGATATATTCCTTGACAAGAACATCAACTCAAGCTTAAGGCTTCTTGACTCAGCAAGGCATAAGCTTCTGCCAATTTACTGAAATGGTCCATCACCACCACAATGTACTTATTTCCGGAGTCAGACAGCGTTCGTGATTCGAATCATTTGGAACAGTTCGATGATATGGAACAAGGAATAAATGAATTTTGTGAACGCAACGAAAAAGAACAAAGATTGGGTCGCATACTATAATTTTTTCTTCGGGAAATCTTCAATAGAAAGGAACCTGGAAGCTTCAAATGGGTCGGTCAACAATAACTCAAGAAATTGCCTGAAAACAAGGTCAACACCATCAGTAAGCATGCTAAACACATTCTGAAATGGGAGCGATGATAGAGTTGTCAAAGGAAGAATTGTCTTTGTTTTTGGCCTACTTTTAGTGGGCAACTTCTGTTATTTTTTTCGGGCAAAAAAACATTATAATAGTCCTTTTCATATTCGAAAATTTTTTGTTGCCGTGCGTCATTTTTTTCGAGCAGTTGTCAGACCATTGGCATGTAAACACAATGGTTTTTTGCTCGAAAAAATGACAGAGGTTGACGCTTGCCCACTAGAAATTTTCGAATATGAAAAGGCCTATTACACGCTAATGGTGTGAAAATTGCTTGAAAAAAATGACGCTTGGGAACAAAAAATTGTCGAACATGAAAAGACCTATTGGAAGCAGCTGCAACCGAGTGAAATAGCCTCTTGCCCTCTCTCTCTCTCTCTTTGTTCTTACCACGACATTTGTGTACTGCAAGCTATCTCCAAAAGGTACAAGCTCTAAGGTTTTAAATGATAAACGAATATTAAGCCGGGTCCAGATCTACAGAAATTTGCGCCGAATGGCAAATTCAACGTAAATTTTTGTGTGTGCGGGAGAATTTCTGTCAATGTGGACGTTTTGACGCACGCAAGAATTTATTCGACATTCAACGCACGCGATCCGCACAGAGTCGGTTTTTCGACGAACATCAAAGGATTTGGGCCGCATTCAGTTATTGATGTGGACGCGTTTAGAGCATTTACTTTCTAGAGATAGCATGCAGTGCACAAATGTCGCGGTAAGACTAAGGAGAGAGAGGGCAAGAGGCTATTTCACTCGGTTGGGAGCTGCTTCCAATAAAGCATGTTGTTCATTGGCTGCGTCCACCGACCATCCACCCACTAAGTGAAATAGCCTCTTACTGTCTCTATTGCCCTCTCTTTCTAGCGTTGCCATGATTTTATGCCTAACAGGCTATATCTAGATGGTAAATGATCTAAGTCTGAATTTGTTAACTAACCTCACTTTCACCTGACTTTTGACATGTTGTGTTTATAAACAAATTTGTGATGTCCGATATTAGGAGTGTGATTAGGAGAATATGTGCAGCTTTTATTGTTCTGTATGACCATATTAAACAGAAAAAACAAAGATCAAGAAGACGCTATTGGATGGAAGATCTTTACAGAGAGAGAAGATATGAAGGTGGTAACCGTTTATTGGATATATTGACTGAAACTTATTTGAACTATTTGAAGTAAAACAATAGTTAAAACTTAACCTCAAATAAATATAATTGAAATAAGCTGTCAAATTTCTGCACACAGCTGGAGCACAAACACACGACGTAAATATTTATGTGAAAATTTATCTTAACTTTCGGCGCAAATATTTGCGGCGAACGTATTCGGGGCAAATTTTTATAGATCTCGACCCGGCTTTACATGAACTATCGGCCGAATATCTACCTCCTCTACCAACTTAGATCATTTACCATCTAGATATAGCCTGTCAAGCATAAAATCGTGGCAATGCTAGAAAAAGGGCAATACAGACAGTGAACAACATGCTGAACGTATTTCATTGGAAGCAGCTCTCAACCGAGTGAAATAGCCTCTTGCCCTCTCTATCCTTAATCTTACCACGCCATTTGTGCACTGCAGGCTATCTCTAGAAAGTAAATGCTCTAAGTCCACCAAACAAAGAAAAAACTTTGACAGTCACAAGATACTTGAGCCAATTGTTTATTGTATGATCTGTGGTCAAATGTCAAAAAGTTAAAAGAAAACACCGGGATTTGAAAATCTACACTCGAATTAATTTTAAAACAATATTTAAAACATGTCCCAACGAAATAATCAGGCTTTGGGTTCTCAGGTGTCATCTTCTCTTCAGAAAAGCCAAGAATATAGAATACAAGTGAAAATCTTCAAAAATATTCTTCAAGAAGTTGGTATAAACTTATCTTTAAGTGATGATCCTCATACACTGAGGCGGGAACAAGCCTTGGTGCTAAAAGATTTGGAGAAAGTACTTCAACCTTCTGATAATGCCTGTGAAGAATTTGTCACTGGTTTACAAATAATGTGCAAAAAGGAGAAGTATTTTAAGAAAGCACTTCTGTTAACAAATTTAAAAAAAGATGCTAATGAAGTTCCACATTCAACAGTAAGAAATGGGAGAATAGAGCAAGAAAGTTTAATGAGGTACACAATGTTTGGTTTATTCATAGGAGTATTCATACCATTTTTTTTAGAATCTTTTTAAAAGTACCAAAACTTCAAAAATATGTTTTTGAGCTACTTTTTGATGAAATAGCACATCATGCAGCTGAGGCTACTGAAGATACATCATGGTTACATTTATTACTTAATCCACTACATTATTTACCATATGTCAAGGACCCAGATATGCTAACAACAAAACTTTTGGATATTTTAGAGGTTGCAACTTATCCAGCACAATTGGAAATTTTAAGCTCAATCCCAGAAATAGTTCCAGATGAACAACGGCATGAAACTGCTAAAGAACTTTGTAAGTTTGATATTTTAATAACGATTTAGATATTTCTACAACCAGGAATATTTATGGTTAATATTAATGCTTGTTGAAAAAACATTTACTTTTGTCTGATTCAGGTTGTTTAAAAAAATGTGACAAAGCTCACAACTTAAAGTTGCCACAAAAAAGTAAGAAACATAGTTCGCTTATATGTAGGTCTGAATAAACATTTTTTGGAATAGAATTTTTGATAATCATAAATTTCTAAAAAATTAACAACAAAAGAAAATGTTACTACAAGTAATATCAAATTTATTGGTAATCTTTAATTTATTCCAAAGTACATTACAAATAAGCATAAATATGTGTTTTCATATTCATGCAATATTGTGCAATACTGTAGTTTACTCTCTTTTGAATACAAAGCAGTTGAAAATAATTCAAAACACAAAAATATTTTCTTTTCAGAGGCTTAATCATAAAAATGACAGGCAGGTTAATGTAGATTATGGTTTCAACATCCTGTATCTTGAAAATTAAGCATTTCTGGATAGGGCTGTAACAAACTGTATGTATTACTGAGTATCGGGTACTCAATAAGACTCGAAGTGCCAAATCGTTACTTTTACAATAGCATCGTTACTCGAATGACATAATACCGAAAGGTCCGAGTCGCACATCGTTAGTTTCGTTACTTAGTTAGATACAGTATATTTCGTATGTATCGTACCTACGAAAATTTCGTACGTTCAGTGGTCTGGAACCTATCTTATTTCTGTATTTCTACCGAAATGGTGTCTGTCCTGTCGAATTACTGAATTGTCATGATGACTGTAAGATAAATAAGTCATCATTCATAAATGATTATATCTTTATATTGTTATTTATCAAATTATATAATATGCTTTTATATATTGAACACTTTCCACGAGTCTTTCTTTAAAGATTTCATAAACCATTGAGATATATAAAAGTATATTATAGTATAAGTCGTAATTTCGAAAACAGCTTTATAAAATAAAAGATTTACTTTTTTGGATTGAATGAATTTATTGAACGCAGATTCCATTTTGAGTTTGATGTAATAACAAAATCGAGTGTTACATTTTCGCCAATAACTGCTAGTATAATTATGTGCAAAGACAATATATGCAAAGACAATATATGGAAGAAATATTTCTTTATAGAAAAGATAATGAACTTAAATTTTGGCAGGCACAAACTTTGTTATATCCATGGTGAAGTAGAAATTAGAAAAAAAAAACTCATGCATGTACTCTTATTCATATTGTACATGAATAATATCTTTGAACTTAGTAAAGATGAAAAGTGCTTAATTATATCTTTTGCTGATGATACTGTATTGCTATACCATGATACTACATGGTAGAATGATCACAATACACTTTGTGTATTGTTGGGAAACTTGAATGAGTGAGTGGCTTATTGATAATTATCTAGTATTAAACATTAAAAAACAGTATGCATTACATTTACTAATTATGAAGATATGTTACATTTGATTTACAGAGCAATGGAGAGAATATACAAAGAGTTGTTGAAACTACATATTTAGGTATTACTATAGATAATCATTTGCGTTGGAACACACATGTGCAAAATATAATTAAGAGAACTAAGTATTTAATGTATGTTTTGTCCAAATTAAAGGAAGTATTAACTAATACAAGTTTTAAAGCAGTAATGTTTGGGTTATACTATAGCATTGCTGAATATGGAATTATTGCATGGGAAAGTGCAAACGAGACAATTTTAAAACCGCTAAATAATATACATAACAAAAACACTAATATTGTATACACATATAGCCAAAATGCTGAACTAACACCACCAATCCCAAGTAATAAATATGCCATTGAGTGTAGACTCTATAATCATGATTTCCTGAAGAATGAATATGATTCCATATTACAAAAGAAGTTGGTAAAAAAGCCACTTGTACAAAGCTACTCAAATTTTCAACTGCTTGCCAAATAAATACAAATTACTCTGTACCCATAATTACAAACTGATTAAAAAAAATGTTTAAAGAAATGTTTCATAAAACCCAATGAAATTATAGATTTAAGTAAGGAAATACAAGATTTACAATAATTAAAATAAAATCACAAATTTAATTTAACATCAATAATAATAAAGCCATTGACAAAGAAGTCAGAATACTTTGAAACGTTTGGTTTTCCTTCAATATACGTCGTTTTTTTGATTGTGGTGTTATTGCCCAAAAAAAAAACCTAAAAGTAACTATTTCTGGACCTACATTATATGAGCTTTTTCTTATTCAACAACATTGGAGCCAATAATTGCTTTTTTATTTCTTAAGGATTTAATTGCAAATGTATTTCAATGTCTCATCTAATAATGATTTTTCATCAACACAAAGAAAGGAAGATTCTTTGTTTCACTTGTATTTTTAAATGTGCATGGTTTTCTCAAATTACTGTACCATTTTTTATCATTCTTTTATTCAGGTAATCCATACATATACTTCTGGAACAGTTTTCAGTGTATAAAAATAATTGTATGTATTTATAAAAAGTTAAGGATTAAAACTTGTGTTTAAGGACTATTTGCCAAGTGACCTGGTTATTAAAATTTTGGTTTTAAATTTATATGTATATTTCATAGAAGTTAGGGTATTTTAATGCAAATCTCTGTAACTACCCATGTTAACCAAACGATGTGAATGGAATTATAAAAATAATAACAATTAAGATTCATTTTTTTTGTGCCAATAGTCAAGCTCTCACTATAAAATTACTAAATCCATGTGTTTTTTTAAATTGAAATGCATTTTTAATGCTTTAATTCACAATATGTTTTAGTGATTCTGATATAGCTATTTTGTTTCTCTATGAAGAAATAGGGGTGACTATTTAATTTAAAAGTAATTGTAAACAGGGATTGTCGACAGTACGCCACTAAAGGTTGAACAGTTATTATGTGAGCCATATTTATGAAAATTCTAACATAAAGATTTAAAAACTCAGATTTAGGCGTTAGGGGGTATTCACCCTCAGTTCATTCAAATACTGCGCATATTTGTAAGTATGACATTGGGTGCATTCATTGAAATGTAGCATTAAAACATTGGAGCGTTGCACCGCTTTGCTCTCGCTGAATATAGTTTTTTGTTTACTAGTTATATTCAATTTTTATGATTCTGTGTTGGTAGCACAGTTCTCTAATATCAACACAGAATTTGAACTTTTTAGTTATAAAGTGGTAAAGCGGAGAATTTATATGCTTTAAAGCAACACTCGCTACGATTCCGTGAATGCACGCATTGACAGCTGAAATGAATACATCTATTGTAACTTGCAATGAGGTACAGCTGATGTACAGCTACGGAGGGAACGTTGTCCCCCTACATCTCGCTCTTATCTACCTTTCACCGCCGGCCATTGTATGTACAATCACTTCTAAACTGTCATTATATTCAAAAAAAAAATAGTTCTACTTTGATATGCGATTCATTAAACTATATTGTGAGCACAAAGCTTTGTACCCTAACACCAAACGTTCGTTTGTTTTTTTTTTGTTTTTTTACACTCAACTTCGTTTCAAGAGCTGAGCGGTCATCTTTTTTTGGGGTAAATCGAAACTGTTTTGGTTGTGGGGCACAAAACTTTGTATTTAAACATCTGTCACAGACCAAAGGTTCCACAAATTTTACAAGACAGTCAGCTATATATATTGCATCTCCAGTAAAAAAAAGTTGGTCATGGTATCATTACAGTGAACATGTACTAATGCTGTATTGAGCCCAAATTGAAAAATGCTAAATATTTTAGGCAAACTTTTGGATGATAAAGATGAACTGACTGGTGCCATTGTAGATTGCCTCAATGCTTTAGGCCTTGACCCGGAAATGAAATCTGAAGTTCAAGAGGGAATATTGTCAAAAATAATAAGTGGAAGGACTTCCCTAAAAGTGTTTCCTGTTCTTATAACAGTGAGTCTTTTTACTAAACTTATCATATTATTTTAACCTCACTTTTTTAGTTCTTACTAACAGATTGTAAATCACAAAATTTGGTACAGACTCTTTTGAAAATAAGAAATGCTGTTGATGCTTTAATGCTAAATTCACATAAAAAAGATGAAAGAGATTCTTGTAAAATACTAATATTTCATAAATTGCAAACACTTACAGTATCATCAAAAAATATTTCAGAAGCATGGTTAAATATGATATCTATGATAAAAAGTGCCTCTGACCATAAGCCTGTAGATTATTTGATAATGTTTATGTTACATCACACATTACCATTTAAGAAAAAAGTTATTGAAGGAATTTTCAGAAAAAGGGTACAAATGGGGCTGTTCAAAATAAATCAAATGGAGAAAACATTTGAAAAATATCTGATTCATCAGCTGATAAAGGACTATTTTAATTCCATAATAGAAATTGGTAACTTTCAGCATATTTATTTATATATTTACATAATAATATGTTTTTTAGGAAGTACTTTAATACGTTCTTCTGATGATGTATGCAATAAAGAGTTCTCTATTGCAATATTCAAATTTCTTTTCTCCCATACATACACAGAAAATATTTATTGTCAAGATATTATTGATAATCTGATTGTATTAGTAGGTGCCAATGATAAGAAAACTGTTAATACTGTTCTGAATATCTTAACATCATTTCTTGAACATAAAGACAAATTAAAACAATTCACAATTTCATTAATGAGATTACTCGAAAAATTTGATTCATTGGACCTAAAACACATTAAGCAGATATTTGACCTACTGTGTAGTTTAACTTGCGGTGAAGATGCTGAGGAATCAATGTCAGGAATGAGAAATGAACTTCATATGATTGTGAGAAAACAATTATACAGTACAAAGAGAAGTATCAAACTGAGGTATCTGAAATATTAAATAATTTTTTATACATATTGACTACCAAGTTGAAAAGTAATAAAAAATAATATTCATTTTAGGGGAGTTATTACTGCCATTGTAATGGCCTGTCATATTGCCAGGATTTCAGAAACACAACAAGATGGCTCAGTAACAAAACCTGTTACTAATGTAAATGAACTTCCCCCTGGACCAATTAAGGAGGCTGGTACTCTGTTAGATTTAACATATACATGTACAGCCAATTGCCCAGAATTGACAGGCCTTTACTATGATGAATTAACTTCAATGTTATTGGTCAATAGTCACCTTGATAAATATTTTATGTCTTGGTTATATGAAACCATTCATGAGGATTTTGAGAAAAATTATGCTGTGGATAGTATACCAAATAAAATAAACGATATAGAACTCAGCATGCAATACATGTTAAACAGGTAAAGGATTCTTTGCATATCCATTTTCATTACATAGTCCATTTTTAGGGTTTCTGAAACTAAAACTAATGTAGCTATTAATATAGGAGCATTAACGTTAAGTAATGATTCAAAAATATTATTGTTGGCATCCCATTTTCGTTTACTGAGAATGATTCATTATCGGCAAAATGATGGGCAGTTAGATGGTATAGATGCTCTTCTAGGATGCTCGGTAATAATGCCTGACATTGACATTGATGATATAAGTACTGATCAAGCCAAACAAGTGGCTGACTGTTTATTTCATTGTGTAAACTGGTTTCGTGAAATTATAAGTGCTTTTGTTGCACATAAAAGTAAAAATCTACGTGTCAAAATTGTCAGAAGATTAAAGGTAAAGTTTTTAGATATATGCAAAAAACGGATACATTATATGTTTAATGTTTGTAGGACTTATTGGAAGTGGAAAGAAAGCTTAATGACTGTTTAATAAATATTCCCAATCACAAACTACCAGTCAGCTACTTTGATACATGCGAATTTAATAAACAGTTTGTTTCTCCAGCAAAACTTGACAAAACGAAAAATCCTAAAAAAAGATTAAAGTCTACTGTAGATGTTAATCAGACAGCAGATGTCACAATAGCTTCACAAAAGGCAATCAAAAAAACTACTACCAAAACAAATACCACAATCCATCCAATAATATTTAGGGAAATTGACACTGATTTAGTTGTATTACTAAGGGTAAGTTACAATAAAATATCTTCGAATTTTATATATTTTTCATTCTAGTATCCTTTAACATTTGTGGATAATGAAATGAGTCAGTCCACTAGTCCAAGATCCACTCTCAATATTGAACAACTGATCTTTATATTGGTAAATTTTACAACAAAACTAGATGCTTTGTCAAATGAAAAAGACCTGGGATTGCAACATCTAAATATAGTAGAACCTCTACAAATAGTTAAAGACTGTATAATATTAATACCACATCTAGATTCACATCTAAAGGTAAATATACAGAAACTATTTTAACCAGTATTGGGGAAGAGTGCATTACTCAAGCTCGTTGTGTATAAGTCTACTTCACCAATTGTCACTGCAATTTTACATTCAATTTGAAAGTCAAATTTTGGTTCTGGCCTTGTTGAACATTTGTAATTTTTCATGTCATCATTTTTGTGGTGGATATGAAAAAGTTAGTGGCTGGTCGTAATATCGCTGTTATTTGTTTTCTGGAACTCTGATTTTTTTAAATCAAATTTTTGGCATTTATATTAACCTCTTTTTTTCTCTTAAATACTTATAACTAGATAAGATTATTGGAGGGTCCAGGTAATATAAAAACCAACAATATCGATATATTTTTTTATAACAAAAGAGCAAAAGCAGGAGGAAATATGTATTAGCTTGTATATCAAAGAAACTTTGGTAACAATTTGTTAAATAATTATGTTTGTCAGACCGAATATTGGCTCATGTGATAAAGTGTGATCATTCAACACCCAAGTGTTTTTATCTCAGTTGTTGCTGACGAGCAAAAAACGTAAAACCCAGTCCCGTCCTTAATATTTCCACTCTTTCTATTTGAATAAATTTACATTTGTTCCTTAAATCAAATTAAGTCTTAAATAATAGGGAATTATAAATTTTTAAACTCAATTATTAATAAACTAGAGTATTGTATTATTTAAAATGTATTGTAGACAATGTAGAACTCAGAGGTTTGCAACTGGGAGTTGGTTCGATTTGTCCAAAAGAGTAAGGAAAGATGCCGACCACCAATTTCATAGTTTAAGGAGAGGATACGAATATTATGGAGATCTGTGTTGTATCAAAGAAGGCCCTGAACAAATTTGGCTAAAAATATCAAATTGAAAAAAGATTTTAGTTATTTTGGACCATTAATTGCAATTTTGAAAATACTCAATATCATAACAGTTTAATGTTTTTTTTATTGTGACAGATACAAAATATACACATTATTGAAAATAGATCACTATTCGACATGTAAATCACTAACTGCATGATAAACAACTGGTATCTGTATAGATTACATGACATAATGTTGGGTATTGTTTAAAAAATGTACATAAAACTGGATGGTGTGTTGTACAGATTTCCTTGGGTAATTTTTTCTGTAAAAATGTAGAACATAGGGACCACTACTCTCCAGGTATGCTAGTTTGTTGTGCTTAATGTTTGGAAAATGATTTAAGGAAGCAAAAAAATATTTTTTGTTGATTTAAAACACAGTAATATTAGATTCATTTTGTAGTTAGCTTTGCTCTGCTTCATTTGATCAAAGTTATCAATCAAGTTTATTTGACAAACGAAATAATTCTGCTTCTCAGCAAACATAAAAAAATAACGCAAAACTAAAAATACAGTTGTTGATAACAATAACTGAGTTGGAGCTGAACTGGCTACATAACAGAAGGGTGAGGAAAGAAAACAACAACAATCATTTCAAAATTGCAATAGCACTAAGCCGAAATTTCAATAGGTTGATGTCACATGATCATATGTAGAACCAGTTCGGTTTAATTGAAAGATAGATCCAGTTAAATACTAGCATGATCACTACATTCATTTTCCTTGGATTTCTTTTTATAACAAGCAATGGCCAAATCACCCCCCTAAATGTCAAACGTTTTAGACAATTTTCACTATGCAATACCATGATTGTAGTTCATATTTTTATACTGTTCTTTACTGTTATGTGTATATTTTTGTAATACTAAAAAATATATGTTAGATGTTAATATTCATAATTTTGATCCCCATTTTTAGGTATTAATCAATGAAATTAAGCAGCTTTTAGAAATGGTTGATGGAAAATTAGATATATCAGATCTATTCACTCCAAAAGCACTGGACATCAAGAAGTGTTTTGGTTTAATTTTAAGAACTTATCAATTAATATTTAGTTGGACAGGGTTTCAACATTCTGCCAATTTAGAAGTAATTATCTCAAATTATAAGATTCACTGACATGAAGAGTGGTCAACACGGAGTACTTTGCCGGAATTTCTTATTAATTTTAAAATTTTGCAAACATTCCATTAAGGTAGACAAGTTGTTGCTATTTTTTATTATTATTTCACATGTTTGTGCATGTTCTGTGGCCCCATACTTTTGTTTACCATACTAAGAAAGCTAAACATACAGTCTTTGGTAAAGTTAGCCTAATTTAATGTGAAAACAGCAACAGCTTAGATTTTGTTGAAACTGCATTGGGTGTGAAAAATAAAGGTTTTGTGTTTATACATCAATATGTGAAAATGCAAACAAAGTCTTCTAGATCGTCAATCCATTGGAAATCAATTAATACAAGCAGTAACAGTAACTAATTTGTTTGGACTAGTAGAACATACCATATAACTTTTTTAATTTCAAGTTTTGATAAACATTTAGACAGGATCAAAGTAACCTTTCAGAATAATTCTTCATCTCTGATGGGTTTTCTATTGTCAGTATCAAAAATGACGTGGAACTTGATAACGCGACTTATTACCAAATCATTAATAACGATAGAGCGGATAATATTTTTTTCTGAATAGTTGTAGAAGTGCCCCGAGTTGACGACATTTAAGTAGTTATCATTATTTCAAAAAGTTAGTTTTCATTATTAGGAATATAAAAAGCAGATTCCACAATGCCCAAGTCTACATAGTGTTGTCTATTTTAGGTATTAAAAGATCTACTAAAAAGCATAAGATCAGTACGTTCTCAATCACTAAATTCTGCCCATAGGCTTGTAATTGAATTTATTGAGCAAATATCGAATTTGCAGGAATACTGCTTAGAATTGTCACAAGCTGTGTGCTTGATACAGACTATTGAAACCTTATACTCCTTAATTAATACAAAACCTGAGGTATATTTATACATCTCAATTGTTTCGTAGAATGAGTAAAGCTTGTTTTAGGATCAGAAAAAAATTGCGTCCGTAGCTAAAAAATTGCTGGCAAAAAGGTGGTACAACAGAAAAGGATCATTAGAAATTGGAAAAAATGCCAACCTGAATATTGGGGTGTTGCTAAAAGCTTATCTGAGTAGTGCAGATGTAAGGATTATATCTGGTCTCACAGGAACCTTACAAAATGAAGTGGAAAAATTAGTAACAAAAGAAGACAATTTATCTATGTTACCTAGTATTGATAAACAAAATTTTCATGTTTTTTATAATGCTCTTTGTACAGCATTGTTGCATAGGTTAGTAAAACTATTATTACAGAGGTCGATAAGCAAGGGCTACATAGGGCCAAAATAAAATAAAGGTGGGATGCACTTGCTATATCTAGCCTACATCGATGACATATATTACAAAAATGACGAGAAATAACTATACATGCCACACAAATCAGAATTTAATGTGAATTTTGAAATTGCTTTTGACTCGCTATTTGTGGAATATTTACTTTCATGTCCGTCGTAGAAATTCGTATAATTTACCGTTGACATCATTGGCCTTGAGGCTTTCGGAGGGGGCAATTCCCCTCTCCTTGAATCCGCTTCTGGTGGGACGACAACAATATTTAGAATCGAAAGTTTGAATGCATAATTGCTGCCAAAAATTGTATGCAATTAATTGCTGAGCACACTTTTAAACTCGTCAGAATTAAATGCCAAATTAAATTAAAGGTCTATTACATTTATATATAAATCAATTAGCATATCTGTCGCAGCTAACTAGCTTAATTAGCCTTTTTACTAAACGGCACCGTTCAACTAATTGCGTGAATGAGGTTTAAGCTATTCAATCAAACAGCTAGCAAAAGACATTTTATGCCACCTGGTCAATATGGTGTCGACAACTGACACTATTACTCACAGTTTATACAAAAAATAATAATTAGCTAATTTACTTAAATTGTATATTGTACAATATAGCGCCGCAAGATATAAGAAGTTCAGTCCAAATTAAGAGAAAAGTGGGAAATTGGCTGTAATGTAATATAATTGTAAATGTAAAATTAATGTATATATGTAGCTAAATTAGCCGTTCGCCATTTATTAATAAGATATAAATAATAATATTTAATCATGTCGGATATTTCATTTTTATAATAATATCACTCAGGATTTCTGTCTCTGTCACATCCTAAACTACTGGGACGGAAGAGGTTGAAATTTGGTAGCAATGTATAGTTTGGTGACCCGATCAGGAGTACATATCTTAAATGAACAAATTTTGATTTTAGGAGTATTTCTGGGGGGAAAAACTAAAAAAATCGACCGTTCCCCTCTGATCTCCGAAACTACTGAGCCTAAAATTTTGAAAAAAAGGGAAATATAAATATAGATCGTTGCGCGAACTTTACAGGAGAAATAAGATAAGGATGTGATCCCGTAACGAAAGGTAACAAGTAACAACATGATACGATTTTCTCACTTCTGGCAACCGGGAGAATGTTTTTTTTGTGAACTACTCTCCATATCAACTTTCATTCTTTCGCTTTAAATCATGAGCATTTGGATATAATCATAAAATTTGGTGCAAAATTATGAGACCTGGCAACTATGGAAAATATCGTATAAATTTGAACAAAATTCATTTGCGCCAAGACCGCACACGGAGCCTACTTTTACAATTCTGACGCAACTTTTATGTTTAAGACTCCCTCTTTAGGTATAATTAGTCAATGGTAGGGACGAACCATCGCCTTTCGCGGATGTTGCAGATCTCAGTTTTGGCTCAAAATTAAAATAAATTGTGATTCATAAGACCTTATTTACAAAACAATCGCAGCCCTAAAAGCTTGTCGACCGCTGCTTTAAAACATTATTACATGCCAGTAAGATCTCCGGCATTAATTTATCATTTACAATGTTATATTCTTTCCAGAGTTAAAACAGAAGTTCAGTCATTAACTAATAATGAGCATCTTGTTTTATGGAAAACAACAACTGTAACTATGCAAGGACTGATGAGTATAGCTAAAGCACAAGAAACTAAAACCAATTTAACAACTTTTCTCAAGAAATGCATTGGTATTTTAAAGCTTTTTCTGTCAGATGGTATACCTGTTCTTGAATTAATCCTTCGCTCTAAGCCTGATGAAGTTGTTGACATATTCAAAACTATGCAGACTAGTACAAGATTTTTACATCAATTGTGTTGCTATTCTAAATTAACAAAAGATACAAGTTTGATGGCACATGTACCCAAGTTTCGACTAACACTTGAAACATTAGTTTATAGGTAAATAGTTTTATTTTTTACATAATCTATTCCACATTAAAATTTGGCACAATAAACTTGAATTTATCCCTCTGCCTGCAGATATTTTATTCATTTTATGACATTTACAATGTTCCAGTAATCCTTATTTAAACATTTCTGTTTTATTTACATATAAAAATGTTGATACCTGTGATTTTTTCAATCCTGCGTTCTCTTTTTTTTGTTATAATGTATTACCATTTATCTTTTAGGATCATATTTTTTAGGTGACATTTCAAAGTATATTTTTTGTTGCAGAGTTAAAGCTGCCCTAGCCGCCAATAACTGCTGTTCTGCTTTTTGGATGGGTAACTTGAAAAACAGAGACTTGCAAGGAGAAGACATTTTGTCTCAAAGCTCTACTGTTTCGGAAACTAATGAAGAAAACAGTGAGGAAGAACTGCCTGATGATGACAGTGACACTGAATCCATTACTAATGATCATACAAATTCTGCGATTGATAAAACATCAAGTAGTGAAGTTTTTGATTAATATTTTTAACAATATGCATTAAATATTGATAAAAAAACTTACCTTCTCTGTTTGGTTGAAAGAAGAAATGATACCTTCTTTAATAAATATCCCATAATCCTTATAAAATTTTTCGTAAAGTGGCTGATCTTTTTTCAGTTGGTCTTTCAGAAATTTCACAACTCTAGTTGTAAGTACATCCCTTAGTTTACTAAAAAATGTTGAATTGTAGATTATATTTTCATATGTTTATTAATTAATAAATTAATATCAAACATTAAAATAGTTATTTTACCCAATGAGGACACTATTTTGTAACAACTCTCTGCTTAAGTTCAACGGAATGTCTTCTGAATCAACAACGCCTTTAACAAACCTTAACCATTTTGGTAAAATATTGTCTGTTTTGTTTTTAATTAAAATTCTTTTGGAGTAAAGGGCAACACCAGATTCTGTTTCTCTGGACATTTCAAATAAGCCTAAAAATTCAGATATTTAAAGTACCTTTTAATAATTATTACAAAAAATAGTTTGCTAACCCTAGAAACATATTTTATGATATTAAAATTATGAATCTACCACAATAAATTATTTTACTCTGCCAAAAATCTAAAAATTTACTTTCGTCAAGCACCAGCTTGACCTTCGACAATATGCTTTTCCATTTTATTTTAAATACATAGTTTTTTTAGTTTCCTTTTAATATACAGATGTTTCATTTAAATTTTCTGTTTTTTTTTGTTAAAATTTAAATATTCTTATGCAATTATTGTAAATTTCATATTAACCAAACCAAGAAATAAATATAAGACAACCAAACTAAAAATCTTAATATTAATTTTGGAGGACCAATTACAAATTTAGATAAAATAGATGTATCAAATGAACGGGTTCGCTATGAGAAATGCAACAATATATTTTTAAAACTGTTTTAAAGAAAATCGATTCATTTCCCTGTACACCGAAACTTTAACCCTAAAATTTTGAAAAAAAAAGTATAATTAGACTTAAAGTTTACAATCCTGAGTGAATTATTGTCTGAAGGTTATTTATGGCATCTTCTAATTTCGTTTTATATTTTTTGAAGGAAATAACATCACACATGCAAATAAAAAGCTGTATTTTTAAAAAACAAAACATTTCAGTCTGAAGCTGACCTTGTTAATGGAATTATAATCTGAATTAATTAAATACACACTTGAATGTTTGACAAGTTTACTATGAAATAATTACACAAATCTATTGTTTTAGATCTACAGGGTAGCACAAAAAAACTCAAAACTGTTTCAAGACAAGTTCTTCCAGCTTGAAAGCAGCTTGACTCTTATATATGTTTGGAATTTTTTGTGTTACCCTGTATATCTTAAAACAATAGATTTTCTTACTTATGACATAATAAACTTGGCAAACAGATCAAACATTCAATTTCAAATTACATTTTATTAATTCAGATTATAATTCCTTTGACAATTAGGTCGGATTCAGACCTTAAAACAATTGTATTTTCAAATATAGCGCTTTTTAATCTCAAGTGGTGTTATTTAAAAAGACATAAGGGTCAAAGACAGAACTAAAAAGTTGATGATAAATTAAATTTTAACTAATCTATTTGTCTTGCCCCCAATGAACATGACATTCTATGTTTCTTGCCTTCCAATTTAAATGCTGAAGAAATGTCCCCATTCAAAGGCAACATCTAATAAATGAAGGGGTTTATTATAACAAATAGAAATCCATTAAAATATAGAGCTTAAACTATGAGCCTACAATTTTGAATAATGGTAAAATATGGTATCTTTCAAAGTTTACAGGAACATTCTACTTAATTTGTGTAAATTTTGAGGTGGGTAATTTTGAAAAATAAAAAAATAAATATAATTTGCTTTGATAAGAAAAAATGTGAAGTAAAGTAATGGCCTCCTTTATACAAAGGAGGCCTTGAAATTATTGCAGGTTTATTAATTTAGTAAAGCTGTATAGCTTTACTAAATTAATAAACCTGCAATAATTTCTGAAAGATTGAGAAAGTAAAGATCTATTTTGGTTGTTCATAAGAATCGAAATTAATAAACCTGCACATCATAAATTGTTGGTGAATGATTAAATTAACCATGAATGTATTGAAAAACGTCATCTATAAGGATAATTTCGTGTTGACAGTTCGACCGTTATATATTTTAACCGAAAGGATATAATGTCAACAGTGACACAGTTTAACAATTTAGAGAACAATATAGGCTCCTTTTATATATATATATATATATATATATATATATATATATATATATATATATTTTGAAATAATTATAAAACTTATTTCTCGCAATAGTTTCCTACGAAAAAATACTTTCCCAACATGACTATAAATTAACCTTTCACCAACCCAGATCAAAATAATAAATATACCTGGTTTGCCCTCCGGGAAGTATAGCAAAGCTCGAATCGACAAGGGCACATCCGTTTTATAATGCAATATATAAGCAGGTACATCGTAACTACCGCTAATAAATCTAGAAAAATATTAAATTGAGGATGAGCATAACTCATTTTAACTATGCAAGTCTTACCTATAAAAGTCGTTGTGCTGTTGCGTACTTATACTTTTTGGGTCTGCCAACCATAGTGGTTGAACAATATTAGCCTTTTTACCATTTACATATAAGGAACTTCCAACAAAATTACTGTATTTTTTTATTACATTCATTACTGTATCTTCATCAGCAAACTCTCTACAATCCGGTTTTAAATATATAACAATTTTTGTTCCAAACTGAACACCTTCTGCTGGTTGAATTTCATAAGTACCTGAACTAAAAATATATTTAATACAATTTTCCCGTGAAAAGAATATTATTAATATTGTGTGTATCTACCCAATGGAACTCCATTTATATCCAACTTCTTCTCCTGCGGCTCTTGAAAACACATCCACTTTCTCTGCTACCATGAATGCACTATAAAATCCAACGCCAAATTGACCAATAATATTATTATCACCAGATGCTTGTTTGGCTTTAATTTCCTCGATGAAGGCCTATGGTAAGCATTTAATATGATCAGCAGTAAAAAAACAGTATGTGATTCTAATGATTTGCTTTATTTTTTTTATATATACTCTCTGACAAAGAAATCGCAACACCCAGATACTTAAATTTAATATTGTTCTGGTAAAATATAGATGTTATAGTAAGGAGTAAATGATTAAAATTTGGTGTAAAGTTTGGTGAATGTTTATTTATATATACTTTTTTTATCAATTAATAATGTAATCATTTTTGCGTTTTTAATAATTTATCAAAAAACACTGTTGGAATCCAAAATCGGTCTTCAATAATGTTAAAATGCCTAAGTACGTGTACGCCGAATATATCGTCAGCTAAATGAATTTGAAAGAGGTTTACGGGAGGAGGATTTATTATTTCGAGAAATCGCTTACCCCACGAAAAGTAATCTAACTACTGTTATGGGATGTTGTCAAGCGTGGTATGATAATATGTAAAATCGAACGTCGAAGGGACACAAATGAAGTTCAAGATCGACGTCTAAGACGTATGGTCTTTAGAGACCGATTTTCGACAACTCGAAATTTGGCTGATGAGTGGTTAGGAAAACAAGACTATCTTGTAAGTGTCCAAACGGTTTACCGCCGGAAAAGGTCTTTTGGACTGCAGCATTAACGACCCCACTTGTGCTACCGCTGAGCATCGACAGCAACTGCTACAGTGGTGCAGAGAACGACAGCATTGGACTGTGGAATGGCATCAGGTTGACTTCTTTGATGAATCTCGATTCTGCTTGGGTGGACATGATGGCCGAAGAAAGGACAGACGATATCGAGGAGCAAGACGTCAACCTCAATTTGATGTTGAGCGACATGTACACTGAACAGTAGGGGTTATGGTATGAGGTGCTATTGCACATGGGGGTAGGTCACCTTTAGACTTTGTTCGAAGCAATATGACAGCGCAACGTCATCTTCAAGAAGTAGTGGAGCCGTATGTACTCCCCCGATCTTTCACCCATAGAACATTTTTGGGATATGATGGGTAGAAGGCTCGGCAGTTTACCCCAGTCCCAGGATTGTATTCCTCAAGAAGAAATTGACCACCTTATTGAATCAATGCCAAGACGTGTTGGCAGGTGTATAGATAACCGCGGGGGCACAACACATTATTAACAAACTTAATTAAAAATTTTAAACTCCTTTGTGTTTCTTATTCAAATTTTAATCATTTACTCCTTACTATACGTCTATGTTTGACCAAAACAATATTAAATTTAAACATCTCTCTTTGCCTGTGACTATAATCTTTCTAATACACAAATTTAAGAAACAATAATAGACAAATTATACTTGAACCCAAAACACTGAGCATACTATACACTTCAAGGAGCAAAATACTTTTTATTTTTTTGATAACATAATTTGAAATTCAATTGTTTTCTGAACCTTATTTGTGGTATCTTCTTGGGTTATATTGGGAATTAACATTTGACAAAAAAATGCTCTATATTCCAAAAAAATAAAACTTCAGGTATAATCTGATTTAAAAAAGTATTTTAACTGGTATGCAGGGTTCCTCTTTTCATTTATTCATTTGTATGAATTTTTTGTCAAATATGTAGCAAGAGTTCATGAAAACCTTATTCCTTTTATTTTCTTCTTGTTGTTCCTTAATTAGCAGATTGTTAGGATCTTTTCTCATTGTATTCTGTTTTGTTTCTTGTTCCACATATACTGCGTAATTTATTTATTCTTAATTCCACAACATTGTTATAATTGCCAGATATGTTGCATAGCAGATTACCACCTGCTGCAATGAAGTGTGATATAAAATATTGCTTTTAGCCAAAGAATGTCACTTTTGTCTTCCTCAACGATATTGTCATACCCAATTCTTGCTTATCTATTGTAGTGCCATATTCTTTTTTCACAGTCCACACCAGATCGTCTGTGCCTGTTGCAGTGAGTTAATGTTATTAATAAAGTTAAGGAAAGAAAGCAGCTCAAGGCTCAAGGTGGTCGCCTGCGGGCAGGAGGGTTGAAGTTCCTAGACACCTCTCCCCCCTAATTGGCGCTTCGTTATATTAGTTAGAACCTCGTGTCTTAAACACATATTTCGGTCTATATTATCAAAATATTTCTAATTTGCCCCCTTCCCCTAGTACCGAAAATCTGAAAGCCAAAACCTACCATTTTTGACAACGCTCTTGCATACACTTACTACTATTTTGTGTGCTCTCTTTTTAATCAGTTTAAAATCCACGAAAGCCTTTTTCAATGATCCTATTTACTATCATTTAGCAGATGTTCCATTATGATTTGAAGTCTACTATTGAATATCTTGTATTGAGTATGTTTTGCTTGTTGTGCTCAATAAATAAACTTATTCATCTGTGGTTATTTCAGGTTTATATATTGAAATTATTTTAGTACTAGCTCAGTATCTGGGAATCTTTTAAATATGAAAATATACATTAAAGTAGGTATAGGTTTTTAGAATTGTGACATGAATAAGATTAATTTACTTACTTTTGAACCTGACTTAGCGATAACACCCAAATTTGATATAAGTTCTTCCTTAGTCATACCTATACCTGTATCCTGAAAATAATACACAAGGTTTTTAAATTTAAAAATATTTTTTCTTAACATACCTGAATAGTTAGAGTTCTGTTGTGCTTATCTGTGGAAATGTGAATTTCCAGACTTCTATCAGGATCATCTATTTTTCTATCAGTCTCTCCTGATACAGTCAGGTACCTAAACTTCTCCAAAGCGTCACTAGCATTTGATATTAATTCTCTGATGAAAACTTCCTTTTCTGAATATAGCGATCGCGCCACAATGTCCAAGAGCATTTTTGTTTCTGCTTGAAATTCATGCATAGATTTTTCTCCTACAATAATGTATACATATTTTTAAAAGTTCATTCACCTTAATTCTTTATATTTTTTATTATAAACAGAATACATTTTTAAATTACAACATCTGCATCAAAACCTTAAATTGAAGAACACATTTGTCAAACTCATAAACTTAAGAAACATAACTTACGGTGCAATCAAGGATGTCCAAGATTAATAATTTAATATTGTATTGTGAATTTCAAATGAATGGAGACTGCAAACTGTAATACAGTTTTTGATCATACCACACAACAAATTTCATATGTAAAAATATCTAAATTAAAACATTATATGGGTAAAAAAAGGGAGAGATGAGAAAATATAGGAGATGGATCAAGCAAACTACGATTCTCCTTGGATTTGGCCTGGCAATCTTCATGGTTAACTCAATGTCCGACCAAACTTGTTTCGTGAAAATATCGGAAACTAATGGTGTTTTGAAGAAATTGCAATGACAAAAAAGTTGTATGGGATTGAACAAGAAATATTTAGGTGATCGTGTATTTGATCTTGAGGAGACCATAGAGGCACACTATTTTGTATGAAAAAAAATTAATATGTAGATTATGAAATCAAAACTCAGGTAATCATGTAGAATATTTGTAAAAAGATGCAAGATGCAAGAGGAGTCCTCCCAAAGCCACATTTTGAAGCATGTTTAAAAACAAATTGTGATTTTGCAGTTTAGAAAACACATGTCTGGATTTAAGTGCAAATCTTAACCTATAGGGTAGGGCTGGTAAGATTCATACAATTTTTATTTTAAGCCATATTACAGGAAAACTAATAGCTATTTTGAAACAATTTCAAGGTTACTATAATACCTATATTGGCTTACATAACATGGCCAAACTATGCCAGCTTTCCCAAAAATTGAATGTATGAAAGGACCCCACACGCGGGTTCGCTGCGTACTTAGTCTGGGCCACATTCATATATTCTGCGGAGCCTACATATGCAATGATAATACTTTGTCAAATTTTTTATTGATATCAAAATAGCTTTACCAGTAGGTGAAAATAATACTATTAACTACTAAAATTATTAATTATACAATGCAATACTTCTAGAACCTTCTTTATGTCCTTCAAGGAACAAAATCACATGAAAAAAAAACATAAATGTAACCTGGCAGGGGCATGTGCGTACCGAGCGGTGCAAGGAGCTGCCTCTGCTGGACCTGAAAAACCTGCTGTGCGCTATAAAAGCTTCCCATAAATTTTCTGATTTGCTCCTCCCTAAACCAAAAGCTGGGTATGCTCTGGACAGAGATATTTAATCTAAGTACTATAGTACATTGTACATAGATAGATAGATCTTTTTGAAGCAATTTTATTTATTAGACATTGAGAAGAAAAAACCCAAATGAACAATCAATATAAATTAGAAATATTAGGTGTTCTTGCTGTAAAAAAACAATTCATAACTTAGACAATATTGGAAAATTGCTGAGAAAATTAGGAAAAACCACTAAAAATTGCAATTTTTGAAAAATTCATAACTTCAATCGGAAAATAATAACTTAAGATATGTTCTTGAAGGAAACTTAAAGGTGGACACTAAGAGATAAGAAGTTAATATAATCACCTTATAAACAATTTGCGGTTGTTTCTTTTAATACTGTAGAATATTGTAAAAACACAGTTTTGCACCATAACACCAAACTTTTATTTTAAACACTCAACACTCTTTCAACAACTCTAAGTTGTCATCATTAGGTTTATTATTTGATGATGACAACTTAGAGTTGGCGTTGAGTGTTTAAAATAAAGGTTTGATGTTAGGGTGCACAACTGTGTTTTTACATTAGTGACCCAAAGGTTCCACAGCATTTCCGCTCAAAGTTGAACTAATTATAATTTAGCAATGGATTTTAAAATTTGATAAGATATACAAGTTGTTTATCATTGCCATATGAAATTCACATTAAGATGTTAGAAACATCTTTGAATATAATGCAAAATGACCAATCTCATATTTTGAGAGAGAAGTGGTGGAAACATCAAAGCAACAGGCAGGATAATGCCTAATTTTTTGCTATTATTGTGTAAAAAAAAACAAAAGAGACTTTCTTAGTATATTTTGATTTTTAATCACCTACAGACCACTCTTCAAAAAATGGCATTGTGGTACAGTTAAATTTCACCTACTAATAAATGGTCCAATGAGTCATGTATTGGGATTAACAAATTTCCAGGCTCCAGATGTCTTGCTCAACGAGAATCTTTTTATTCAAGAGGGTTGTATTTCATCATGACCTATCAAACATAATGTAAAATAGTCTTCTTCTCAAATTTCACAAACAAAAAACTTTCTTCAATTATATTTTATATTGTAATTGGGGTCTCATTCTCAATTTCAGATCCTTCATTACTTATATTTTCTCTATTTTGTTGAATCAATGCTTTTCAGAGGTATCTATTTTCTTGATTTTCCTGACAGCTCTTCTTTTTTTTACATTTGAGCATATTTCTATCTAGATTAGCATATGGTAATATATTTTCAGAAATTATATTAGTAAGAGGGTAGATTAAGTTAAGGAACATAATTTTCTTCTGGACCTATTGTAAAACCATTTTGCAGGTCAATATCTGAAGCCCCTTAATGGCTTTGTTACAAAGACAACTGGAGCTGCTGAAAAACAGTAAATTTATACTATTACAAAATCATTTTCACTGAAAGTCAGTTTATTAAATGACCATATTCCAATCTTTTCAAACACATTCACAATATTTACTCTCTTGAAAGAAGAAGTATACATCAAGACATCAAGTGTTTTCTCCAGATTAGTTATGTAACAATCATTGAAAGCAGCCTTCATTTTGGGTCAAATACTCCTACAACCTAAGAGTTGTAGATGGTGTGTGTTAATAACACACACCACTACATCCTAACTAGATTGGTAACATAGTATAGTGCTTTTTAGAGCAGTCTATGATGAATTTGTTGAAAAATGTCTCTTCTTTGGTAGTGAACACTTGATTTGATGTGAACTTTGAAGTAAAAACACACATTTGGATGTAATTGGTGGTTTTTCTTTATGCCTTGCTAAGGACTTTCACATGTGTTGGTTAGGTGCCATACTTTTCTGCAGATTTTTTAAATTAATAATTGTCAACCAAAACTACCTTCATCTCAGATTTCATTGCCTCTTCATATACTTCTTGCATTCTAGTCAAATTTTTACATACATTTGTGGCATGATTCTGTAACAAAATTATGTACCAAAATTATGTACCAATTCATACTGAGAAATACCTGTCAGCCTATAAGTGATTCAAATGATTAACTAAATAATTATATTCTTAGCATATATTATTTATAAACTCCTATAGTACAAATATATCCAACTCATAACCATATCCATATACCTCAAAATAAAAATACCTGTTAAAATGTACCAAAATGGATGTTGCCAATAAACTCAGGCACTATTAATACACTATAATAAAAAATACTTATGACTTACAGCATTATAAAGTACTTACTGACTTAATCTAATATGAATATGAACACTTCAACATGTTTAGTATTGCCAATGTGACAAAATCCTACCTCCTCTCACCTATTTTCTAATATATTTTTATAATTTACATACCTTAAGGACTATTTAGTCCATATAATACAAGATAGTTTTTTACAACTCTGGTTTACTGAAGATGTTTAACAAAATAAAATTTTTGCTCAAATTATGCTTACCAATAGGTGTTTCTGTATTTTTTATAATACTGTGATGGTCTTCCTTAGGTGAAGCTTCTGTACTAAGTGGCCGAAAGTTTCGCAATACTAAATAAAATTAAATCAGTTAAAATAATAAAATTTGTAATATCAATTTTCTCACCTTGAACATTGCCGGCAGCTAATGTTCTAATAGTCGTCCCAATGTGTATTGAATTGTTCACAGTGTTATTTAAAGTTCTTAACGTCACATATCGCAATGAGAGTATTTTTCTAAATTTTAGCAGAGACATGGTTATTAACACAAAAAGTGTTTACCTACAAATAACACAGTTATGTATCTGAAGAAATTAATGAGAAATGAAAAATCAAACAAGTTTATTTCCTTTCTAACCTATAAATTATAGACCGTTTGACAGTCACATTCACTGAGGAAAAACACATAAGAACGACGTCAAGGATAGTAGACAAGGATTGCTCTATAGATATAAATATTTTCCGAACGTAGACGTCATGATGTGGGTCAGGCCCGACGTAAGGAAATACATTTCTTTTTATTTTCATACTTATGGCCATATAAAAGTGAAAATATCATAGTAAATTTTGCATTTAATATTCTCCATTATTTAATACAAGTCTGTTACTAATAATTCACTTTTCACTTAATACTTTGTTTTTTTTTTCTAAATACAATTTAAAATCATACGCAACTGAAAATGTCATATTAACCTCCAATAAGGTAAATCGGAAACAATCGACTAGAGAGAGAGAGATGGATAAATCAGAATTTTTTTGGTCCAGGGGGCCAAATCAGCAAGCTTTAATGGCTCATGGTAGGTTTTTCAGGTCCAAGGGGAGCAGCCGGAGGCCCCTAGGTACGGCCATGCTGACTTCGTGATCAATGCCATTAAAATTTAGTCTTGTAGTTTTTGAGAAAGCAGGTATGACAGATTATAGTGTTCTATAAGGATTTTCTTTCATCAGATAATGTACACAGAATCTTATAAAAGAGAAATTCAGACAAGGTTTTGTTGTATAACAGCAGTACAAAAGCATAAGTGGAGGATTTGAAAGAGAAAATGAGTTAGCTTACAGCAATGACGAATCCAGCTAGGGGGCGCACGAGCCCCCTACTTGAGCCAATTGAATTAAAAAAGGAAACAGTAAACAGCTAACCAAATATACCAAGAGAAAAATAGCTCAATTGAACAGTCAGGTTTTCCGGTCAAAGCACATTTGTACTGTTACGAGAATTCATCCGATAGCTGGTGCAATCGGCCATCAACCAATTCGTGGAAGCGACATTCTTCCGATGCTTCTGGGAATCCGAAATGTTTTGTCTCTCAACCCGAGGCTGGCGGCTGTCGTTAATAGGAATTCGTCGAATTCCCTTGAAGCTTCCAGAACACATGAATGCAGTTTCCCGATGGTTCGTTGACTTACCAGACAATTCCAAGAGAAATATATAAATACGGTCAGCTGGCTATGGGATTCATTCAGTATTCGACAGCCGTATATTTAATTAGAGATAAATTGTAAATAGTTCGGTGAATATAAATTGTGTATAAGTAGTGGAAATAAATTAGATTGAGTTGGAGTGTTTTTAAATAAATCCAAGAACTGAACCCGAGTGGGAAAATAAAATATAAAATCATAGTACGGTCTAAAATTCCATTTTGTTTGAAATGTATCGCACAAATGTGACTCAAATGCATTTCAGTAATTAAAATGTATTTTGTAATGTGTTTAAAAAGATGTTTTTCATTTATTTTAGTTAATTTATATTGGGTATGTTTGTAGACTCTCGGTGCCAATTACTCCAAGTAACTGAAAAATTATCCACGAATCAGCGATCCGGCTGATGGCTGCACCAATTCCCGTTGGATCCGTCCATGATGGTTAGAGTTTGTATCTTCTCGGGATAGCTTGCTGTACACAAATGTGGTAAGAGTAAAGAGAGAGAGGGCAACACAGAGGGCAAGAGGCCATTTCTCTCTGTTGGGAGCTGCTTCCAAGGAAATACGATCAGCATGTTGTTCATTG
Organism: Octodonta nipae; assembly: GCA_034190945.1. Lineage (NCBI taxonomy): Eukaryota > Metazoa > Arthropoda > Insecta > Coleoptera > Chrysomelidae > Octodonta > Octodonta nipae. Next base: position 183,529,908 of record CM067216.1, read on the forward strand.
GCTGCTTCCACCTACCGAAGTGAAATAGCCTCTTACTGCCTCTCACGGTCCGTAAACTCTATACGGTTGCCTATGGTCTGTGCGGTTGCCTACTCCAAATTATCCAATGAAAAGTTAGCCCACGAATACGTCTCAAGTGTCTCAATACAAAATATTGCGAAGTGAACATCATACGTTAAAATCTCTGGCTTTATTGTCTCCCCGTTTACTATATACGGATATTATTTAATTAAATCCAAAGAGATAATTCAAGTCTAAACCCAAAATCTTATTTTATATTTCAACCTTAGATCATTTACCATCTAGATATAGCCTGCCAAGCATAAAATCTTGGTAATGCTAGAAAGAGAGGGCAGTAGAGACAGTAAGAGGCTATTTCACTTAGTGGGTGGATGGTCGGTGGACGCAGCCAATGAACGACATGCTTTATTGGAAGCAGCTCCCAACCGAGTGAAATAGCCTCTTGCCCTCTCTCTTCTTAGTCTTACCACGACAGTTGTGCACTGCAGGCTGTCTCTAGAAAGTAAATGCTCTAAGATTTCAACGAAGAATAGATGCGAAGACATTCTCAACATAAATATCATAAAACCAGAAACCTTGCATCTTAATTAGAATTAGTTCGAAAACGTTCAAAGTAAACATTTGAAAATAAGTTATAGATATCGAATAATTAACTAAGCTTCTTTATAACTTGACATAATTTAAATGATTTACGATTGCTGTTAAATGACTATAAAATTTTAAAAAACTTTCCCTTTTTTTGTTTCAGTCTTTTTAAAAAACATTTTGGCATTCAATAATAAAAACTAATAATAGGTTTGTTCATAGTAGCCAGTTGCCAACGATTCCAACGGTTTGAGAAATTCTATGCCAATCGGCGAGCTCGGTAGTTAACTCGGCGAACGCTCGATTGGAGTAGAATTTCTCAAACCGTTGGAATCGTTGGCAACTGGATACTACGAACAAGCCTATTACATTTCGAACTTCTGAGTATTTGTTCAATAAGGCAATATACTTATTTACTTTAAAATGGAAATATTAAAAAAATAAATACTTTACAAATAATTATTATGGAATACAAAATAGAGCAGAAGCGACCTAAAATTTCAGACACGAACTTATCACAATGTTTATTACTTCGAGCATATTCCTATATACCTGATGACGTCATTTTTCGATTCTACAATACTTTTATTCATCAAATTCCCACGGCTGGTCGAAGGTTTATTACAGCACTAAGAATCTGGGAGCTAAGAATAATATAATGTAGACAATTCTCTTTGTATGATCTGTGGTAGACAACCATTAATACATAAAAAAATTTAAGACACTTGTGACGTAAGCGAGTACGACGGAGTAAGCAACCGTGACTGTGTCTATTGCCCTCTCTTTCTAGCCTTGCCACGAATTTGTTCATTGCAGGTATGGAGTGTAGAGTGAAAGAGGACAAACTTATATGGGAATAAAACTGAAAAAGTGTCCAGTGGACGGTTTCAAATAAGAAGTTCAAGAAATGACCAGAATGGCGCAAGTGTGACCACAGGGTATGTTATGAAGTTAATTGTCAATGGATTGAAATACACAAATCCTACATTTAGAAGTGAAGCGGCTGAAAAAGTGAGAATGATGTAAAATTATTAGTAAAAATCGTAAATAAAACGTAGAAAATCTGTTATGTGAACTTCTCTTTGTAAATGGTTGTCTCCGTTTTTTGTAATCTCTGCAAGTGATGAGTTTATAGTGTCTTAATTGTGATATAAATTAATAAGCGTGTGCCCCAGTTTTGACTTTTAATAAAACGGAGTGATTTTATAATTGTTATTTTCTTCTTATAAAACTTTTTGAAACAGTTAAACATTGGGAAAAATTTGTATATTTGTAATATTTTTATACTTATTAACAAATAGATGTTGGTGAATTAGATGTAAATAAAAATTATTTATTTTTACATTCTTGTGTTCATATTACATATTTATTTTGAAAAGTTGGTGTTTCTAGTTCCTTGTTCACCATTCTCTGGATAAACGGTAATTAACAATTCTTTTCATCACTGAATAAACTGCTATAATTAAGTTATCTCTTCTGTTATCATTATGGAACAAATTTCACTTGCATTTATGCTAGAATAGTTTCTTTTTCAAGGTTTCTAACATTTTCACACACTGGTTTTCCATATATTTTTTCTTGTCTCCATTAACTACAATTAAATGACTATTTTTGGCATCTTTCTGCTGTAGGTCTATTTTAAATATTTCCAAAGGTATGCCTGGTGAATGGCTCTGGAAAAATATCTTCAGAAGTTTGTTGAAGTTCTCGATGGACAATGCCATAATCAGTTTAGTAATTATATAATAATGGGTACTTCAGACTTTAATTTGTGTAGGATATTTATCTTGACTCCTAAAAAATGTACAAATAAAATTTTGCTTGCAAGTCATTTTTATCTATGTACAATGTATGTCATTGACTGAATACATTTATTAATATTAAATACAAATTTTACCAATCATTTTAAATCTGGTTGTTTAACTATGATGTTTAAATTTGCAATTTTTCGATGTGTACTTACTTTACAATACATTTTCAAAAAAAAAAAATTCTTGATAGGTTCTGTTCTAACTGCATAAACTCTTCTTTCCTATTAATAATTAACCAATCTTGAGCGTCAATTTTTGGTTTTAATGTTAGCTCTCAGGCATGTAACAAAACCATCTTTTCTTATTTACCCACACATTTTTGGTTGGTTTATTTCGCAGATCATATGGAGAGAATATTTTGTGGGAATATAACTAACTGAAAATAATTTTCAATTTAATCATGTCAATAATACTACATTTATAACAAGTAAATAAAAACTTTACAGCATTTATTTTTAGAAATACTTACTTTTCATAATAAAAATAATTTGGTCAAGTGCGAGTTGGACTCGCATTGTAAGGGTTCCGTATCACCTTCAAGATTCGCTGTATTTAGTTTTCTAATTCGGCCCCCAAAAATTAACATTAGAGTTTTATTTTACTAATAAACTTTCAGGGAAGCCTTTTATAATCTATTGTCTGAATTTTGAGGCTCTATAGATTGGAAGATAAAGGGCACAATAGGTCAAGTTTTAAATTATAAATTATTAAATCTGTTATTCAAATTATTTAAAAATACAAATAAAATATATTTTTCAAAATTTAAATAATATAGTTTCTAAAATGGGAATTAAGTCGATGTTTAATATCTTTGCTAAACAAATGATTTAAAAATATGATATATTTGTAATTCACATAATGAGTCTTTTATTTGATATATTACATGATTCGTTTGAAAATTGAATTTTTATTTTTCATTTAATTGTATAATTTGTCCCTAAAATTACCATGGAGGTTTTCTAATAATTTTTCTTATAAATTTCAAGTGAGCCCCAGTACCCCTAATTATTTTCAAAATTTTAGGTAGTATGGTTTCGGAAATAAAGCGAGAAATGAGAATTTTTTATATCTTTATGTTAATATCTTGTAAACAATTAATTTTAAAAATATATATTTGTATTTCTCATAACGAGCCCCTTCATTTGATATATTGCATGACACGTTAAAAAAATATTTTTTATTTTCCGTTTATTTCTATAAATTGCCCCCCATTATTAATATTAAAGATTTCTTCGTATTTTTCCTGTAAATAAAAAAAATAGGTTTTATAGTTTGGGGAATAAAGGGGGGAATGGGTATTTTTTAAAATATTTTTTTAAATATATTTTAAAATATTTATTTAAAAAAAAATAAAAAAAATATATTTGTATTAGTCATAATGAGCCCTGTGATTTGTTATATTACATGATACGTTAGAAACAAGTTTAATTTTTTATTTTCCATTTAATTCTTTAATTTGCCCCCCAAAATGAATATTAGGGGTTTCTCCTTATTTTTCCAGTAAAGTTCAGGTGAGGCGCTATACCTATTTTTTTTTCAAAATTTTACAGCTTGTGGTTTCGGAGATAAGGGGGGGAATGGGTAAAATTTTTTATATTTTTGTTAATAACTTTTAATTAATTTATTTTAAAAATATGAAAAAAATATATTTGTTTTCGTCATAATGAGCCCTTTTATTTGATATATAACATGATGGGTTAGAAATAATTTTAATTTTATATTTTCCATTTAATTCTATAATTTGCCCCCAAAATAAATATTAGGGGTTTCTCCTTAATTTTCTAGTAAAGTTCAGGTGAGGAGCTATAACTCAATTTTTTTTCAAAATTTTCCAGCTTATAGTTTCGGAGATAAGGGGGGGGAATGGGTAAATTTTTTTATATTTTTGTTAATATCTTTTAATTTATTTATTTTAAAAATATGAAAAAAATATGTTTATTTTCGTCGTAATGAGCCCTTTCATCTGATATATAACATGATGGGTTAGAAACAATTTTAATTTTATATTTTCCATTTAATTCTGTAATTTGCCCCCCAAAATGAAAACTAGATGTTTCTCCTTATTTTTCCAGTAAACTTCAGGTCAGAACCTATGAAAGTTTTTTTTTTCAAAACTTTACGTTTTATAGTTTCGGAGATAAGGGGGGGGGGAATGGGTAAATTTTGGTATATTTTCTTTAATATCTTTTTAATTAATTTTTTTTAAATATGAAAAAAATATATTTGTGTTCATCAGAATGAGACCTTTCATTTGATATATTACATGATGAGTTTGAATTTTTTTTTTATTTTTAAATTTTTATTTAATTCTATAATTTGCCCCCCAAAATTAATATTAATGGTTTCTCCTTATTTTTCCTGTAAAGTTCGGGCAACGTTCTATATTTTCTATTTTTTTCAAAATTTTAGGTTAAGTAGTTTCGGAGATCAGGGGGGGAACGGTCGATTTTTTTAGTTTTTCCCCCCAGAAGTACCCCTTAAATCAAAATTTCTTCTTTTGCGATATGTGCTCCTGATCAAGTCACCAAACTATACCTTCATACCAAATTTCAACCTCTTCCGTCCAGTAGTTTAGCAGAAAATTGCTGTGATGTGACAGAGGCAGAAATCCTGAGTGTTATTCTACGAACAAATTACCCCGTCGTCCCAGTGGCGCCCCCAAATTGATACCCTTTTGTGGACACTTTTTGATACACAGAGTGTGTCCTCCTTTTACTCAACACTCCATAATTGCAGGCTATCGCCAGAAGGTACATGCTCTAAGTATTTGAGCGTTGCAGAAGTATATACTCTAAGTTTTTTAAAAATAAATAAATCTTTTTTATGATTAAATATGGTCGGTGGGGGTTTAAGTTCTATGTTCCATGTCAGTTATTGAACTTTATTAAAAACATGCGCATTAATTTCTATTTGCAAATTTGTATTTGTGGCAATAATACAGGTTATCAAAGTGATATGTGAAAGTGAAACTGAGCACATTGTTTTTTTCCGGCTAGCTTTCATAATACATTAAAAATGTTAACAACTGATGAGTTGATGAACGAATATATATTTCAAAGTTCACCTGAATCATGTAGCGACCGCTCATATTCTACAGGTAAATTTATTTCTTTGTAGAATGGAACAAGAAAACTTTGGAAACATTATTTTTAAATATTTAACAAATATATTCCAAATGTTTATTTTAGATTTTATGGATGTTACCTCCGATGAGGATTTCCTAACACAGTTATCTTTGGATTTGGATATTCCTTTATATTTAAATCCTGGAGAAGATGAACTTAGTTTATTGAATTCTCATTTGGATAAAAGTCCAGAGGAAATTTTGTCTGAATTTGTTTCACCATCCTATAACATGGAAGAAGATTATTTAAAGGAGGACAAGCAGTTAAAAAACAATGATTTACCAACATTTACTTCAATAAAATCTGAGAACTCAAGTACTTCTGGATCAGAAAAGTCACCTTCACCAATCCAATCAGATTTCTCAATAAAGGAAGAAGTTCAAATGAAAACTCCACCATTATCTCCCAATTCTACAGTAAATAATCCTATTGTCAATGGTGTATCAAATAAATTTATTTATACCCAACCAGTTCAGGTTTTAACACCACAAAGAAAATTGATTGGTGTACATTCAAAACAAATTCCAATTGTTCCTAAAACACAGCTCCCTTTACAATCAAATCAAAATAAAATCATGGTTATCAATGCTGATGTCAAACCAGTTGTACCAAAACCACAATGTACCAAAGTTCTTCTTATTGAAAATGTCAATTTGAAAAACAAGTATACTTCAATAAATAATGAACCAGTTACTCCTTTAACTACTTCAGTTAATGTTTTCCCAAATGTTGTGAACACAATAAGTCGAAGATTTATGGCATCTACTAAAATTGATCCTAGAATACTGAAGAAACAAGAAAGAAAAATAAAAAATAGGGAATCTGCCAGTTTGTCCCGAAAAAGGAAAAAAGACTACTTAACATCTTTAGAGGATCAAGTTAAGGAGTTAAGTGCTGAAAATAAAAGATTGCTAGTGGTAAGTAATATGAAAATGTGGGAGTAGCAATTAAAGAGTTAGATATAATGGAGTAAAAACTGCATATAAGATAATTAAATAACTGATTATTAATGTTAACTTCATTGCTCACTAGATTCAAGTGTTATGTTCTGCCATACACAGATGTCAGTATCCTACAGATATGTGACTAGTTCTCACAAAATTATAAAAATTACATCTATACCCTGTTTTATACGATATGGAAACCACTTATGGAATAAAATTGCATATTAGTGGCTTTATTTTACATAATATAAAAAAGGCTGAGGCATGTCAATGTTTGAACTTACTTGTATGTTTTGTTAGCAACAATTTACAGGGTGATTCACATAAGTCTATCACAGTCAGTACTCTTCATTTTTAATGGAACACCATGCATATCCTTAATATTGCAATAAAGTTCATGGGTTCAAATTAAATTTAATACTAATTTTCACTTTATTTAAACACAAATAAATCCACTATTTATTTACAACAGCTGATCAGTACAAGTCACACAATATAAACTGAACTAATATTAATCAACATGTACAGTCTTTAAGGAAGTCTCTTGTCTTTTGTGATGATCCTTTCATTGTTGGTTCAGGGTTTTACAGAAATTTTCGAGTCAACCTTCAGGCGGTCCCTTTTTTATTACTTTACTTTTATTACTTTTTATGTTTTTGTTGGAATGATTAAACTAGAAGGTTTGTTAATTTTTCCATGGGCGGCATAAATAAATTTTATAACAATATTTTAAATGCCTTTGTTAAGCTGATTTCAATAAACTAACATTTTTGGTCTATTATGAGTAGTACGTGGTAAAAATTGTAAATTATATGTATGTAAATATATATATATATATATATATATATATATATATATATTACTTATTTTAATAGCCAAACATAGCTTCATATAACTCTAGATTAAGTATCAAAGTATTTTTGTAAATATCTATAAGTAGAACCTGATATATTCATGCATCTTGGTTTTAGAAACATTGTTTGTCTACTAGGTAAAAACATCTAAACAGTTAAACAAAATTTGTAAATAATGTGGATTGTTGTTGTCAATTCTATTGTAGAATTGTTGATATGTTTACATTTTACATTCAAATATTAGATTCTATATTAAAAACATATGGCTTGCTGAATTAATAATGAAATATTTAACTGAGACCCATTGAATTGAGGTTTTGATGATAATTATGGAAGTCAATTCAGAGTGGCAAAGTGATGTAATATAAGGTATCCTCAGTTACTAAATATTTCACAAGGTATTGTGTCAAAAATTCATGGACAATTCAAAGAACTTGGACATGTTAAACCATTCAAAAGAAAATCTTGTAGTAGGTGATGTGAAAGTGGTTATTTTATTAAGTGTTTAAGACAATCTCACATTAACTACACATCAAATAGCCCATCAAATAATGTGAGTGATACAACTGTTTTAAGATCTCCCCATAAACAACTTCATTTATATAAATTAGCATTTGTCCAGGACCTAGCAAAGATGATCCATTGAATGAAGTTCTGTGAAACATTGATAATTAAGATGGACAGAAATGTGCTCTGGGTACCATTCTGTTTTCTACCTACACATTAAATGTGGAGATAAACTGGCAAACAATCCTCAAAAACAACATTTGGGCAGGTAGTATCCTAGGCAATCTTACTGATTATTATAGATGGAAATTTGACACCTGAAAAAATCTTTAAATATGATTAGAACAGAATTGATCCTGTATATTATATACCAAAGCAATAGATTTGATATGAAAATGTTTGGTTTCAACAGAATGGGACAACACTGCACTATGCTTTCTAATAAGAAATAAAATTATGAAATTAATACTGAATATTTAATCTTAATACCATATGATATTAAAATTCAGTAGTTAGCATTATCTACTATATAAAATCAATACATTTAATAAACATACAATAAAGACTAATCATTATTAAAATAAAAATATATAGTGTTGATGTGATTTTGCACAGTATATATTTTTTAATATATGTTAAAAGCTAACAATTACGAAACTTTTCAGATATTTAAAATAAACAACAAATGGAACAGATTATGAAAATAATTTACTGAACTTGTTTATTATATTAAAGAAAATCTTTTTTTTTTTCATATATCACTTTTTTATTTTTATTTGATTGACAATGTTTTTACAGGAAAACTCTACTCTAAAACAAAAACTGGCTCAATATGAGAACCGAGAGCAGACACATGGCAAAAACAAAGCTGTTAAACCAAGTATATTTCTGTGCATGATTTTGTTAGTTGTAGGCATAAATTTGGATCTAATAAGGTAGGTAATGAAATCACTTATTGTTTGTATATATGTTTTAGTAAGTAAGTTAATGTTTCTAGGAATCCGTTAAAATCACGAAATCAATTTGCTATATTAAAAAGTGACATACCAAAAATGGTAGATCATCATGGGAGAAATCTGTTATGGGCATCAGATGACAGTGAAAGCAGTGTTAATTCCTCAGATTTTTTCCCTTTTACAATGTGCCCTGCAGCAATTAACCAGACTGAAAGTGCAAGATTAGTATTAGAATTAGAAAAGTATGTATATTTATATAGGTGTATTGTGTCTAATCCTTATTTGCTCCAGGTGGATAGGAAAACCTGACCCCTCTTCTAAATTCAATATTAACAAGAATATTACAACACCCATGATGAAAAAGAGAAAGAAGTTTAAACTTGATGGCCCTTTTATATCAGTGTATCGGAAGCATAGGTAAAGCAACTTTTAAATGTAAATTATTTGTAGTATCTTTATATATTTGCATATTGGAAAATATATCTGTTGGGTGCTTCACATTCGATTGTGTTAAATTTAGCCACATGTGCTATATGTTTCCAGCAAGATGTACATTGTACTAAAAATCTCAAATGATCTCGTTGATATACCAAGTTTTATTGTGAAGAAATCCGTTACAGTATGAGCAGACCATTAACAAAGATTTTCAATGTTTCTTTATCTTCTGGCGTTAATCCTGTTTGCTAAAAAGCGAGCAGAATTTGCTAGCGTTTAAAATGGCGACAAAAAAGATGTACACAATTACGGGCCAGTGATCTTAATTTGTGTGTTTTCAATATATTTGAAATGTTAATCAATGTTTACATATTTTTTAAAATTGAATCATTAATCTCCTCAAAACAGCATGGGTTTTTGAATGGTCGATCAATAACCACTAACTTATCCTATTTTGTTCAATACTTGTCAAAGAGGTCAGCTGGATTTAGCCTTTACTGATTTCTCGAAATCCTTCAATAAAATTAACCACATTATAAATTTCGGAAAACTAAAATCTTTTGCCGTAAACGTGTATTTAGCGCATTTTTTATTTTCTGACTTAACTGGAAAACACAGCTTGTGCAATGTAATTGTCTCAGCTCAACATCTATTGACTCCTCCTTAGGTGTACCTCAAAATCCAATCTAGGACCTAATCCTAATTTTAACAACATCTCGGAAATACGAAATTTTTGCAGATGATTTAAAGCTGTATTTACAGATAGAGGCATGGAAGATTGCATGAAACTTCAGAATGCACTTGACAACATACACCACTAGATATTGCTTAATGCTAATAAATGTTCTGTATGTCTTTCATCAAGAAGGTTTCCCATATTTTATTTTACTACCAAGGATAATAAAGTGCTAAAAACAAAGTATTCGCGATTTAGGAGTACTTCTTGATGTTAGGCTTCATAATAAGAAGCAATAAATTTTTCGATTTATGATCACTTTTGTTCAATTCTTTAATGAAAAGTAAAGTAGAATACAATTATTCTGTAATTTGGTCTCTCATCTATGGTGAATATATTGTAGCTTGAGGATAAGTACACCGACATTTTTTTAAATATATATCGTTTAGACAAGATAACATCTACCTACATAGAGGAATAGACAACACATATTTATTAGAACTCTTTGGTTTTGATAGTCTATGACATTTCTGCCAAAAAATATTAATGGAGAGATAGCGGCCCGCTCTTTGTTGGAGGATCTAAGCTTTGTTGTGTCTAGAGTATTTGGTATGTCAAAAAATTACTGCTATCTACCCAACGCAAATACAAATGTGATGCTCAACTGTCAATAAGGTTGCTGGATTTGAGCTCGCCGAATAAGTTCGTTCAAACTATCTCGAATTCCTCTTACTTAAATTAAAATCAACTGTTGCTCTTTTATTTATTTTTATTTATATTCTTTACACATTTATGTTGGTTTTTATTAAGTTACCTATTTATTTAAACTCACTTTATAATCAGATCTATTAATTACTTTTGTGGGTTACGAATTTTTAAAATAGAAATTGTATATTTCAGGAATAGAAATGGATATCAAGAAACTTTGACTCCATCCAAAACAGCAGTCCAGATATTCTCCCGAAAACCTGAACAGGCGTTTGCAGAATTTTTTGAAGCAATAAATAGACAAGATGACACATTTTATGTTGTATCGTTCACAGATCAGCATATGTTATTGCCAGCGTTACACCATAACAAAACAAGAAGGCCGAAAATGTCACTTATCATGCCTTCAGTGCTGTTGAATGGTAAGACAAAACAGTATATGTGAAAAATATAAGTATCATAAATCAGAAGTGTATATAATTCTTAATGTCCAGTAATTCTCAACTGTTAAGATAAAGAGCATTGACATCTTTTATTTCCATATTTTTTACGATAATGCAGTAATTTTTGACCAGCATGAAGTTAAAACCGTTTTGAAGAAATTTGATTTTGAAAATACCTAGTTAGGTAATACTCGCCCCTGAATATTTCTGCATCATAATTTAATGGACACAGTCAAATTTTTATTAGTTACCAGCTTACCCGCTTCTCTTCGCACTGGGTAGACAGCCTATGTGATTTATTGTTATCATTTATGATCATTTTCAAAACGCTGATATTTTTGATAGGTCTTAATAATTTTCATAATTATGGATGTTTTTGTTGTTTTGCAGTTTTTGACATTTTTTGTAGTTTTTGACATTTTGGCAGTTTTTGACATTTTGTATTTTTGCGTTTTAGAGCACTCCGCTCCCCGCCAGTCAAAATAATGCTATAAATTAAAAAATATATACTTTCACAAATTGTCTTCATTTGGTCAATATCACTACATAGAGATTTGAATGTGTACACTTATAAACAATTTGTAAATAAATATACAAAGTTCACTCTGAAATTGCATTCCTGTATTACTCTGAATACAAGAGTTACATTTTGCTGAAAACAGGTTTAAAAATTTTCTCAACTATCGATTTAATTTTCACAATAAATGGTTTTGGGAATTAACAACATTTTTAATGCCTATTCCATTAGCACGCAGTTTACAGTTCCGTTATTTTTTCTTGTGAGAAAACCTTCGGATTGTGTAAATGTATTTAGAAATTGTTTATAAATTTGCAAATGCAAATCTCTAAGTAGTGATGTTGAGCAAATGTAGAATTTTTTTAGTTATAGCATTATTTTGCCCGGCCGGGAGCGAGGCGAAGCGTTTTACATTTTCGACATTTTTATTTTTTGCAATTCTTACTCTATTGAACGGGGATTTGAATAGTTGGAGATTGATTAATTGACCTTACCTTTTACTAAATAAATTAAAAGGGAATAATTATACGAGATTTCTCGAGGAAGTGCGAGATAAATTGTTACAAAATGTACTGTTAAATTATAGGCAAAACATTTCATAAACAAAGAAAATAAATTATATTTTTCCTTAATATGAGTTATAGAAATTATTTTAAAATTATAAAAAAGTAGTTCACGCTTTCATTCGATATATATTATACGTTGCGCTTGTAAAAGGGATTTCCCTTTCAGCGGATGTACTTAACCCTAAAAACCCATTGAAATCTTATTTGATCTGATCACAGTTTATTTTATTGATATTTTTACAATATCCTTCCTAATCATTGCTTACGTATAAGTTATGGGAGAAATGTCATTTTTTCTTACTGTTTTGTGGCAGTTGTTGAACTTCGATCTTTCTATTTTTTCCAGATACTGTTTCACAAGGTGCTATGATTCCTTTGATGCAAATTGATTGTGAAGTTTTAGATACAAGATTAATTCATGTCAAACATGACTCAATTCCACAACATTTAAGAGCATATACTAACATCACAAAGGGAAAACAGTCCAATAGTTTTAATGTTTCAAATGCTGATACCCCAAAGTATTACAAAAATTTGTACAAACCATATTTTATTAAGAAAAACAGTGTTAAATCTAACAGGGATTTTTATAACATCAATTTAAATTGATTGTACAAATTAGTTTTAGTATAGATATATTTATTGTATAAAATTTTACATCAAATGTAGTAAAATGATTATATTCAGTGAATAAAATCAGTTATTTGGATATTCTTCACTATTTAAATTTAAACTAAAACCTATGTCTCCATTCAGATATAATGTAACACTATTTGTGATGCATTTTAATATTATTAAGTTTTTTTAAAAAATCTATACTTATTACATAGACCAGACTGTAAACTCCACCAAAGTTTTTGTTTATACAAAGTTAGAATAAAAGTAGAAACCATTGAAAATAGCAGCTCCAAATTAAATTATTTACGAACTTGAAAGAGGTACGTTGAGTATAGATTGGTATAGATGGTCTTCACGGTTGCGACAATTAAAAGTAGGATTGCACTGGAAGGGGAAAATAACGGAATGATTTCGTAAAATTTAAAGTCAAGTATCGAGCCTTTGACGGTCTTCATAATAATATCTAAAATTTGAACTTCAGAAATAAATAGTTTCTGATATTTTCAGAAAATTTCATATTTTATCTACAAATAAACAACTCAAATGTGCATATTACACCCAATTAGGTGCAATACATGACTAACATTAATTTTACAAATATTATCATGGCTGTTGTTATGATATTGTGATGGGTATTATCCGATATTTCGTGGAATCGGCATTTATCCGATATTTCGTGGAATCCAAGAGGTAGTCTGTCTTCTGAAACGAAATATATAAATACAAGAAGCCGACGAAAGGATGCATTCAGTATTCGGTTGCGGTCTAGTATATAACAGGTGTTCTAGATTAATTGTTTACTTGTGTGATGTAAAATTAGTAGAAATAAATTCTAGTAAGTTCCATGAAGTTATTAAATAAATCTACGAATCCAGAGTGTGCAATACACATTAGCCGAGCGTCGCCGAGTGAACGCCAATACCAAGGTGTAGACAGTATATTTGCAGTGTCTTCAGCGTTAGCATTCGTCACATAATTATCGTACACAACACATAATTCGCCATTGTAGTTTAAACATTGGGTGTCGTTATGTGGCAAAATTGTAGATAATCCACTTTTCATCACATAATTATACCATAATTTTACTCTTGTAAAATAATCCTGTCAAATTTTTACCTGCCAACGTGTCGAATAGAATTTGAAAAAGTCTCATTTGTAACTTTTGTTTAAATGGCGTACCTTAGAGCTTGTTACGTAACTGGAATGAGAAATCGTGGCGGGAAGAGAAAGAGAGAGCTCGAGTTATCTAACTTAGGAACGCAATTACATACTGTAGCTCTCTTTTTCTAATCTTGGCACGATATTTTGAGTGTGCAGAGAAGTATAAGCTCTAAGGTTAGTACAGTCTTTTGCAACAGAATGTTTATATGTGCCCTATTTGACCTGTTAAGCGTAATTGGTTTGAAAAAATTGCTTATATTTATATTGATAATCAAATTAAAGCTATTATGTAATATAATACTGAAATAAAACAGTTCAATGTTTGTTTGTAGCTGGATCAAACTAGTCTTGATAAAAATTTAAAAACAAAAATTATAAATTATATGGAGAATTTTTTTATTCATGATAAAATTAGGAAGAAAATAAGATTTGATATTTTCTTGTATTTAACCAACAACCTACAGGTGAAACATAGTATTATTGTTGTACACTTTACAACTACAAATTCATAATATTTAAATTTAAAACGCGAAAGGATTTTTTAAAATTTTTGTACGATAATTTTTTCAAGAATACCATAATTTTACAACCCTGAGCACATTGCTGTTGTTCAAGAATGCCAACACTGAGTTCGCCGTCGCTCGCCTAGTTGGCAGGTAACAACCGCCAACGTTGCCATTTGGCGTAGCTTGTTACAACTTGTCACTCGCGGAGGCAGTACCACTTACTCGCGCACTCGGCCAATGTGTTCACATGTTTGTACGCGTATTTGTTGACGTCCCTGTTGGTTTTCGACAAACTTGCCAAACGTCGAGGCAGTACCACTGCCTTGTATTAATTTGACTACGCTCGCGTGGTCCTAAGCTTGGCTAACGTGTATTGCACGCAGGTGTTCGGTGTATTTCTGTAACTTTAGTAGTGGAAAATAAATGGACTAACAATGTTTAAAGCGGTGAGTTTAGACCACTTGAAAGTGGCGGATTTAAAAAAAGAACTGCAAGAAAAAGATTTAGAAATTCGTATGTAAAAAAAGTGAAATTAATGCCACAGCTACAAGATGCTCTAATAAATGAGGGTAACAATCCCGATATTTGTTTGAAGTTACTGGTAATGGGAACATGAGTATGGCATTAAAAAAATGGATGAAAAATTACTAGATATTTTTAAAACCCTAGGAACATTACAAGAAAATTCAAAAACCGTTGACGTCAAATTACTATATAATTCTAAAAACCTAGTAGATAAATTACTAGAAAAGTCTTGAAGCTCACTAACTGAAAAATTCTAAATTGTTAAAAGAAAATTTGAAAAGCATGGTACAGAAAAATTCAAAAATGCTGGAAGAGAAAATAGTCGAGAACGAAATTGGAATGGAAGAGCTGAAGTAGACGACAGTCAAAAGTGACACGCGGATCGCAGAGCTAAAACAGGTAATGGAGGGTGAGATCCATCAAAGACCGAAATCAGAAACAGTCCGGAAGTAGTAGATTGGAAAATTTGCTTCTAGAGGACAAGATACAAAATGAAACCTCCACACTTTGATGGAAAATCGTCATGGACTAATTACCAGCTCTCATTCCAGGCTGCAGCAAAGCTAAACGGATGGTCGGCAGAGGAGAAGGTAGCCTTAACCCTCGCCATAAGAATGGATGCTACAGATATTTTGCAAACGTTGAATATCTCGGAGCAAAAGGACTATGAACAACTGGTCAAACATTTAGAACTGAAGTATGGACACACCCATTTGGAGCGCGTTTACCATTCCCAACTGAAAAATCGCCACGAAACATCGGATGAATGCCCTGTCACATAATTCATTTATTTTACTTATACAGATGTATGAACGACATACAAGCTAATGGTTAAAAATATTTTAGAAGTCTATTTTGACAAAATTTAGACTGTGAGTATTATGTGCTTGAAGAAAATGAGACTACTAAAAACTAAATGAGTGATAATGGTCAGGTAACACCAATTTTAGTATAGAAGTGCAAAGATTTTGCCACACATGGAAATACACCATATTTTCAAAAATATATTTCTTAGTTTTAAGTGTGGTGATATTCTTAAAAAAATACGTAAAAATAAAAAAGTAGACTTTAATATCAGTCGAGACCAACACCAAAAAATGTAAGAAAGTGAACTTCTTTCAATTATAGAGTGTACAATTTGTCATTAAATTATTGAGAAGGGGCTCGTTTACACCCTTAGACTTTGGAAAATTTGAAATATGGAAGTGTGTTATTCCTATATTATTCACAAATACAAAATAGAGATGCTACAAATTCATCATTCAGAAAATAACTATGTTCCAATCTATAAATAATTGTATCTATCCATTGCTCATTATGACTATATGTCAATATCTTACCATCCAACATGACGAATGTGATAAACAATACCTCTTGTTATAAAGGTAAGATAATAATTAATAAACACGGTTATAACATAGGGCGAAGTGTTTCAGTCCTCAATGTACCAACTTCAAAGATAGTAGTGATGTAAGGTTTTTAACATATCTCACGTTACAAATCCTTTGAAATGTGGTGGAGAGAAGTTCTTAAATAAATTTGTATTATGCTTTATCCTTATTTAAAATACTGGAATTGTAAGAATTTTTAATTTACCACCCACACGATCTTGTGGGGAAACTTTCAAAATGAACTCATATTAACAGCAATATCATTAGTAAGTATGGAAGCGTATAGGTTTGTAAAATCTAAAATCCTGTATTGCATATTTATCTACGACTTCATCAAACTTGATTGTTTTTTGGCACCGACTTCAAAAATATACTAGATTGGTAGGTAATTAATTTGTACAGAATGAGCACCTTTTAATATTTAAATTTTTTACTTCCTGGCTAGGTACCTAACAACATTGAATGTGTTATTAATTTGCTAGAGTTGTATTTTGTTATAATTATTTTCAGCTTTTTAGTTATAGATGGAAGTCGGTATATATTTTTTTAAATTTCTTATATTCAACTTTTTAGTTTTTTTGAACTCTGGTAGTTTTTATTCTTTATTTTGTATGTATAACCTTAATGGAGCCATGACCAGGTATATCGACAACCCTGTATAACTATAGATAATTCCAGTGCATCCTATGTACCAACCATCCTGTACATACGACTGCCTAAGAACAACCATAAATTTGTTAGCTTCCTTCTGTAATTATAGGATGGAGTAGAATCCATCCCATATTTACAGAGTCAAATCCGTCTTATATTTCAATCATCATTCATAACTTCTTGTGGGCTACCCCATAAATTATTTAATTTTTAACATTTTGTATTATCAACTTATATAACATTAATTCCTCTCCACACTATATGAAACTTCTTATGGACTATGAAATAAATATATTTTTAATCACATTGTATAAATAAAGTTCAGCTCCAGCATATATTTTAACCATCCTGTATATGATTTCTTCATGACCACATCATATTACAGTGTTTTAATCACCCTATATAATTTTAATACCACATTTTTAGACGTCCACTCCATCCTATATTCCAACCATCCTGTATATACGGCTGCCTATGGACCACCATAATGTTTTTAACTGCCTTCTGGAACTATCCTTCTACTCCGTTCTATATTTCAATCATCATATATATGCAACTCCTTCCATCATTTTACTTAGTGATTTTATTTGCTATAACTAAACACCCTGTGTATAATCGCACCAAATAGCAGTTAGAGCTTGACATGTGTTGTCACTGAATTTTCTATTAGGACGGGAGAATGTGACACCAAAAGCACCGTTTTCACGAAATGGGAAAATTTTCATTTAAATAGGTATTTGCCTGGTATACAAACAAAACGAGCTTGGTACTCATTGATTTAACGAGCCGAAAATATTATGCTTTACTACCTATCTGCTTGAGATGTACACAGAAAATTTTCAAATTTGCAATCAAAACTTCCAGTGCCTACAATTCCCGCACTATTACGTTGGAATTAAAATATTTATGAGGAAATGTCCGTTACGTCACTTCTATGAAATTTTTGATAAGAACATTGGAATTTTCGGCGATTTTCTGCAAAACTGCAAGTTGCACGTGGCAGAAAAGTATATGAGACCACCTAGGGATCTTCCTTAATAGATTACACGTTAAAAAACTATACACATCCATAAGGGGTTTTTGAAAAATCTATTAGGTCGATTTTTCAAAATTTTAGGGATATTGGTCGATTTGCATGCGCGCATGTGTTCATTCACAAATTGCATCATTTTACCAATAGAATCCTTTTCCCAAATTTGAAGTTTCACCAATCCGGATATATACTCTATTAAACAAGACCATATTCATTCAAAAACGGTTCACAACAGGAAACAAATCAGGTAACATACATACAAAAAAAATACGAGACGGATTGATAACCTCCTTTTTGGAAGTAGTTAAAAATTTTGGATATTTAGTTTTTGTAGAAGAGCCTCTGATCAAAACTATCATTGAAAATCCTAAATAAATTTTCTACTGTTAGAGAATATCACTAAAACAAAACACTTTTTCAGTGTCTCAAATTTCTTTGGACGTCTTGTGGGAATATCATTACTTTGAGCGTCTTTAAGAAATGGTCTAAGGTATTCATTACTTGAGCGCCCTTCTTCTTAACATATTAAATCACTTTCTAAGCGTCTTTGTATACAAATAACTCCGTGCTATTAAACACGCTTATTTTAGTATCACATCAAATATACTGACTTTTTTACCCTTAGCTAACCGGAAGCGTGCACATAATCTGTAAAGTCGGAAAACTGACAGACACTTGATTCAGTAGGTTCTTCCACATCAACTAAACAAATGGATTTTTTCTATAACCATCATATTTTAACTTCTAACATATTAGTTTAATCTATAGCTCCTATATACACGTGTGGACCAATGGCCATCTTTCTTGCATACTGTTGTATCCTTGTTTAACGTGTGAAATTCTGGTCGCAGTATTTATAAAAGGACATAAGGAAAATAATGAAATGTATTAGTTATTACTTCACTCAATTTTTTGTCTGAAATTTAGTATCAACATTAAAATGAGCAGTTGTGAGACTTTTGTTTTTTAAAAATATGTTTTTTACAAATCTAATCATATGGTAATGGAAGAAAAATTTAAAAAAAAGATCTCGCATATTTCATGCTTTATTAAAAAAACATTTTTCCATTAATAATTATTGTTGTTGTTTTAGTAATTCAATCTGGGCAGCTGTGATACTTTGCATACCTTCTTGAACTGAACTCAAATTACTCTTCCATGAATGCAGTAAATCACGTAACTGCTGCCATTGCCCCCTTCCGAATGTTCTGTGCATGGTGCTTGAAACGTAAACTTTTCGTGCCGCCTGATCCATTCGTGCTCTCACCAGTTTTGTTTTTAGCACTGCAAAACAACATTAATAAGAATCTTTTAGATGAGACTCATCTAATTTACATGTTTAATACTGATTCTAACAGTTTAAAATTTTTTAGTAAGTCTCTGTCGATAAATTTAATATATTGTAACAAGACTATTTTTATATTTTTTACTGCATCTAGATCATCGGGAGGGAAAACTCTTGACAGCCTTACCTTCAATAATAAAACTTTCTACTTCTTCAGTTTTGATTTGCAATTCCTTTTCAATCACATCAAAAGATATCTTCAGGATTACATTCAGCCAGCTGCATGAATGAGAGCAATCTCATTTTCTTCATATTCTGCTCATGATTTAAACCTGTAATAAAAACACTAATAAATGTTCACTAATAAAGTATGTATTTGTTACCTTGTTTAATAATAAAATCTGTGTTTTTCTTGTAAAATTCCAGATAAGTGTCTAGATTTTCACTGACAAATATGTTCAACAGTTCATAGATCAATTCCCCCTTTAAAGAACCGACAGGTTTTAAAGCAAGAAGGGGATCTAATAAGAACGTGTTTGGGTCTGCTAAAGCTGAAATAATGCATCTGACTGCATCTGCTTTAGCTTGAGATGCATTTTGGTCTGTGTAAGTTCCCAGAAGTTCAATCATCACTAAGGCTGCTTGTTCACTGTGAAGAAAATGTATTTCAGTATTAATTTCAGGGAATTAATGCGAATTGTAGCCAATGGGGACTAGTCCGTAAGTGCTGCAAAGTTAGAAAATAGCTTACATTTGGCTTATTTCAAATAAGATAGAGCAAAAAAAGACTATTTCAATCAATATTAGGTGTTCCTATACATATTTTCAGCCTTTATTTTGAAAGGAGGGCAATGAAACGTATACCATTCGAAAGGTGATGTGCCGTAGATGTGCAGAATATATAAAGAATCTTTAATTATTTCTTTTAAAATAAGTAAATTAAATATAAATTATTGATAAAAACAAAGTGAGATGTCGCCCACTGTGAACACCTACCTTAAGCCTTAAAATCCAATGTTCGAAATTTGGCAGCAGTCTACAAAACCCCAATCGTGTAGGGAAGTATAAATATTGCTTAAATAATCGACTTTTACTTACTATGATATATGCTCTAAAAAACTTCTCTTCTATCATTTATGACGTTATTTTTACAAAAATGTTGACTTCAGAAACTACTGTGTTGTGATTCAAATGGAATGTGTTTTTAACAAGTTGCGCATTTACAGAAGAATCCACATGAAAAGTTTTACGAAAGTACAATAACTATTTAGAGATTCTAAAGGTAATTGACAAATTTTATTTCCGATCCTGACCAAGTTGAGTATATACATTTCTGCAGTCATGAATTTATCACAAATCTAATAACAATTTATTAATATTTTGGTGTATCCATTACTGCGTTCAAAGACAATCTTTTAAATAAAATTTAAGATGTCCTCTAAAATAGCAGTCAGTAAAAAATTGTTTAATGATGCGATATATATGTTGCAAATATATTTTTACTTATTTATCTAATAATATAATACATATAATGTTTGTTTATTTTATCATTTTGTCGAAATTCCATTTTGGGGTTTTAGCATCTACAAATTGGCTCTGGAAAAATAGTCTTACCGAGAAAGAACGAGACTGTTACAATTATGACAGCTTTGTACAATACAGGGTGATTTGGTGACCTACTTGAGAATAAAACTGCTATGAAAAATTCTTTCAATGCAAATTGATGTGTTGGATCTTATAAAAATTTCATTACTGTTTTCTAGCTTTACATTTTTATAGCCATAGCCAAACCTTTTAAGATTGTAAAGTAAAAAGTGCTGGTTAGGCCATTTTTGGATGGGTAAAAAGTTATGTGTTTTCATTTTAATTTTAGGCACACAATAAAGTTGTCTTGAGAGTCGTTACATATGCTTATATAAATAGACTGAGATATAAGACGCTGTAGATTACAATTATACAGGGTGATTCCAGATATGTTAGAAACCAAATTTTTTATTTTGTGGCCCAGTGGCACGTTCAGACTGTTTGAAATATTGAGTGGAGTGCAATTATAGTTATACTGGGTGGTTAGAAAAAATAATTATATATGATAGCTTATTAGCGGTTGCATTTACAGGGTATTTGGAATAGAGGGAAATAGAGGGAATAGTTAAAACAGGGTCATGCAAAAAATATTATTATAGGGATACATATACAGGTATGTTGGAAATATGTGCTGGAGAAGAATTATAGTAATACAGTGTGTTTTAAAAAATGCAACATTTTGTAGCCCATAAGCAGTTGCATATATAGGATAGATGCAATATAGGGTGAGAGGAATTAAAAGTTATACAGGGTAATTACAAAAAAAGTTCGAAAAGGAAATGGTATAATGCCCATCATCAGTCATACAGGGTGATTAGAAAAAATATTAGAAAAAGAAATGACTTGTAGGGCTGCCACCATGAGTTACATATATTTAATGATTGAAATATAGAGCGTACTAAAATTATAGTTACAGAAGGTAGTTAAAAAAATGTAGAAACTCAAAGAGTTAATATAGCCCATTAGTGAATGAATTTACAGAGTTCATGGAATAAAGGGCGCAGTAGAATTACAATTATACAAAAAATATACAGCGACGCATATACAGGGTGTAAATATGAGCTGGAGTAGGATTAAAGTTATACAGTGTGGTTTAAAAATATTAGAATAAAAATGCAACATTTCGTGTCCCATAAGCAGTTGCATATATAGGATATGCAATCTTTATAGAGGGTAATTACTTATGGTAGGGTAATCATGAGTTGCATATATATGTTATTGAAATAAAGTTAGAAGACAAAAAGAGTAAATATGGTGGCTCATAGGCTGTCGCATATATAGAATGGTTGGAGTGGAATTATAGTTTTATCGGGTGGCACAAAAAAGTAAAAAAGTATGGGGCGTGGTCCTTGAGCAGTTGTATACGTAGGGTAGTTAAAATATAGTCCAGAGTAGAATTACTGTAGTTACATGAAGTGGTTAGAAAAATGTTAGCTAACATTTTTATATTGGGTAGTCCATTAACAGTTATATATGAAGGGTGGTGGAAATATATTATGAAGTGGAATTATATAATGAGTAGTTTAATAAATATTAGAGAATTGAAATTAAACTGAAACATTTCATTTTGAAAAAAAGTTTATACAGCAAATGTCCGATTATATGGATATATGTAGCAATATTTTTGATGAATTTACGAGTAAACTTCGGTCACTCATGTACTGTTTATTAAATGTACAAATGGAAATTGAATAAGTATTAGTAATAAATTAAAACAGATTATTTTGCAATTTCTAGATATACGATTTCAACTTGATAACTATTCAATATTATCAAATGGAATTGTCATTTACCTTTATTCTATTTTCTATATTATTCTACTGGTTAAAAGCTGAATTATTTAATTCTAAGAAATTTCGTGGTAACTAAATTTTTGTGATTAATTTCCACTTACTGTCTCTTTTCATATTAAATTGAGAATTATGTTTTCAACACAAATAAAGTTCCTATTAATTATGTATGAACAAGAAGTTGAATATCATTACTCATTGACACAATTGGTCGAATTTCGACCACAGGCGAATCTAGTCATGATAAATTTATTTGGTATTTACAATATGAAAAATCTATATAAAACTAAAATTAAGTATAACGAATTAAGTTTCAAAGAAATGCATTGTAATAAAAAATTAGATTTAAAGCTAAAGCCTGCTTAAGCGAGTCATTTTTGAAAGGCGTAGTAGCATCATGGCATGATACACTACGACTTCTCGATATTTTACCATTTACCTTCTGCACTATGATATTTAACATAGATTGTGCGCAAAAAAATGTTAACGATAGGTATAGAAACACCTAATATGTATTTTTCAGAATATCTTAAAATATATACAATTTTATCTATTTCCAACTTGGGTTTAATTATATTCGAATTTAGCATGTTTGTTTATCATATGGCAACATTCCAATCATTTTTATCGACTAGATAATGTGATATAATAAATTTGAGTAAATATGTAGCATAATTTGCCTAAAACTTCTAACGATCCATCATCGTCACACATAAATATTATATTTATTTTACTTTATATAAAATATCTAAACTGAAACATTTCGTAATCTTTTCCTTGAATTTTGTAGAAATGTAGTATGTATCTAAATTTGAAATGTTTGTCCTACTATACTGAGTTTGAATCAAAACAGTTTTTTTATTGTTAGGAACAGTGCTCATCCAACACACTTTATGATGCCAGCAAAAAACTTGTTATCGCTAAAATGTTACTAAATAATTTAGAACATTTATATTCAAAACTATAAATAAGTAGAAGTTGAATGTAACAAACACCTAGTAAACTCTGAAGTAACCATTGGAGACAGTAAAATTCTCTAATATATGACTGAAGTTTGAAAAAGGTCACACCCATTAAGAAAACCTGTTTAATTGTAGAGTCCAATATGAAATGTATTCGTCATTTCTGCTATTTCTCATTCCAGATATAGCCTATTCAACAAAGAAAAATCTTGAACCTATTCCTTATTTTAAGATGGTTAAAAATATACGAGGTTCATTCATCTGTTACAACTACTCAGATGATATCCAGCTATTAGTTAGGCCGATAATAAGCGCAGAATTGATACAAATATGGGACCAGAAAACAAAAGTCACGTTGATCTTTATAGCCTTGAGTGGTTTGTTCAATTTAATTAATATATGGGGTGTTGAAATGACAGACCAATTGGTAGCTCAAACAGTAAGTGCAAAAAATACAATATGTGAACTGTTACTCATTTTTTAAATATTGCAATAGTAAATGTGTTGAAAATTTAATCCAACCTGCTCAATTTAAGAATGCAGACGAAACATAAATATAAAATGAAGCTTCCAGTGTTGTACCAGTTCTAGAAAAGCATGTTGCAAACTTTAGGATGATTTAACTAGCAAAAATCATACGGAAGAGTCGCCACTGGTTAAAGTAAATAAAAAAATACATTATACCCTCACCTTTGATTATTCTTCAGGAGTACTTCATGCAATAATCTATATAGTTTTTGAAGCTGATCATTTGAAGGGGAGCAGTTTGCAAAATGTTGTTTAAACTGATCAAGATCCTCATAAATTAATTTTATTGAATCAGTTTGTTTGGCAATTTGTAATAAATGGTAATATACTGGATAACGCATTGGTGACCTGTCTTCTAAGGACTGGAAGAGAAGCCATAACCTACAAAATTATAAAATAAAATAAAATATATAATCTGAAAGATTATGTACATACGCTTTCAGGCAAACTTCTTCCAATTTTAAATTTTGTGCTTTTGTCAATTTATCACAAAAAGCCAAGATTAAGTTTTCAGAACGATCGAGGGGAATCTGTAATAAATAACTGCATGTAGGTATAAAGTGTTAGTAAAATATACAATATGACACAATTTAAGAATGTGCTTTTGTAAATTTTTTACAAAAATCCAATATAAATTCTTCAGAATGATTAAGTTAGAGCACTCTGCAATAAAAGAATGATTTGCATATTTATATAGATACTCAATTTCTTGACATAAAACTATATGGATTTAACGTATTTTATGATTATCAAAGTGTGTAGTTTTTCATAGGTAAACTATGGTTTTCTGGCCTGTTTCGCTGAGCTCTCTTGGAATGTTTTCCGAACGTTTCCTCTGCAACTGCGACAGACATTCTTCAGCAGCGCGGACGTAGGTCATACCTTGTAGACTGCTCGCGCGCAATAGGACTGTCGCGTCGAGCAGGGTTGCTAGTTGCCAAATTTGAAATTTCCCTTGGTGAATTCTATTTTCGCCAAAATACTACTATTTTTAATGATTTTCCCCAATAATAAGAAATAAATGTTTAATTTAATATAATATAAAGTAACACCTAACCTTTAACCCCAAGTTAATGTGATTTAACTATATGTAAAGTTTTTTATAAAAAGGTTTTTGGATATTGTATATATTTTTTAAATAACACTAGATTAAACTTTATAATCGAATGTTAAATGAAATATTTGGAAAAAATCAGACAAAGTACAAAGATTAGAATGAAAACTTAATTAGTGCTTCGAGTGTCCGCGAACGATTGTTTTACAACGTTTTGTTTGTCAGGGCTCTCTTAAGGCGACTCGTTTGTCAAGAGTTTCTTAAACGTAGTGAATAAAACGTATCGTTCCAACACCACCTAAATAAACAATATTGGTACGGAACAAAACAATAGGTGCGAATTGGTCAATTAACGAGAAGAAGAGAATGCAAATTTTATATCAGTACACCATTGAGGTGAAAAGGATCAACCAACGTGGTTGACTCGGCCTGGCGCATAGAGTGGTTAGAGAGCACCCTTTATTTAATGAAAACAAAAAAATTTATATATTACACTATGCTTATAATAAAAAGATTAATTAATTTTAATATCAAAATATAACAATATCTGCCTTTTTGTCACTATCTATGTTGGTAAATTCTTTGGTTTACGATTAAAAAAATATATACATTTTATATCTTTTATTAAATAAAATATGTTTTAAAGTCTTATTTGACTTCCAAAATATTGACTTTGATTAACCTTTCAACGTTTAAATTCATGTGAATCATAAAAATTCACTCCATTGAATTACTATGTTTACATATGGCGCCGAGGTTCCTTCAGTCCACTTCACTAACTCTACAGCAAATATTTTGATTTCCCCAGCATTTTTTATTTTACCCAAAAATTTCCCCACAATATATTGATCCCCAAATTTACCCAAAAACAATTATTTTTCTCCAAAATGGGGAAAAAAATCCCCAATATGCAACCCTGTCGTAGAGCAGTGAGGAATTACAAATTTATTTCTGTTCTTTGAGGCTGAGGCATCGAGTGTAGTGATTGATCAGTGGCAATCGAGGGGGTGGTCCAACGAGCCTCGTCGCGTCGAACAACGGGATACTATATTCTATTGAGTTTTAGACCTTTTCTATTAAAATTATTTGAATTATACCTTTTTATGGGTTCCCATTGTAAGCGAGAATGGCAATGGGATATGGTTGACAGTAAGTCGGTATGTTTGAATTGTATAAGTGGTTACATGAAAATAATGCATGTTCTGAGTCAGCCGATTTTTCGGGTTGTAACAATTGGCAAGTTCGCCTATGTTCAGAAATACGAGTGATGACACTCCGCTGGGTGGTACCGATAGTACAGCACCACATGAACAGGGTATCCTGTACCCTAATGATTATGACAGCTGCTCGCTCACTAGGATCTAGAAGATCGGAGTTTATGGTGAAGTTGTTGAGTAGGTATTCAAACCAGTTTTACTTTATGTTTACTAAGCAGCTTCCCAATGCGATCCGCTGTATTTTTAATATATGTCGAGTCTAAAGTTTCCAGTGTTCCTCTTTCTGATTAGATTTTGTTGTGTTGATTTTAAACACCTACTTATCTTATGGGCCGAATCCATTCGCCTGGAATGAATTTACAATATATGGCTGGTGGCCAACATCTGCGTTCGGGGTAGTTCGTGTATTGCCAGCATATTATGTCGGAGTTGGTCGGCATAATCGTTGATTTCTTGGGACGGTTCTTCGGGGGAGCCAAAGGCCCGATCGCAGGGTAATCTCACCTCTTTTCCGACTAGGACCCTGGCTGAAGCCAGCCCTGTACCGTTATGTACGGCTGAGCGATAGGCCAACAGGAATAGGGGAATATGCTCATCCCAATCACGCTGGTTATTGCTGACGACCTTGGATAGGTGTTGTTCCAAGGTCCGGTTGAATCTTTCCACCATTCCGTCTGACTGTGGATGCAATGGTGTGGTTCTCATTTTCCTGATTCCCAACATCGTACAGACCTTCTGGAATACATTCGATTCGAAGTTACGCCCTTGGTCTGAATGTAGTTCTAACGGGACGCCAAACCGGCTGAATAGCTGTTCTACCAGCACCGTCGCTACTGTGGTTGCCTCTTGATTGGGTATCACATATACCTCAGGCCAGTTGCTGAAGTAATCCATTGCGGCCAAAATGTATTTGTTCCCCCTCTCCGACTCGGGAAATGGACCGGCGACTTCGATGGCAATTCTCTCAAATGGGACGCCCACATTATACTGCGGCATTCTGCCCTTGGTCCGGGTCTTCGGGCCCTTACTAGCTACACAGGTGTCACATTTCCGGCACCGAGCTCTGACGTCTCCGAAGTAATTTAACTAGTAGTTCCGCTGGTGAGCTTTATCTAAAGTTTTGTTCATGCCCAGGTGATCTCCAGTAATCCCATCATGTACTTCGGTCAGGATGGCTGGTACCTTATTCTTTGGGACTACCAGTTGGGACTTGGTTTGTCGGCCGTCAAATTCTCTTCAATCATAAAATCGTTTTGCTGTAATTTCTACATCCACCTGGTCAGTTGTCCTTCCGGTGTCCTCATGTCCAGCAGCCATTTGAGGGCTGTATGATCTGTTCTGATAAAGAAATGACGATCATAGAGATATTTGCGGAAATGGTCTGATTATTGCAAGAAGTTCTGTTCTAGTGACACAATAATTCCTTTCCGGTTTCGAGAATCCACGGCTGTAGTACTCGATCACCCTCTCTTCACCATCTTGCACCTGGGATATGACGGCCCCCAAACCAGTGTTGCTGGCGTCTCTGTCTAAGATGAACTTGCCGGACTGTGTAGGAAATGCTAGGATTGGGCTGGAACATTGTGCCGCCTTCAGTCGTCTGATGTTTCCCAATCCTAATTCCAACGAAAGGTCTCTTTCTCAGTGGTCTGCCGATGTAGAGGTGAGGCAATGGTGGCAAATACTCAACAAATCGCCTGTAGTATGAATAAAGACCCAAGAAGTTTCGGAGTTCATGCTTGTCTCTTGGGACTGGCCATTCACGAATGGCTTCTATCTTGCCTTTGTTGGTACGGATTCATGACTCGGAAATGACGTGGCCCAAAAACTCTACTTTTTTTGAAAGATGGAACACTTCTTCGGGTTGAGTCTCAGGTTGACGTTCTTAATTCTGATAAATACTTCGCACAGGTTCTTCAGGTGGTCGTCGAATGTATGACCCATGACCAGAATGTCGTCAAGGTATATTAAGCACGTTCTCCATGTCAACCCTCTCAATACATACTCCATTAGCCTCTCAAATATAGCGGGAGCTTACATAACCCAAAGAGCATGACCGTGAATTAAAACAGCCCTTTACTGGTGGAGAACGCTGTCTTCTCTCTGTAGACCCACCTGCCAATATCCACTCTTTAGGCCTAGTGTGGATAACCAATGGGAGCCTGGTCAGAGTGTCATCAATTACGGGTAGTGGATAGCTGTATTTCTTTGTAACGTCATTCGGCTTTATGTAATCCACGCAAAATCGGGAGGTTCCATATTTTTTTAACTAGCACAACGGGAGCAGCCCATGGGCTGATGGATGGCTCAATAACTCCATTTTACAAAATGGAGTCCATGCTACAGCATGGATTCCATGTTTTCCTCGACTGCCTGTTGTTGCTCCAATGGTAGTTAAGCCTTCCCGGTATCTATTTGGTGCTGGATTATATTTGTACGACCGATGCTGGATGATGTTGGTGCGACCGGTGGTTCCATCTTGAGTGTTAAAAATTTGCCAGTGGTTTGCGATAAATTGCTTGGCTTTCTTCGGTTCCTCTGCTATAACGTGTGTTAAATGATCAGCAAACTGTTTTAGAAACTCTTTACTGGGACAGGTCTTCTTTACCGATGTCTGGTACACTTCCTCACAATTGATGATGGTCTTTACTGGTTCGTGGCTCGAAACAAGCTAGTCTGATGTTGTTGTTGGACATATTTAGGACTCTAATTGGTATATCTCGTCCGGTTTTAACTATAGCTCGTCCAACTAAGTAGTCATGAGCTGAATGTACGGGCTCCACCATTCCAACGCAGCTCCCAGGATTGTTTTCTAGCTGCCCATGAATAATCTGTTCCGTTTGACCGGGAATTCAGGCTGAGGATTTGCTACAATTTTTATGGAGGTCGATGAGCCGTTGACGGGTCGTGTCAATACAAATTCCCCATTTAGGAACCGAAGAGTATCCTATCTCGGGTCGAACAAATCCATGTTGGCTTATTAGGTCCATATTCAGTATCAAACCTCAATATCCGCTACCAGGACCCTATGTCGGATTCTGTTGTCCCCTATCTGTACTCTGTAGTACTACATCTGTCTCACCCTGTATTGACATGGACTCGCCAGTGACTGTTCTGAGCTGGATGTTGTTGTTAACTGGTTGGATTTCCGATGACCTCAAAACCCTGGATTTGGCAATGGACACAGCGGCGCCGTTGTCGATGGTGATGGTACTTGCTCGGCCATTGATGGTGCCCCTGATCACTAGGCTGCTGCTATCTCGGAAAAAAAATGGATAATGTTTTGGGGGCTAGTGGAGGGTTAGTGCTGACTAACCCTATTCGACCCCTTATGCTGACTGGATATGGTCCCTGGCCATGTGGTTGTTTTGTTGGTTACCCCTGGTCGGTGATCGTTCAGATAGCCTGAGTCTGCAGTCTCGTTGGAAGGGCCCTGCCCCTCCACAACGGTAACATGCTATTCTGGTGTCCGTTCTCTGTGACTGTTTGCTTATGCCGGTCAACACTGCCTGGAGGGATGGTTCCGGTTGTTCCTGGCTGAATGAAACTGCTCGCTCCCTCGGTTTGGACATGTCCATGATTGCCTCTACTTCTAAAGCCCGAAGTAAAGCTTCATTACTTTTCTTGACGCCACTAAGTCTTAGATTTCTTTGTACTTCCACATCTCCGACGCCGTTTATGAAACTGTGTGTGGCCAACTGACCTCCAATTTCTTCTGACAGGTCTGGGTAGGACAAGTGTACTAAACGTACTCTGCTTCGAATTCTTGAAGGCGCTCTCCGGATTTTTGCGTTTTTCCATTTAGTTGCACCTGGTATACTTGGCTCAAGGATTGATTGTCGTATCTTTTGTCCAGGATGGCGATGATCTTGTCAAAATTATTTTGTTCATCTATGGGAATGCTTCGGAGAAGTTCTAATGCCGGACCTCTTAAAGAAATTACCAGAGAGGTAGATTTTTCTTGGTTATCCATTAGCTGAACTACCATTAAATGTGAGTGGTTTACTAAAGGAAACTTTGGTACTCATGGTGTGCTGGTATTTCACTCCCTGCAAACCTTGTTGTAATTGTTTAATTTCGGTTTCCACTCTGTTTTGGATAGCACTGATTTAATCTTGAACTGTTTGCAATTGAACTGACTTCAAATTTTACCTGGCTCTGGATGGAATCGATGTCATCTACTTTGCTTATAACTTTTTAGGATCTTTATGTCGTCGTTTATCTCTTTTATGCCTGACTCAATTATTTGCATTCTCTGATTAACTGCTTTATTAACTTTGGTTACTATTTGCATTAACTGTTCAAATTGCTGTTGTTTTTTTAATTAATCAGTTTGTCTCTGTTCATCTAATTCAAAAAATAACCCTTCCATTAAATTATGTTATTCACTTTTCATTATAGAAACAAGGTTTTGTTACCAGGCTCTCTAATTCAATTTTATGTTTTTCATCAAAAGATTTCACTAACCGTTTTTGGATGTCTTCATGATGTTGTTTCTGCTTCTTGTCACATTTTCCAGGATCTCAGTTATTTTTTCGTCTAGTCCATCTGTAACCTTTTGAATATATTTTTTTGTAGTCTCGTCCATTTTTTCCATACTTCGAGTTGTACGATTTTAACTTCACTTAATCCCACTTCTGACACCAAATTGCAATAAACTTCGTGGGTTCAAATTGAATTTTAACAACTAATATTCACTTTACTTTCTAGAACCATATTTATACCCCAAAATTCAATATAACAGCTGATTTCACACACAATTTACATGAAAATAATAACACTATCTAAGCCATATTACTATTGCGATGTCCAGCCATTCCTTTTTATATTCTACATTAAGCTCTCTAGCAAATTCGACGGTCATATCCCAGTTTGTTCGAGTATGCAAGGCTAACACGTTTTTGCTGACTAGAAGGTTTTGTTGTTTTTACTCCCAGACAGTCAATGTTTTATTTTATGACTAATTTAGGTATCTCCAGTGGCGGCGAACATAAATTTTATAACAGTGCTTTAGTCCAGTACATGTGAAAAAAACTGTGTGTGATTAAAAGAATATATTTATATAGTGGGTGTCTTTTAAAGATTTGTTTTAGAGTATAAAATAGAATAATATATGTATAATCTATGTATATATAGTGACATATTTGAACTTCAGATAATATTTATATAACATATGATTCATTTGGTGAAAATTTGTGTAGAGAACATTAATATAGGAGGAACATCTAGCAAGCTGGGTATGCCCTTGACGGTATCTGTTTTTTTATAACAGTTAAGTTAATCTTTTACAGCTATTAAAACAAAACCTAGTAATTTCATCATCTTAATTTTAATAGACATTATACTTCAGACTAAACTTATGGTCAAAAATACCCCCAAATCCATCCTTGAAGATAGGTGCCACATAAATTGTTTTTCATTAATTTGAAAATATATCTAGAGACAAAGTTAGTTACAAATTTTACAGAGATTGTCAGATAGAGCCCAATTGGTATATTTCAAACTGGGATTCCATTTGGTCCACAGTCAAAGTTGTCCCTCAAGTTGATCATTGATGTAAAGATCCTATCAGTGTCAATGGTGACTGCACTAATGTTGATGGATAAATTAGTTTCAAAACTTGTAATTTTGATTATCATGACATATAAAGTTAAGAAGTAATTCAAGAAAAAACCCACAATCTCTGTGTGATTCACTATTGTGATCTTTATGTCATAGAATGAGGTATCTCATTTCCAAAAATCTATGATTATTATTAATAATATTTTCAAGCAAATTTGCTTACTTCTAAGCCTACTAAATGCTTTAAGAGCTAATTTCCTATTCCTAAACAATTTTGGCACGTATATATTAGTAAAATCAAATAATAAAAACTACATAAATAAAAACAGTTTTCCAATCTACAACTGATATGTACAAATTAATATTCCTGTAATTATCAAGGTTAAAATTGCAATAGAAAATGTTTAAAGCTTGGTTAACTAATATCACATATATAGTAATTTACTTTTTAGAGGTGGATGGTAAATATCACATTTTAGAACAGGATTGTCACTAAGACACACTGGTTTGGAATTTAGGCAGGTAAATATCAGAACCAAACAACAATTTTCTACATTTGGGACTATTAATTTGTTTAAGATTACAAATTCCATATTATCAATAGGCAGTTAATCTGTTCTGTAATTATGCATTCTGAAGTAGTACCCAGACTAATCTCAGTCCATGGCACCTTTGGAAAATTAAAGTAACCACTATATCACATTTACCTGAAGAAAGAGAGTATATCACATTCAATATGGCATCACAGTTATTTCATATATACACACACACAACAGGTGAACAAGAACATGAATTTATTGAGTGATCACATCAACTTGCAACACTGTCAGGCCCAGTATGTTTTACCATGTCACTATTAATGACCCCACACTATTCTTATGGAAAATGGCTTTTGGCTAATTTTTGTAATACAAAAATGTGTTGTTGCTGTATTTTTACTATGTAGTGGAGCTGTATCTCGAAAACAGAAATTGAGCCTATGGAGACTTTTGATCCACCAGTATAGAACTCCCAAATGGCAAAATTTAAAAAAAAATAGCTGAAAGTCATTTTACATAAGAATTTATTTCAAAAATTGTTGTATAATTGCAAAACCTACTAGGTGATTCCTCAACAGGGTCAAGTTTAATTCTAATATTAATCAAGGTGTCTTGAAGAAAATGAAATGTAAAGTTCAAAAATACTTGAAATTGAAATTCAGTTAATAAAGAAGTAGCCTAAAACAAAAAATTAAAAACTAAGTGTGGGCTTGGTCCATAGTGTACTGTAATTTTTTCACAATATTCTTTTTTTTATCTGATTTTTGTCATTTTTTTTTGCAAAATTCCCCAATTACAAAATACCTATATAGGTATGTACATAAATATGTATATTGCTTTTAACAACTATTGGATATAGTGGCATATGGCACTTTTAATATTATTATAGCTGGTTTTAACTGTATATAAAAGTCAGCAATACACTGAAAAACAATTATGACAATGACATTTTGGTAAAGTGTAATATCAAAAGAAGTACTAATCTGAAAAAAGTACTAATTAACCATAGAAGAGAATAATTTCAAAATATGATATAGTGTGAAATAAAACAATAAATGGACCTTTAACTTTTCAAATACATACCAAAACGATGATAGAGACTATATCATTTAGAACAATTTCAACATCTGCTTCTTGACCATCTTTAAAACATATATCACATACATTAATGATTTCCTGGAGATCATCTTCTATGCTTTTGGGTGATTTTTCTTCAGATATTTCAGCTCCTAAACTTTTGAAGTACATTCTGAGCTCTTGAGCCTAAAAATATTTTCTTTTTGAATTTAAATAACATTATACACTTCTACTAAATTTAACCTGCTCTTCTAAGGACATATCCATAAAAACTGGTGGGACCTGCATTTTTCTTCAAAAATTTCTATAATTCAATAATTTTAATATTTTTAACAATAGTTAAAAGCACAGATGCACAAGTACAAAACCTTATTAAAGGAAATAATTTATAGGTTAATTTTACAAACTGGATATTTGTCACATTATGGACCTGGTATGGAATAGAAAGATCACAGTATCATACATATAATATTTACTACCCGCCATCTGGTGTATGAATATAAAAGTGAAATTAAAATGAATAAAATCAAGATATGTAGGTATGTGGTCTTAACCTCGGCAAAAGAAATAAATAAAATCATGATGTATGTATGACAAGTTTCAACCCCTCCCCCCGAATGAAGCAATACATTATTCACTACATCTGCAACAGTTATTACTAAGTCAAATCGAACAGAAGTAATTCGAATCCTTACGCATTTAGAACCCCCGTACAAGATATTTTTAATATACAATATAATTAATTGAATTCCTTTTTTCTGTGAATCGTGTTTTTATGCAGGGATCAAAGCCCCCACCTCCCGAAAAAATGTTCACACGATGGTTAGTTTGAAAAATATGCTGGTTTGCAAAAAGTTGATAGATATTTAAATTGCATTTTATATCTAACTAACCCCCAACATTCAAACGAGTATTTTCCGGACGAAGATATTTGACAAACCAACCACCACATAGTGCCGCTAGTTGCTTAACAGATCGAATACAGACCACACCATAGAAAAATATATATTAGTCTATGGAAAATACTAACGAAAACCGCGTTTTGTGTAATAAACACTGAACAAGGTCTTCATTGGTGTTCTACAGTTCAAATTAATTGAGCCTTTTGAAAACTGTCAGAAATATAGGTTATTGTATGATCTGTGGTGACATGTGAGATTCATTACTCATTAGATTACTGAATTTTGAATAAATTATAGGAAACAATATTGCTGACGCAATAAGAAAAGAAAAACCCATATACAAAAAGAAACTACAGGTTGATGTTTAGTTCATGTTTTACATGCATGCTATTGAGGTCACAATTACTGAAAGTTACTGTAAATTATTTTTACAAGTGAAATAAAACTAATTGAGGAAATATGTCAAAAAGAAGTCAGCCGGCTTGGAGTCCTCCAAAAAACGAAAAACAACCGATTTTAAAATTGTATAATAGTCTTACAAGGCAGAAGGAAAATTTTATCCCTATTGTGGGAAAAACAGTTACTTGGTACAGTTGTGGTCCTACTGTTTATGATGCTTCCCATATGGGTCATGCAAGGTAATTTTTTATGAATAACTCTCAGAAACTTTTGAGTAAAACACTGGGAATACTAAAAATTCTTTAGAGGGAGGTCACAAATTTTAAGAATAACTAATTACAGAATCCATTCCAATATTAAATTTTATCCCCTATTTGTGTACTTAGGAGTGGATTTTTTCCACAAATTTAAACATGACTGGCCTTCAAGGTTGGCCCATGCAAACAAAAGTAGTTTTGAAGTAATATGCAATACACACACAGAAAAGTTTATCTAATTTAAAAAAATCTCTTTTAAACAATTGTATTAACATACTTTTATTCACTCCAGCTGTATCTCGCCATCTGTGTAACATAATCTTGGATGTCAATTTTAACTTCTTATTGTTATCCAAAGAAAACTTTGTATGTGTGTGTACAATAATTTGGCATCATTGAGCTCACCTGATATAGAGGGCTAATCTAAATTAAAAAAAATTATGATATTTGCTAATCCACCAAAATTTTATGTTATACTTCTATGTTAAAAAAAACATTTTTAGGTCATATATAACTTTTGATATTTTACGAAGGGTTCTTTCTGACTACTTTGGTTATGATGTTTTTTATGCAATGAATATTACTGATATAGATGATAAAATAATCACTCGAGCAAGACAAAATTACTTGTTTGATCAGTATGCTGCTGAGAACCATTCTCTTCAAAAAGTTATTAGTGATGCAAAAGAGGTAATAAATAAGATAATTACAACTGGTACTATGGTAATGTACAAGATTATTTTTAGGTTCTGAATAATGTTTCTAATAAAGTTCAAACAACTACAGACACTGATAAAAAATGCATGTATGAAAAATTGTTATCTTCATTAACAGTTGCAGTAGAGGAATTAGAAAAAGCTGTGAAATCTGGGGAAAGTAGTGCTATTGAAAAAGCACAAGAGTATTTTATTAAACAGTGCAAGGATCCTTTATCAGTTTGGCTGGATTCAAAGTTGGGTTCAACTGTTGATGACAATGCAATTTTCAGCACTTTGCCCAGATATTGGGAGGAAGAATTTCATAAAGACATGGATGCTTTAAATGTATGTAGTAAAATTACTTCTACAATCTGGAAGTGAATGGTGAAGAGAGAGAAGAAAAGAAATACAGATGAATCACTTCCTGTCTTTCAACTTGTGAATGTGGTGATTCATTCAAAATTGGCTAATAACAAGCTAGCCACTAATCAGAAACACTGGGTATATTGGGAATTACCAAGTAATTTAATGATGCTGGGAAATATAAGCAAAAAAAATTATGGAATTTTAAGAAATTTCAGGGAACTTGAACACTAAATAATTAGAATTATTTGGATAACATTTTGAATATTCCATTTATTATAAATATTTTAACTAATATTTTGAACATAGGTTAATTAATAATAGAACATAAATAACTTATTTTATCACAATAGTAATAATTTATTCTTTGTAATATGTTAGGTCGATGACCTGTGTTTATTAAGTAATATTTAATCTTACTTGCAATTCTGATGACCAGCTGTTCTGTCATCTCTTTTGGGGCTTGTTCTGGTAGTTACTTAAGGTTTCTGATCTCTTGAAACCTTTGCCAGTTTGATGTTCCTTTTTTATTCTCTCCCCCAGTCTTTTGTACTATTCTTCTTAATGGTTTCATCTCATCTATTCTTAATGCCAATTTTGTTCTTTTGGTATCAACTCTGGTACAACCCCATATGTAAGTATTGGCCATATATATGTTTTATATATTCTTGTTTTCATTTTTACTCTAAGGTGTTAGTTCTTCCATACTATATCTCTCTTAATTTGTCTGCAGTGATTGGTGTTTTCCTTAATTGGTTAGTTGTTTCTTGGAGAATGTCCTGATGACTTGTGTCGAATTCTAAAGATATTTGACTGGCATTACTTGGTTTATGATGTTTCCTTTGGTTTCTAGTTTGCATCTTATTTGCTCATTGGGTACAAGTAGGCATTCCATTTTTTCTGTTGATATAACCATTACACATTGTTTTGACAAATGTATATAGGATTCTCTGTAGGTTGTCTTCCCTGGTGGATACCAATACCTCATTGTTTGTTCCATATATGGTAATATTTCTGTTTCCTATTTTGTAGCCCATTAGTGGTTTTAATGTATCTATAATTTTGTCTATTATAATTATTACAAAAATCATTTTTGTGAAAGTGCTTATTTTTTATTAAAAACCATAATTTGTACCAAATTACACTATTTTAAATTGACACCATTTGGACCAGAAATATACAAAAGATTTTACTAAAATACAAATATATTGAATAAAACTGTCATTCTCTACCAACAATTGTTTTTGTATTAACATAGGTAAAGCCTACAACTCCAAATTAATTAAAGCATTATAATGTCAACAAGTTCATTTTTATTTTCTATTCACTAAATAACTATTCAAAATTTAAGATTTTTTATACTTTCAGACCCAGCTGTTTTGGTATGAGTGAATACAATTTCTGTGCTAAGATTTGTGAACTACTAAATATCAAATACTATAAGCAGGAAAATCTTGACTTGACTTGTGAAAGCCATATCATACACTATTATTTTTTTTACTTAGGCATTTCTGTTTATATATATATATATATATATATATATATATATTTTTTTTTTCTTGTCTCTTCAACACATTCATTTCCAGACTGTAAAAGTACCTAGTTTTGGCACATGCAGAAACACATAAATAAATTTATATTTAAGGTTCTTCGTCCACATGTTTTAACAAGAGTTAGTGAATATATTCCAGAAATAATATCTTATATAGAACAAATTATCAAGAATGGATATGGTTATGTGGCAAATAACTCTGTTTATTTTAATGTATCTGCTTTTGATATGAAAGAGCAAAATCATTATGCAAAATTGGTCCCAGAGGCATATGGTGACACTAATATTTTGCAAGAAGGGGAAGGTAAGATGGTTTCTTGTTGGCAGCGTTGCCAGATATACCATAATTTTCCGTTTTGTGCGATAATTTTCAATGGATGCGATGTACGATAACAGTGATATATAACATTTAGAGTTGGTAGAAGGAACTCAAATAAAAGAATTAATTTAAAGTTTGATTTTGATTTACTCTGCGTTCTGAAATTATAATTAACCAATTATTATTATTATTATGAATAACCCTCTAATTATTAAATGTTTTGTTGTATATTATACTTATTACATTATTACATAACATGTTAATTATTTATAATTGGTTTATGGGGCATAAATATTAAACAAAAAACATATTTTTAACAATGAGTGACTTAGTCATGTATGATGATTTATGCAAATTTTCACTAAAAAGTACTTTTCCTTGCTCAGTCAAGTGCTAGTTGTGAGCATATACTTTCCAAAGTAAATTCAGTGAAAACCAAATGTAGACACTCTGTTTTCACAAATCCATTTATTGTCTTGGCAATATATGTATGTCCCTACAAACTGGTTGTCATAAATTCAAAGTATAACATTAAATGATACCGAGTATGAAGGCTTCAAATTTGTACCACAAGCCTAAACAACAGAAGCCAAATAGTTCAACAGCAGAAGAAAATTTAATAATGGTGGCACTATTTTTATTTGTTTATTTATTATGCTATGTCTGTAGGAAAATATGCCCATATTTTGATTTATCATTACACTATATAAAATACAACATGATGTACGATTTTCTATGATAATTATAGAGGTATTAATAGGATAATTTACCGAGCGGCATCTGGCAACGCTGGTTGATGGTACCAGCGTAAAGCAACACAGTGTATATTTTGTAGGAGATCTTACAACAGCAGAAATGAGAGGAGAGAAACAGTCTCCAAATGACTTTGCACTTTGGAAAAATAGTAAACCTGGTGAACCTGCATGGCAATCTCCTTGGGGGCTTGGAAGACCAGGATGGCACATAGAATGTTCAGCAATGGCTTCTAACATATTTGGACCATCTTTAGATATTCATACAGGAGGAGTTGATCTTAAATTCCCACACCATGATAATGAAATTGCTCAAAGTGAGGTAATTCGTCTTTGTGAATTTTACATAAAAACAAAAAAATATTTTGATGTAATTTATTACACAATACTATTATAATCAGAAACTTTTTATAATCTGTTATATTGGCACACAGTTCATAAGCTTTACTATCCACAATATAATCTATAATGAAAACATATCATTTTTGTCTGTTTTGCTGCAGTATAATTCAGGACCACAAAGCTTTTGACTTGCCATAAAAGTTTTTTTCTTTTCAGAATAATTTTTATTTATGTATTTATTTGATTTTTTAAATACAGATATAAGTCTTTATTTAATTACTGCGTAGTTTTTGTTCTTAGCTCATGGGTTACTTTACTCTAAATAATTAAAATACTACAAAATGTAATTTTGTTAGTTAATAAAATAAAATATTCATGTGAATGTAGGTATATATCTCTCTAGGAAGTGTATTAAGTTTTACTGTTTATCAGGTACAACAAGGATTTTTTTAAGTGCAAAAATATTTTTGAGGATGTTTTAATGTCTTTATTCAATTTAAATTATTCTGATCTTGGGTTTACAAACTGCTTACTTCTCACTGTCAATGTACTTTTATCAATTTTGATAAGTGTATTTGGTATTCCCATATTTTATAGTATTCTCCAAAATACTCTTTTGTCCAGTCTATCAAGGGCTGATTTTATAGCAATAAATATTAAAAACAATCTAGTACACAGTTTAAAATAAGTTTGGGCTAAACATTGCTCTGTAGTTGTCAAATTGTTTGATCTCTTTTTTTATATAGCTATTATCATATTATTTTCCCCATCTGGGGCCTGTTTCATAATCAACTTGTAACTTGTACTTTTGTAACTTGTAGAATTTCGTTTCGAAATTCAACAAATTTATTCTACAAGTTACAACTTGTAAATGCAAAATATTAGTATTTGAAATTTGCAAGTCGTGTACATGTCGACTACTAATATTTTTGATTTTACAAGTTGTAACTTGTACAATAATTTTGTTGAATTACGAAACGAAATTTTACTACTTACAAAACTACAAGTTACAAGTTGATTATGAAACAGGCCCCTATTGGTATATTTTAGTCTGTAACCATCATTTACATTTCTGCTCTAGAGATTTGAAAAGTTTTGGTGCTAGTTTGTCTTCTCAAAATGTTTTTGTATTTTCATATTTTCGTTATAATGTATATTCCACTTCCAATATTTCTTCAATTTCTGTTTTTAATTCATTATCTTGGTGCTTAGTGTTCCAATTTTATTATTACCTTTTGGTCTTTATGTTAATCCAGATTATGCTTGTTTCATTTAATTCCTGGACACATGCATTCCAGTTTTCAATTTTACATATTTAACGGCTTCGATTTTTCCCCGTCTCTTATATATATTTTAAGGAGTTTTATGTTTTATGTATTCTTACTGTGTTTTTATTTTTTTACAACTGTTTTTTGCATTATTCCCTCATGAAGGGCTGTTGTTTCTTCTTCTTATGTAGATGTTTTCTGTATTGTTTGATATTGTTTCTTTAAAAATTTTCCATGTTTAGAAGTACATTAATTTTATCCTGTGTTTTTGAATTTTATCATTGGTCAATTATTTTTTCATATTTTTCATTTTTTTTAAATTTATTGTTAAAAGCAGTGAACCTAATTATTCTCTAATTTTTACCACATTTAATAGTGAATTTTGTTATTATTAAATTACAAATGGAAATATTTGAAATAGTCAAGTAGACTTTTTTACTTTATTCTTTATCATAGTTTCTAATCTATTATCAAATTAGATAATATTCCTTATAATTACTAATTGTAGTAAAACATGTAATGTTGCTTTTAGGCACATTTTGGAAAACCAGACTGGGTAAAATATTTTTTGCATTCAGGTCATTTAACTATTTCTGGTTGCAAAATGTCAAAATCTTTGAAAAACTTTGTTACAATTAAAGATGCACTTTCAAAATATACTGCAAGGCATTTAAGGTTTGCATTTCTTCTACATTCTTGGAGGGATACATTAGACTACAGC
Organism: Octodonta nipae; assembly: GCA_034190945.1. Taxonomy (NCBI): domain Eukaryota; kingdom Metazoa; phylum Arthropoda; class Insecta; order Coleoptera; family Chrysomelidae; genus Octodonta; species Octodonta nipae. The sequence goes on from CM067216.1 coordinate 183,571,112, forward strand.
CCTAATACCATGGAATGCGCCATTTTGTACGAAAAAATGTTTAATGTAAGTTTTTATTAATAATAATTGTGTTAGAATCTATAAAGTAATAAAAATCAATTTAGGAATTCTTCTTAACAATAAAAGACCTGACAAGACAATTTATCCCGAAAAGCACCTCAGTAGAAACATTCTCCAAATGGAATGAGGGTGAATTGAAGTTGAACAATAAATTCCTTCAAACTAAAGAAAGTGTTCATGCAGCTTTATGTGGTACGTTTTGTGGAGTCATTATTACTGAATGTATTTATTTACACCATATTTTAGATAATGTCGATACAAGGACAGCACTAGATGCATTAAGGGAACTTGTAACATCAAGTAATATTTACATAAAAGAAATAAAATTAATAAATTCATTACTACTCTATGATATTGCTTTATATATTACAAAAATTTTGAAAATATTTGGAACTATACCTGAAAAGTCTGTAATTGGTTTCCCTACATCTCAAGAAGGTGCAACTAATAATGTAAGTAGACTTAAAAAAAACGCAATAAAATATGTTCATTCTAACGTTTTGTAGGTAGAGAGTGTAATAATGCCTTACCTTGGAATAATGGCTGAATTTCGAGATAGTGTTAGAAACAATGCAAGAGCTGTACAGGCTACTGAGATTTTAAAAGAATGTGACAAATTAAGGGACGAAATTCTTCCTAATGTAGGAGTTAGACTTGAGGATAGGGAAGGTAAGTCATGATAACTATATCCAATAAATATGTATGGGAATTAGGGAATAACGACTATTTGATTTTAAGTTATAGTACTTGCAAATGTAGTCACTACTCGATGGTTGACTCGCCTGTAGCTTTGTGGGCAATCGCGACATGTAATTTCGTAAACTCCTCGATCCTCGTTAGCTACTTTATCTTTAGGGTTCCCGGTTAAATTGGCTATAGTTTGATTGGTGTTGAAGACTGTCTTTATTTGATGTCGGTGTAGGTTCCGTGCTATTTTGTCAGTGACTCCTCGAATGTACGGTCTGTTTCTGATGGGGTTGGTGTATTCGAGAATACACCAACCCCATCAGAAACTGACCAACAACACCGGAAAGCCTTCCGGTCAGTTCGCAAAAAAGATCCAACTTCAGCTCTCGCGCATCATCATATACAAACATGACAATCTATCAACTTCGAGGACAGTACGACTATCATATCTCTTAATTCCCTTAGGGCATCTACTATTCGGGAAGCTATAGAAATAGCGAAAAGACCCGTCTGCCTAAACCGACGCGATGACAGCTCGTGCCTTCCTACAGCATGGACCTCCGTAATTGCTAGATTAAACAAACCAGGCACGCCCACCACCACCGAACCAATCACAACACAGCACCTTCATCACGTGACTAACCCACCGATAACTATAAATAAAAGAAGCCGAGCAGATTCAAATTCAGTTCAGTTACCTAGTGATTCTTGGGGAGTAGGCAGATTGAGGCCCCGAGTTCGATCTAGACTCTGAAACTGTTTTTCACTTTTGTCTCTTGATAATGGCTCCAAAGCAGGAGTCTGAACGTCGAGCATTTAATAAATTCAGACGCGGTTCTCACCCGGAACCTAGGCTAGTTCTTAATAATGACCGCGGAAGCCTCTCAGAACATTCTCTACTGCTTTGGAGCCATTATTAAGAGACAAAACTGAAAAAGTTTCAAAATCGAACTCGGGGCCTCAATCTGCCTACTCCCCAAGAGTCACTAGGTAACTAAACAGTTTAGTTACCTGGTTTTTGTGGTTTTTATACAAGAAGGAAAATTTGATAACAAAAATTTACTTTTACACCTGACACTAAGCCATTAACGACACCAGTGCAATGTATCTCAATAAGTTTCCTTGTAGTTTAGACCTTTAGCCTATAAAATATATTACATAACACTTTACCTTAAATTTATAAAGAGAGGATAAATATAATAAAGTCGACATTATAATGTTTATTCAACTATTTAAAAAATTTGGAAAACTCCTTAATTGTCGTTTTTTTAAGTATCTTTGCTTCGGGGTTAAATAATACCGTTGACATATGTTACTTTTACCTTCCGACACTATAACGCCCTGCTGTACATAAATGGACAATATGTTTTAGGTGCACCTAGTGCTGTAAAATTGGTTGATAAAGAGACCCTACTGAAGGAGCGAGAGGCGAAGAAGAAAGCCGAACAAGAGAAATTAGCCGAAAAAGAGAGGAAAAAAGCTGAGTTAGCTGCTGCACAAATGGCTAAGGATGCACAAAAAAAGATTCCCCCTAGTGAAATGTTTAAGTCAGAAACTGATAAATATTCACAGTTTGATGTTAAGGTAAATAAACAAGAATCGTTGTATTTATAAATTCATAAATAATAAAATGATATCCATACTATATCAAACCAATCAAAAGTCATGTTTTCACCACTGAGGCGAGATGAAATGAAATCAAAAACTAAAGCCATAAAAATTGTATATCAAATAAGTACACCTCAAAATTTTCTTTTTAATACATGACTGTAGTCATTCTAAAATTTAGTCAGTCCACTAGAGTTATAGTATTTCAACAAGTTACTGCTTATCTGTTTTTGTTTAGAAATAATTAGTTGTTTTAATGTTTGTTGTAGTTTTGTTTGTTGGGTTTTAGTTGGTAAAACAGTATTTTTTATTTTGTACAACTGATAAAATTAATGAAATTTATCCACCTTCAATAACAAAACTTTATTTAATTACATAACCTACTTAATTTATTAAACAACCTTCTTAATTTGTTTGCACTGTCGAAATATTTCATTTATTATTATCACAGAAAGTTATGATTACTACTGAGGGAAGACTTTATATAGATATTAGTGGACAATGTCATCTGGACAGATAATTTTATTTAACATTTCGAGAAAGAAAATTGCAAACCTTTCTAAACTACATACAGGAATGTACCTGGAACATCGAAAAGGACAAAACATATAACGATGGATCCGAGACAGATCAGACAAGTTTTAGTTGAGCTCAGTTCATTTAGTTTGGCATTCAACGTCAGATACTAATTCGGATTTAGAAGTTGAGTTGTATTTTGTGAACTACAAAATTGTTATCGTTGCATACTAAAGTTTTCATTGATTGAAAAACAGTGTAATTCGAACCCTTAGTAATCTGTAACAAATTGGAGCTTAGTGCCAAATTACAACAGGCCAACAGTAGACCTTTGGTGAATCTATCCTATCCGGAGGCACCTGAAGACTAGAACAGTTTGCCATACGAAGCTTTAAAAGTTAAAACAGTTGAACAAGACGATCAAAACGACATCTCACAGATGAATAGCGTGTTTATAGAGTTCCTATCTGAGATGGATAAAATATTAAAGAATGCAACAGGTGATAATGAAACTCAACCTCAAAGCAGTGTGTTCCGTTGCGGGCAAACTGGGATTGTAAAGTTAGACTGCCGTCACCACCATACTTTTCAGTGGAGGAGCAAAATGCTAAAGACGGCACAACCTGGCCGTGTTAAACAAATTAATGTCTGAGATGACGAAAGTACTGGAAAACATCACCCGGAGAATGGCACAAATGCGACCAATGCAAAGTTGGCATTACGGGCGAATCGGATATTTTCAGAAACATCAACCAAGAAAAAGTATCATTCAAGAATCAGTATCATTGCAGGCACAGTAGTGAAATTAAACAGCGAAAAGATTTTCCCATTTAGCAAATTATAGCCACAGCCACTGACGATTGGACTACTGAACAGTTCAAACTAGTTGTAAGACCCAGACATCCCACCAATTTTGAAGTAGAACGAAGGAGCGGACAGACTTCAATGGGCAGAAATATCCAGTCAAGGGATGACTTTAAACTCATTCTGGGCCCAATGGGATTCTTTTCTTGTCTAGAATAAAGTTTTAAAAAAATTCTGGGATTGTAACGATGTGAAAGAAATCTCAATTGGTCATCCCAAAGAAAAGAGAACCCGCCATTTTCAAGGAGGCACACATTTCTGGAGGTCACCTATGTGTGTGTATGTGTAGCTGGTAAGGGACCCAAAAATGAAACTTTATTCTGACCAAGGGAGGAATTTTTGAATCAAATGTATTGTAGATAGTCTGCGATGATGGGCTTTTGTAAAACTAGATCAACGCCACTACACCCGCAGTCAAACTCATGGTGGAGAGATTTAACAACACTGTAGAAACGCATCTTTCCAACGAAGTCGAGAGTAACCAGCGGGATTGAGATGAGCTCATATCTCTGTTTCTGCAGCACATGAAAGCACCGGATTTAGACCAGCTCATATTTTGCTCGGAAAGAAATTTGGACTTCCGTTTGACCTTGCTTTAGGGAAGCCTGATGGACCTCCAATGGAATTTAGTGATTACGCAGATCAATTATGGGAAAAATTACTGGCAACCCTTGAAGTGACAAGGAAGCACATGCTAGGTGCCAGTTCCAGGATGAAAACTGTGATTTTAAACCAAATTCGACCGGATTTCAGAAAGGGGATAAAGTCTGGTTGTACAATCCACAAAGGACGAATGGCAAGTTGCCGAAATTGTCACCCTTGGGATGGACCTTAGGAGGTTTTAAATAGGGTTAATGATATTTTGTGCCTCCTCATCCAACGCAGCTCAATATCAAGATGAACGTTGTCCACCTGAATCGAATTGCACCAAATCGTGGTGAAGGTGTCTAATCGGGACGATCAGAACTAAAGGGGGACAATGTCACAGAACGTTATGACGAGGGAAGACTCTGTATTTGAGAATAAATTACAAATGTCGAGTGGACAGAAAATGGTAGCTGACAAGGAAAAATCTACTGATTTCTAGGTTATTGATATGGAAAACTCAAGAACGTCATATTATATATAAAGAAGTGTTCCCAGACAGAAGAGTTACTTCAGTTTAGTATAGGGTTCAGTTCACTTTTAGTTTGACAGTAAACATCAGATTGTAATTCACATTGAATTGTGAATTTTGATGTTGTTCCACTGATCTTAAAATTTTGAAAAGAATGTCGAATATACCCAATCAGTATAAATAAATTTTATACTTAATAATTTCAATATAACATGTAACGTATCAGATAAAAATGTCCGATATGAGAATGCCAAATATATATTTTTAAAATTTTAAAATGCATAGTTTTAAAGGTATTATAGAAAATGTATCAAAATTGACATTACAGATCCTAAAATTTAGAAAAATGTGGAATGTAGGGCCTCTATTCTAACTTACTGTAAAACCTAATCTATAAAACTAAGTCTTGGTTACACAAATATTTGTATAAAAAACAAAGGGAATATTAAATTATCCCTGATTAAACAGTAACTATGTGTTACAAATACTTAATCTCTCTAAAATGATGTCACTTTTTAATAATTTTTATTTAAAACATAAATCATTTGTAGGGTTTTCCCACACATGATGCGGATGGAAAAGAATTAAGTAAAGGCCAAGTGAAAAAGCTACAGAAGCTTTATCAAGCACAAGAAAAGAAATACCAGGAGTATCTGGAATCCCAAAATGCCAAATAATTGTTCAAGGAACGTATGGTTATCCATTCTTGTGATTTTATTTTAATTTATTATAATTTACCATTTGTTCCATTTTTTAGAAACTAATTATTTATGACATCTTTATTTATAAATATGAATTTAATTCTGTCAGTATTTTATATCACTTGTACTTATGCTGTTAAACTTTATAAACTAAAATATGAAAATTCGTGTATTATAAGAACTTATAGTTTGATTAGGGAACAACGACCTGTATTCCGTTGAAATTCGTTTTCACTTGTTCAGAACGTTTAGTCCAATGAATTAACTAATAACTGCATAAACTGTATATGACAATTCTTCTTTGCATCTTCTGAATAGGTATGTTGAAATGCTGGTTGAGATTTATACTGCCTTAAAATATTTTCTATTTGAACATAACTACCTGGTAAATTTTTATATATTTGAAAAAATAAATTTTTCTATACACATAATGGTTTTTAATAATTATTAGTCTTAATGTTACAAAATCAACACAAATCCTGATCAATTGAATCAAAGCGAGAATTTAAAAATAAATCTCCAGCAAACACTCAGCGATTGTAAAGACTCCAGATTTACCAGGAAGAAGTTACCATGAGAAGGTTAGTTTTGTTAGCAAATGGTTGTCAATGGGTGCATTCAGGGAATCGTAGCGCTGAAGCGCTTTGTTAAAGCTGTGTACTAAATAGTGTCTGCTTTACTCGCAGCGCTTTAATAAAGCGTTAAAGCATATAAGTTTGTTTTCCACGCTTTGCGTTTCAATCGCCAATCACTTACAATCAGTTATTTCTTCGAATGCTCTTTTGATCATCCGGTGTATAGCGTGTCTTCGATTTAAGGTTTAATATAGCCCCCCCCGCGGTGACCTTCTTCGAATGCTCTTTTGATCATCTGGTGTATAGCGTGTCTTCGATTTAAGGTTTAATATAGCCCCCCCCCGCGGTGACCTAATTCCCGCTTAAAATTGAATGCTTGCAGTCCAGTATATCGGAAAGATGTCCACTACAAAACTGTCACTACCAGAAAATATCGCGAGGGTTCGAGCTGCACTTCAACATTCTTTCAGGTTTTCAATTCATAAAACAGGTAGGTTCTCTCGGCATTTGGAGACGTTCCATTCAACAAATCGTTTCTACCCCTTACAAGATGGTTGTCGTTCAGAAATTGACGCCACGTGGTTTCGAAGCTAAAACATGAATCCCATTGTGCTTCTCTACCGACACCGACAGCCTGACAGTATCGTGTGCAATATCAAGAATTAGGATCATCTACCCTTACTTTTATAAAATAATTATCGAGCGGTTACAGTCACTTCTGCATTGCAAGATTTTGTCTTGCCTCCGTTGGAAGGGGTGGAGCTGGAAGACATGTGGCTCACATTGTAAGGGTTTGCATGGAGTATTTGCGTGATATATTCTCCGGGTGTCTAATCTCTGAAATTCTTAATTTACAAATAAGGCACGAAAGTTTCAGAAAAAGCCTTACTTACTCAGTATTTGGATTTTGGGGACATTATTTGGTCGACACCTTGTTTAAAAGCAAGTAAACTTAATAGTCTCTGTTTTTAACCATTTTTAAATCAAAGCATCTGCGGCTCGCTACCTTCAATTAAAAAATGCAGTTCTAGAGATGGTTTGTTACTGAGATAAAAATCGAACATATATAATACCCTAAAAAGTATAATGTTTAGACAGGTATTGTTAGGACCCATATCCTTTGTCTATTTTTGATTGAGAGCGTTTGAATGGCGATAATTATTTAGCACGACTCCAAAATTAAGTCGTGCCAACTATGGCAAATTTATATCCTGACCTAGCATATACTTATATAGTGAATAAGATGTGGTAGCAGCAGGATGGAGCACCACCACATTATCAACCATGAGCTAATATTTCCACATTGGTGCATAGGTAGGTGAGGATTGATAGAATGGCCAGCCCCATCACTTCATTTTGTGTGGGTTATACCAGAAACTAAATTCCTTGATTTAGAAGAAGAATAATGAAGCTTGTTTTTGACATGATCAATTATTCAACAATAAAACTTTTTAGTTGCAACTATTACTCAAAGGAGATTCAGTTTAGCAATGAAATTTTTTGTTGTAGGATGGCAATATAAGTATAACGTAAAATTTACGGATTTTTTTTTATAAATACGTTCAATACCTGAAGTATGCTTACAAATTTTCCTTAAATGGCTGTAAGGGTACAAGGTTTGGAAAATTGATGAAAATACCTATCCAAATGCTATCCTTACCTTATCCTGTTATATCCTGCTTTCAACTGACAAAGCGCTCGAGTGAGCTGTGGCGGTATAACCATCCTGCTTGAACATCCGGAATAGCAATTTCTTAAGTACCACTCAAAACCTAGCAGTATCTATAAAATATAACTAATTAAAACAATCCACCCTCAGATTGTTAACACCTTGGTCGGGTTGACAAACAAATGAAGGAATAGGATACTCCTGTAGTCGAGAAATCGGCTCCTAAGGCGGTTGAATTAAAATTGTAATGACAGGACTAAGAATATGGAAACTACTGAATGACACCACATTGATTATCCATATGATTTCCCTAATATTTCAAATTGGATACAAAAAATAAAACTACAAACCTGAATCTTGGACATGAAAAAAAAAGAAAGCGAAAAAATGGGCTATGGAATGTGTAAAGTACCAATGTAGTACATATGTATGAACCAAATATAGTGAAATAAGTGAAAATACTTCATACAGACATTTTAGGATATGCCTAAAATCTATCACCTTTCAGATTGACGAACATAACAAATTCTTTTCTATTAAATAAAAAAATTCTCAACAAACACCCAAAGAAACAGTAAATTGATTCCTATTTCGAGCACAGTTTCGACAATTAAAATCAAGACAAATTCATTGGATCTAAACATACAGTAATAAGCACCACGAGCAAAGAACAATAAATATAACAATTTTCTGGACAGCTTGAAACTAACCTCAAGAATGCAAGGAAAAAAGTAGTTAATAGAAATCTAGGCAATATTAATGTTAAGGTGTGACAAGTTGGGAGCCAATGGACTGGAAGTCAGAGATCAGATGACACTTAATAGAATTCTGCTAGTAAACAGACTTTACTAACATGATTAAGGTACCTTTTTTAATCTAGACGTAAGCTCAGTTTGACCAACGGATCACAACTAGCTACTGGCAGATTATAGAAATGAAATAAAAATAAATAACGAAGTGCGAATTATCTCTGAAGAGACAAATGGAAATAAACCTGTGGAATAAGCAGTGGCATAGCATGATTGGCACCCGGGGTGGATATTGTAGGTGTTGGTGTTACACCAAAAAAACCTGCTAACATAAAAAATAAAATTAATAATTTATGTTTCCTGAAACGGAAGGCTTTATATTGGCAATCAAAGGTCAACTAAGAACTACCTAAAGTACATCGTTAAAGACCCTTCTATTAACAACGACAGATGCAGGTACGGTTGCCAAACATCTGAATCTATCCAGCCTATCACAGGAGGTTGTCAAGCGTTCGCTGCAACTGAATACAAAGAACGACACGATGCTGTGGCAAATATACTTCACCAGGAACTAGCACTGAAACTTGAATTATCACAGTCGATGAGATTACCATACTATAAATACAAACCAGAATCTGTTTTAGAAAATAACAACTACAAGCTGTACTCAGACCACACGATACTGACCGATCGGACTGTTGCTCACAATAGACCATAGATATAGTTTTGGTAGATAAAGTCTCTCGGAAAACAATTTTAATTGACATAGCAATTCCTAACAACAATAATATAAATGTCAAGCATGCTGAGAAAGTAACAAAATATAGAGATTTGAAATTTCAAATAAAGACTCAGTGGGACATGAACAACACACGAACTGTACCAATTGTTATGTCAACGACAGGACTAGTCCAAAAACATCTATTAAACAATTTAAAATACCTCAGTCTGGACAAACATCTTTACCAACAAATGCAAAAAGCTGTCCTGTTAGGAACAGCCCGGACGGTCAGGAAATTTATGGTAAACTGCCGCCACGACTCCAACCACAGGCCTGAAAACCTGGCAAGGGCTCCCACGGAGCTAAACCCTTTTGATATCTAGGATATCTGGGGTTTAGTGAATTTTCCCCTAAAGTAAAGACACACTATGCGTGCTTAGAACGAGTGTGCTGGCATACATTGTATGGTCAAGTCGGGATAATTTATACTATGAAGTAATGGTAGGTGTGAGTCCATTTATAATTATATGACTACAATTTTGAATGAATTAAATCCTAGAATATTTAGTGCCAATAAGGCGATCCTTTGACTGTTTTTGTTTTGAACACAATAAATTTCAATCCATAGAATAAATTTTTTGATAATTGATATGTAGTTAAATATTGTTTATATCTTTTACTCTGAGGATAGGGTACATTTTTTTACTCCAAAACTAGTCAATTTGTCAATAATTTTTTTTGATATTTAAATATTTTTTAAAAGATTGTGACATTTGGGAACCTATTACTTCCACACCCATTTAATAATAATACAAATTATTTTTATACATTACTAGCTGACTCGTCCTGGCTTTACACGGGCTAGACGTATTTGAACATTTTTTTCATTTGGTAATTTACACATCCCTACATTTTTAGATTTTTTTTTGTGAAAGCTATTTTAACATCATCATCCATGAACGAGATATATATGGCTTCAAAAAATACATTTTTAATGTCTTTGACATTTTGGATATTTTACCAAAAAATAGAATATGTATTTTTGTCTGTATAGGGAGGGATACCCTAATCACCTAGCGGTATGAAATATACTTTACGACCTATTCTCATCCCTATCAAATATACATACAAAATTTATAAATATACATACAAAATAAATAAAAATGACACGAGATTTTTGTATATTCGATTTTTTTATTAACGATCTGTGAAACAAACTCAGTAAAGAATTAAAATTTCCTAAACTTGCAAACTTTAAAATAACGCCATCAAATTTATATTTTGCTTCATATTCTGACGTTAAAATGACAAGATTGTTTAATCTAGATTCAGTCATTGTAGCCGGCACATGAAACAATTGATACTCATACGTGAGCATTAGATTCGAAAGAGATTCGGTAAAATCCCATTACACAATGAATATCAAATAATCCAGAATCACACAATTAGAAACAGTAATATTGACCGCTTTTAAATGTCTTGGTATTTCTAAGACGAGTTCTGTTTCTGATATCACATCGTAAAGCTCAGTAAATTTTGATGTAGCAAATTTGAACTCTTCAGTGTTAGCTAAAAGCAAAATCTTTGACTGCACAACCTCAAGCAATGAAGCTACATCTTGAATGGACTTTAAGCTTGTTTCCGGTTTCACATTGAATCTGTCAAGACATTCTAATATGCCCTTTTGAAGTTTTGTTCTAAGTCCTGCATCGGTGGAAGATGCTAACTCAGAGTTGATTTAGTGTAATTATGAACACAAGTGAACTCGGTATGTGTAAATATGTCAGTCGTTGTATAAAGTTTTGATGTAACTATGTGTTATATGTGAAGATTTAATATAAACATGAATTTTTTGGTAGGTCAGCTTTTATTTTACACGTCATTTTTTGATCTATGAATTTAACAATTTATTACAAATTGTTTTTTATATATGCAGCTTGAATCGCACATCGTACAAAATTAAATTTTATTAAACTAAAAACCAGTCTAAGCTGAATATAATAAGTACCAGATACGGGCATTCAGAATTTCCTAATAAATTTTGTTTTTCCTAAATAACTTTTCTAAATATGAAGATCTTTCTGAATTATTTCAAATAAATTGTCCTTTATTTTTCAACAATTTTCATATTTTTTCACATACCATCTGGTTTCTTTGACTGATAACCATTTTAAGTACAACTATATATAGGTAGATCAGTTATGTAATAATTTTTAAATGTGATATGTTGGCGAGTCTATAGTTAAAGGATAGTAAATTAAGTAAAAAAGCACTAATTGTCAATTAAATTTTTGTCAATTTTATTTACTATGAATTTACTTTTGTTAGATCGTCATAAGAGACATAGCATTTTGTCGGGTGCTTTGTTTTTTATATCACTATTAGGTGTCAATTTTGGGTCATAGATGTAATACGTATAATAATTTCTTAGTCACTTCCGGCTAAGATGGCGGGGCAACCGTATGTGTGTTTGTGTTAGTGTAAGGGTTAGGCTTAGGAATATACAAAAATTTAAATAATCTTTATTTGCTCTATCATATATCTCACCCCAAAGACGCTTTGAAAGTGAAGAGACTCTCAGGAAGTGATATTAAATGTTAGATATAGTGATAGCCGGGACTCTAAAGTTGCCTCGTTCTGTAAAAAGTTGTACATAGTATTAATATAATTATTATATTCACTGGAGTCTGGTCGTTAAGGTCGAAAGGACCTAAGACCATTAGCCTTTAGCTAAAAAGGCCGTAAGGCTGCTTGGAGAAGAAGAAGAAGAAGAATTTCTTAGTATTTATGTTAACCCTAGAAAGATAAACTGCGCCTCAGAGGCGCCCGCGAAACAGATATATCGCTGTCTCTTTTTAACCCGCGCGAGTTTACACTTGTGTTTTCGAGCTAACTCAGTCGTCAATCAACACGCCCGAGGGACGACCGCTGCTGTTCGGTAAGTACTTTAGTTTCGCCGCTATGACATTGCGTTGCGCTCCAGAGGCTTCTTCTGTGTAACTTTCGCACATTTATTAGTGATTTAGTTTTTTTTACTTTTTACCTATTATTACGCATTTATGGTAAATATAAAGATATTTTATTATTACTAAATTAATTAAAATGGTTTTTAGGAACGTTTTAACATCATGGCGCGCAGAAAAGGGTTGGATGACAGCGAACTTGCTTATTTTTTGATGCAGGAAGAGGAAGAGACCGAGGATGGCAGTAACAGCGAGACGGAGAACGATATAAATGAAGATAATGTTCAGAGTGATTTTGAAGATGAATACATAGACGAAGTTATCGAAGAAAGTCCGAATGATACCTCAACAACTTCTGAAAATCAAAGACATGACCACCGCATAGTAATCCCGCCGCAAAGAGTGATTAGAGGTAAGAGCAGGCATGTTTGGGCTACTTCTAAAGGGCAAAGTAGTGGCAGAACAGCTGCGATCAATATAGTTCGCTCAAATAGAGGTCCTAGTCGTATGTGCAGAAATATTTTTGAACCACTTGGATGCTTCAAATTATTTATTACGGAAGAAATCATTCAAGAAATTGTTCAGTGGACCAATGTAGAGATATCGAATAAACGTTCTGATACTATGACTAGTTTGACATTTGCAGACACAAATGCCATTGAAATCGAATCTTTCATAGGACTACTTACTCTGAGCGCTGCGATGAAAGATAATCATTTATCAACAGTTGAGCTGTTTGACAGTTCATTTACTGGTTCAAGATATGTGGCAGTAATGAGTAGAGATAGGTTTGACTTTATTGTCAGGTGTCTCAGAATGGACGACAAAACTTTACGTCCTGATCGTCGCCAGCAAGATCCATTTATTCCAATTAGAAAGGTTTGGGATATGTTTATAGCTCAATGCAAATGAATTATTCCCAGGAAGTAATGTCACTATTGATGAACAACTACTTGGTTTTCGTGGTAGATGTCCATTTCGGATGTACATACCAAATAAACCAAATAAGTATGGTATAAAAATTCCTATGATGTGCGATAGTGGGACCTATTATATGATAAATGCTTTGCCATACATTGGAAAAGCTACAAATACAAATGGTTTGCCGCAAGGAGAGTATTACTTGAAGGAGTTATCTCAGCCAGTTCATGGTTCCCACCGCAATATAACATGTGACAATTGGTTCACATCTATCCCTGTTTCAAAGTCATTGCTTCTGGAACCGTATAAATTGACAGTTGTGGGTACTATTCGGTCAAACAAACGGGAAATTCCTGAAGAATTGAAAAACACTCGTTCTCGACCTGTTGGTACATCTATGTTCTGTTTTGATGGACCTTTGACCCTAGCATCATACAAGCCGAAGCCTTCAAAGATGGTGTATATGTTGTCATCGTGCGATGAAGATGTTGCAATAAATCCAACAACTGGTAAACCTGAGATCATTATGTTCTACAACCAGACTAAAGGCGGCGTCGATACTTTTGATCAGATGTGTTCTTCGATGTCTTGTTCTAGGAAAACTAACAGATGGCCGATGACAATGTTTTATGGCATGTTGAACATAGCTTTTGTCAATTCTTATATAATTTACACTCACAATATTTTAACAAAACAAGAAAAACCAATAAACCGTAGAGAGTACATGAAACAATTGTCGATCGAACTGTGTGCACCGTGGATGAGATCTAGACTGCGCATTCCTACTTTGCAAAGAAGTTTGAGAGAAAATATAGAGAAGATCCTACCACAAGTACCAGAGGCTAATCTAGAACTTTCTCAAGAAGCTGATGAAGAACCTCCGACTAAAGTGCGGCGTTATTGTAGCATTTGTACAACAAAAAAAAGAGAATGTCTAAGATGACTTGTACGAAATGTAAAAATACCGTATGTGGAGAACATAAAAAAGATGTTTGCAACAAATGTTTATAAATTGAGATTTTTTCAGTATTTTTTGTGATTTGAGACTGATTATATTGTAACTTATTAGTTAGTAAGACAAAATGTTATAAAAAGTTAGCTATTCATAAAAAAAACTTAAAATTGTTAGTACTGTAAAAAAATTCTACTTTTTGTTACATTTTTGAAAATTTAACATTATTCCTTAGAATAAACAAATAATAATACCTATTTGTGTTTTTTTTAATTAATAATAATGTAACATTTAATTCATACATAAAAAAAGTATTTCTATTTAAATATGTAAATAAATCAGTACTTAAAATTTGGCGCCTCTGAGGCGCCTGTTTATCTTTTCTGTACAAAAAAATAAGTTTATCTTACTAGGGTTAAGATAAAAATATACAGCAACTGAGTTTTTAAGTTTTTCATATAATTTTTCCACTAGTCATAATGTGATATTGTTATTGTTACTATAACGTTTGCATCAGGTACAGTATTATGTCCGGCACCATCCTGAAACAGAAATAAAATTGTTACAATAATTCAAAATGAATGTAATAGATGTCTCCAGTTGGAACCATATGAAAAAGTTTATTATTAATTTTAGGAAAAAAGTTATATATTATTATTATAGACAACAAAAATTTCAAAAATATTATTACTTTTGGTTGATTTGCATACTTTGTGGAAAATATTGAATGAATTACATTACTTTTAATTAATTCACTATTTTTAGAAAATTCAAAACCTCCAAAAAGTTTTTCAAAACCCCGATAGGAGGATATTTCACTAAGAGTTGAAAAAGCGCTTAATAAATTAAAAAAAAACAAAACGGAAGTTTTAAAAGTAAAATATTCCGGGAAATGATTGCTTTTTATTAAACAGCCCAAAGACGAGATTTTGCCTATAAGCAATTTGTACTAATTTTTTGTCAGTGTCACTCTAGTAACAGGAGTTGCCTTATTGTACTTGTTCAAAAGGTTTCTGAAAGTAGAAATTAGGAGCTATAATTCGCATTTGAATCAAAGGTTTCGAATTCGGATTCACGTATTTCACATTTTTAGCATATTTAAACAACTTTATATGAAAATTTAGGATATTCATTATAGTTCATATTTTTTTCAATTCCATATAAAAAACCAAACTCCGAAAACTTAGTTTGATAGGGTGATTTTGATAATATTATAATGCAAATCTTTTGGAGAGTCTATCACTTCTTCAAAAAAAATTGCTTAATCTTAAACGATTTGGATTAAAAAAAAATCAAGCGGGATTCTCAGTGAAAATTCATACGATCGGAGTTTTTAAAAATTTGATTTGGATTTTGAATTTTCTACAAATAGTGAATTGAAAATGGGATACATACAGACTTTCCATGATATATATTAAAAAAAATAATGATATTTTTTCAAATAAATTGTTAGAAAAAATGAATAGTTGTCGTTGAATTTGAAAAGTTTTAACCACCTACGGATTATCATTTTTAAGTCATAGCGCAGGTAGATTGTTAATTTTTTTTCAATGAAACGATATCTATTAATTGGGTTACCTGTCAACAGCCCACGAGTGCTCTACCAAGAATCTCAACAATAAAAAAAATATCTTACCTTAGCTACCAAATTAAGTAAAGCTTTTTCAAACAAATTATAATCAAGTTTTCCAACATTTTCTATTTTGACAACTGCTGTTTGTACTCTATCTGGAATGCTATCTGGGAATCCCATTTGAAAGAATTTTGCGTGCACACCCTAAAATTTATTTTCTTTTGAGTTATCGAGTCCAGTTGTATTAAAATAAAAATTGAATATATTGATTACTTTACTGAATATAGCTACGTACTGTTAACGAAAAAGTCATTCCGTTTAGAAATCCATCTGGATCTGATACAAAACATTCTGCAGGTGAATCGTGGAGTGTGTAATTTAAGTTGTCCTAAAAAATATATTATTTAGATACTTGGTGTCTCTTTTCTTCATATATCAGTTGAAATTAGAATATTTGGAACATTCCAAAAATTGTACAAGTTGCTTCACGTTACTACCAAGGGAGTGAAAAATATAAAAGGTTCATAAAAGTTTAATTATAATCTACAAATTTTTACAAGATAAATACAGGATAAAGTTTTCTCCTTTAACTAGGGCACAAAAAAAATATATAAAAAGATCTGGGCTGTTCCTCTTAATATCCACCGATCTGGAAAGAAAATTGTGCACTGTACCGCGAAATGTGGCTCTGCATAATGCTGCTGAAACTAGACTTTGCTGTGTAAATTATTGGTTGGAGGATTTTTCTGAGATCTGTGAGCAGGTAACATCAGATGGGGGTCAGACCTGGTGAATGTGGATCGGTGCATTGCAAAGGTCATGCAATAGAGAAGTGCATTGGTTTGATGAAACTGCGGTTTTTTCTTTGACATTTGAGGCTTTTTCTTCTTCATTGCGTCATCCAGTCGACTCAGTAACCCAATACAGTATTCACTGAAGATTGTGTGGTCTTTGGGAAGAGAGTTGTGTCTTTTAATCAAAAATAAATGTAGCGTCACTTCACTTTCAATATCTCGGCATGGAATGTAATGAAATTTTTGTACATATCTATCTTTCGAAAGTTAGTACTCCCGAAATCCCGAAAAACAAAAGCGGCATGACATGGGTGGCATCATTTGGATATCAATCCCGAGACTTAATAATCATACATTTAATCGGTATACATTTTGTATATCAAGCACAAAGACTAAAAGAAACAAAAGGTAAACTCCGTATATACACATATTAATTTTACCAAAAATGACTTAAGCAACCCGATGACAAAAATTATTATTAATATACTGTAAAATTTATATTCGCCGACAATGAAATTAGTCATTCCGAGGAAAAAAAAAATTAACCGTCTGGGATAATAAAAACGGCACTATCAGGAATCTTCTATGGAGCAAAATGTGTTGACAACAAAAACTCTACTAATAGTGGAATACTCATCCAGAACTACGAGAAAATTCGATGTTAATTATAAAAAGACAGTTGTACATTTCAAAGTTAGTTCAGCTTATATTAGTTGAGTTTATATTTCGGTGTGAATTGTTTTCGGAGAAATCAGCTGTTGTAAATAAATAAATAGTGGGATTATTTTTGTGTAAATAGAGTTCTAGAAAGTAAAAGTGAATATCGGTTTTAAATTTAATTTGAACCCACGAAGTTTATTGCAATACTTAAAACATTTTATGTTAAACAGTATTTTCTCTTTCAAATGGCAGCAGCAATAGCCACATTTTAACAATGTAACTATTTGAAGACGCGAGATGTAAAGACCGATATCTAGGATTTTCGGGAAATGTAGCACATAGAGGTTCCGAATCTGGAGCCGTTTCGTGTAATTGTTGTTACCCGTAACTCATAGGTTAGAATGTCACGATGAAATTTTCATGTTAACTTCACCTATTAGAGATATTGACTACTCTCCTCAAGAATGACTCCTCGAAGAGAGTACTTGTTACTATTCTTCAATCCTTTACCTATCTTGGTGTAACCTGTCTCCCCCCTTCATCACTCATGGCTCTGAGACATTGCAATTTCCAGTTTATTTATTATGTAAGTATGTGCACGTGTATAATAATTTAACAATGAATGTACTTCTGAATAATTTAGCGGTTTAAAAATAAATCCTTTTAAGTTAGTTTGTCTCGAGTAATTACTAAATAATATGTAAATAGGTTTTTACCATTATATTCGTTAACACAATATCGCGTATTTCTTACAAAAATCAATACATAAGAAATAAATCTATTTGACAAATATATTACAAATATTTTATTTATAGAGACAAATCTAATTCTCGACAATACAGTTATACTGACTCCATTAGGGAATAAAAATTACAGGTTTTCCTTATAAAGTTATTTCTTTATATGCGACGTTGCCGCATTGATAATAATTTATCTAACATGTATTTTGGATTTTCTTGGTGGTATATGAGTTTTTGGTGTATATTATCTCCACCTAACATACAAGGTGTAAATGAATAATTGGGAAAGACTTCAAGACGTGCTTTCATTTTTTGAAATCTTCAGATTTATTAAGTTTTTTTCTTCTGACTACTAAAGTTTTCGAGATATTTAGTTCAATTTTGGAGCATTAATGTCTCTGGGAACTCTTCATAATAAGATCACAGAAACCGTCATGAAAATCTACAGAGTGGTACTTTTTCTGGGGTCAGGTGTCCCGTGAAAACAAACATTCCTTCTGTGATGCTATATGCTACTATTATTTCAAAATCTTAAAAACAAAATTATACCTAACTTTGTAAAGACAGAGCGGTTGTAGAAGCTAGAAAACGACCTAGCGAAACGTTCCTAAACCAAAATATATTTGATTAAAAAGTAACATGTTGTAAAGCTACGAGGCTAGGTTCCGGGTGAGAACCGCGTCTGAATTTATTATATACTCGACGTTTCGACTCCTGCTTTGGAGCCATTATCAAGATACAAAAGTGAAAAAGAGTTTCAGAGTCTAGCTCAAACTCGGGGCCTCAATCTGCTTACTCCCCAAGAGTCACTATGTAACTGAACTGAATTTGAGTTTGCTCTGCTTCTTTTATTTATAGTTAGCGCTGGGTTAGAAGGGGATGTCACGTGATGAGGCTGTGTTGTGATTGGTTGGGTGTTGGTGGGCGTGTCTGCTTTGTTTAATCTGGCAATTACGGAGGTCCATGCTGTGGGAAGGCGAGAGCTGTCATCGCGTGGGTTTAGACAGAGGGGTCTTTTCTCTATTTCTATAGCTTCCCGAATAGTAGATGCCCTAAGGGAGTTAAGAGATACGATAGTCCTACTGTCCTCGAATCTGATAGAGTGTCCTGTTTGGATATTTTGATGCGTGAGAGCTGAAGTCGGATTTTTTTTGCGAACTGACAAAGAATGTTCATATACTCGATGGTTGACGCTCCTATTTGTACGACCGATGTAGCTTTGTGGGCAATCGCAACATGGAATTTCGTAAACTCCTTGATCCTCGTTAGGTACTTTATCCTTAGGGTTCCCGGTTAAGTTGGCTATAGTTGGACTGGTGTTGAAGACCGTTGAATCGGATTCGATTTCCATTGTAAATTGAATGTTAGAATGTATACCATTGAGGTGTTGTAGAAAGAAGTCTAACGAATCTCTGCCATGAGGCCAAATGACAAAAGTATCATCAACATATCTAAGCCAGCAGGAAGGTTTTAAATTAGACGAGTTTAGGGCCTGGGTTTCTATTTGTTCCATGAAAATGTTAGCAAGCACTGGAGAAAGAGGTGAACCCATCGGGGCCCCACGTACTTGTTTGAACAGAGTGTCTTGAAATGAAAAATATGTGTTAGAAGAACAATGCTGTACCAGTTTGATGATGTCAGAAGAGATATTGTGTTTAGTTTTTAGAATATCTAACGTTTCTGAAGCATCGAAGCTAACCAGGATATCATTTTCTGAAATTCTATAAGCGCCTAACATATCTAGACAGGAAGAAGAGTTCTTTACGTACGAGGATGCTTGTTCGGCTAGAGGTTGAAGGGTTTTGGCTAAGTACCGGGCTAATTCTTGAGTCGGGGATTGTACCGAACTGACAATGGGCCTAAGAGAAATGTCCGGCTTATGAATGTTGGGTAGTCCGTAAATTTTGGGAATTTTAGAAGATTTTTCACGAGGAATGATGGTCTTTTTGACGTCAAGAGGAAGATGTGTTGTGTTGATGATTTCTTTGGTCTTTTTCTCTAAGTAAGTAGTCGGATTATTGTTAATTATTTCGTAGTCTGGAGTGTGGAGTAGAGATTTGATCTTGTGAAAATAGTCCTTAGTGTTGAGAAGAACAGTCGCATTACCTTTGTCTGCAGGAAGAATAGTTATGTCACCATTGTCACGTGTTCTTTTAATACTTGTCTTTCGTTGGAAGTTAGGTTTGATTTTGGTAGCTTTGATGTGCGGAGTACTCTAGGAATGTCTTGACGAGTATCTTCAGCCTCAATATCTGCTAGTTCAATCAAAGCAAGCTACCTCAACTTGCGAAATGATTATTTCATTTGGGATAGTTTTTGGTCACTGCAAAATTGAAACCTTTGGATAGGACGTGTAAACTGGTAGAGTCTAAGGAGAAGTCAGAAAAGTTGTCTGAGGGAGTGAGGTGACAGCAGGTTTTTGTTTCGTCAATCGCAACAACCCCTGAGTACCCCAACCCCATCAGAAACAGACCAACAACACCGGAAAGGCTTCCTTCCGTACATTCGAGGAGTCACTGACAAAATAGCACGAATCCTACACCGACATCAAATAAAGACGGTCTTCAACACCAGTCAAACTATAGCCAACTTAACCGGGAACCCTAAGGATAAAGTACCTAACGAGGATCAAGGAGCTACACAAAGCTACATCGGTTGTACAAATAGGCGCGTCAACCATCGAGTATATGAACATTCTTTGACAGTTCGTCAGTTTCTTCAGCTCTCGTGCATCATAATATCCAAACAGCACACTCTATCAACTTCGACGACAGTAGGACTATCGTATCTCTTAACTCCCTTAGGGCATCTACTATTCGCGAAGCAATAGAAATAGAGAAAAGACCCCTCTGTCTAAATCGACGCCATGACAGTTCTCGCCTTTCCCCAGCATGGACCTCCGTAATTGCCAGAATAAACAAAGAAGACACGCCCACCAACACCCAACCAATCACAACACAGCCTCATCACGTGACATCCCCTTCTAACCCAGCGCTAACTATAACTAAAAGAAGCAGAGCAGACTCAAATTCAGTTCAGTTACCTAGTGACTCTTGGGGAGTAGGCAGATTGAGGCCCCGAGTTCGATCTAGACTCTGAAACTCTTTTTCACTTTTGTCTCTTGAGCCGAAACGTCGAGTATCTAATAAATTCAGACGCAGTTTTCACCCGGAACCTAGCCTTGTTCATATATAATGAATGAAGAAGTATGCACAGGAGTACATCCATTCGTTAATTTGATTCATGTTTGAATCTTGCAGACGTTTCGCCAAGATCTTACTTGACATTATCAATGCGTTGTCAGTAGTAGACTCTATTACGTCTGCAAAATTCAAACGTGAATCAAATTAACGAACGGATGTACTTCCAGATGAATGTTTCTTCACATTTTCCATCCGTGAAACTCTACGTCTAGACTTACGATAAATGTGATATCTTCTGAACAATTCACGGACGGTGGTTCGTCATCAATATTTTCTATATACAAGGTGAAAGTTTTGTGCTGGGGACCAACTTTAAGCTCAATAATATAGCTTCGATGCTGTGTTTCATAATCAAAACTCGATTCGCTAAATAAGGTCCAAGTAGACCCATGATTCTCCCATTTGTAAACGAAACCTGGGTCATTCGATATTTCTGGAGCATAGGCACCTAAAAATATACATCATAACAATAATCAGACTAAGTTGCTAACTATAACTTCTTAACTAAGTTTATTAACTATAAATATGTTTTTCATTATCATTGTGGTATAATGGAGAAGGTAAGGTACATACTTTAAAATTTTAGTTACCATTAAATTTTCGCCCGGGATGCATAATTTGGAAATATCCCAGCATAAGGATTGTGTTACTCGTTATCGTCGAAACAGAAAATTATGTCATCATAAAGCAAAAAGCCATGCAAAAGCCGATTCGAAGTCACAAAATATTGAATAACTTTGCGTATTATCATAACGTTACAATATATATAGCAACAGAATCATAAGCGTATCGAGGGGGGCAACTGCCCCCCTCCACCCTCCGACCTGATAAAACTTGCCATGAGCCATTAAAGCTTTCCATAAAATTGCTGGCTTGCCCCCCTGGCTCAAGAAATTTCTGATTTGTCCCTCTCTGTAGGACATTTTTTTTCGATTTGCCCCCCTCTAGGACAATTTCTCTTCCAATTTTGCCCCTCCCTAAACCAAAAGCTGGGTACGCCCTTGAACAGTATCCTCATGCTATTTGAGGTACTTTTAGGTAGAGAACCTGTTACACTGAACGCCGAAAATATGATTTTAATTATTGTTATTATTGCTTTTTTCAGGTCACTTTTGATTTTGTCATTATGCTAAAGACTCTGTGTACTATTACTTCGCATAGCAATTTCTGACATATCGTTTGCGGAAATTTAATAAAATCACGTAAATTAGTTGCTAGTTAAAACAAAGTAAACTTGTTACGCGTTGATTTAATAAACCTAAACTATGTTTCAAAAAATTGTGATGAAAAAAAGTATTTCACTGTAATCGCGTATCTTGATAAGTGTATTCGATAAGGAATTTCAAGATTCAACAGAAAAAAAGTAAAATTCCTCGGTTATTAGGTTCAACTTATACGTTTTGATGTAATCGTAAAAAAGTTAGTAAGCGTGCCTAAAAACTGACGGAAATGTGTGACATACCAATTTTATGGCAAGGGCTCAATTAAATAATTTTCTTTCAGATATTATTGCAAAATAATGAGATATTATTCATTTTTTATTTAACATTGCAAAAAGATGAATGTTGTCAGCATTTTTATTGTAATTAATCCAACATTTACTCAAAATTAAAATATAGTCAACAGTTGTGTATATCCGAATCAAGTAGGTGTATTTTTATAACCATCTGAACTGCTAGATTCACAATAGGTTATTTGACTAGAATAAGCAAATAATAATATTTCAAATGGAAAACCTGTGGAACCTTTGGTGTGTCACAAATGTAAAAACATAGTTTTGCACCCCTAGTTTGGTTTACTCCTTGAAATTGACAACTTAGAGTTGTTGAAACGGCGTTGAGTGTTTAAAATAAAGGTGCAAAACTTTGTTTTTACATTAATAATATTTCACTATTTTGTAAAAACATTTAATTGTATAAAAAGATTTAATTGAGCCTTTGCCATAAAATTGGTATGACCCGTAACTGCTAGATGACCAAATTCTTATCGCAAAAATTATTAAATTCAGTTATATGTATTCAATAGATAAATATTCGAGATTTCAATCAGTTGAGGGGAGCGCAACTGATGAAGGTTCTCGACTAGTAACAAAATATTGTCCAGTGTTCAATGGATTGTAAAATCTCGAAATAATAGAATCTATACTATCTATGAATTATCCTGAAAAAGTATTTGTTTCTGTGAAAAGTGTCACTTTGATGTATTATTTGTGTTAGTAAATTACCATTGATAAATTTTTGGGATCACATTAAACCTAATAAACTTTAAAAAAATCCAAGTTACTTTTGCCCTTTCTTGCATTCTTCAAATTGGCCTGCAAGACCCTTTCGACTGAATAAAGTTCCATCAGCTATTTTTTTTTGTTAAATCAGCAGAGTATTCAATAACTCCAAGATTAATCAGGATCTGTTTTTTTATAATAATTAATGTTATTAAACACATTTTCGGCCCAATAAATCAACGCGTACGAAATTCATCTTGTTCTTGTAATTAATTGTGTTGCTCTTGAACTATTATATTTTCTTGGGCTTCTTTTCTTGCGTCTATAATTGAACATTGTAAATGGTAGGGGGTGTTACTTGTACTTTTCATTCTTCCTTGGTTCCTTGCTCCTGATTTCAAATTAATTGTTTTCAATTTGTTTGTAATATGTTTGTTTCTTATTGCCTCAGCTTTGGAACATACGCAACTATATGTCTAATTTTATGTGGCTATCTTGGTTTTTCTTTTTTTACAAGTCAACTTCTACACCGGTAAATGAAGCAAATTGAAAGCGTTTATGTACAGAAACTTTAACAGCAAATCAATTATACCACCACTTCATTAAAAGTAATTGGGGGATAAAGACATGATTTCAAATTCTAAGCAGTAAATCGTATAAATAATAAAAACTCACAAAAACATGCATTTTTTCCTTATTATCATTTGATATGAAATGTGATGAAGAGATCATGATGCTCTCAATGGAAAACTTGTAGAGGACCAGAAAACGTTCAGATTGACGGGGTATAAGTCCTAATTGGAGCATTTTTTATCGATCAAAGTCGGACAAGTCATAAGATTATCAAATTGGGAATTACGAATTTTAACAACAACGCCCTGTGGTAAATGTTTATGTATTTTCTTGTAAGTCATTATCTTTCAGTTATTATAAATTTTTAATTGGGAGATACTTACTATCACGAACTGAAACTGAAAATAATGCTCTTTCAAACTTCATCTCATGGTTATTTTCAGGCATAAACAGTTTGTAACCTGCTGCAACTTTTGTTAAGGTTACCACATCATCTCCTTTGGATATTTCAAAAGAATACACTGAAAGTAAATAACAACATTTTGTGAAACTTAATATGTACATTTTGTTCACTCACCATTCCAGAGAAGTTGACAAATAGTGGTCAAAAGCAAGAAGTAGTGCATGGTATCTTGTGGATAAAATAAAAAAAAGAGTTTATATTGTATAAATCCAATTAATATCAAATTATATAATTTATCAGTTGAATGTGCTTCAAAAAATGATAAGGTGTCGATCGAACTGATAGGTGTGCCAGATTTGTTGATCAAGTCATTAAATTATGGAAAATAAATATTATAAAGTATTTATCTTCAGTTTGATTTAACGATTATCTCGAATTTGGGAGTAATATTTATTAAGTTGATAACTGATAAGTTGAACTTTTACT
The DNA here is from genome assembly GCA_034190945.1 of Octodonta nipae. Classification (NCBI taxonomy): domain Eukaryota; kingdom Metazoa; phylum Arthropoda; class Insecta; order Coleoptera; family Chrysomelidae; genus Octodonta; species Octodonta nipae. The sequence goes on from CM067216.1 coordinate 183,595,868, forward strand.
ACAATATTATAAATCACCAAAATTACCATCACACTTTGATTTCTTGAGCACAATAAAGCGATAAAGAAATTTTTTGAACAATAAGATATGTTAGAGTCGCCTTATATTTTAATTTTGGAGAACGTACAGAAATTTTTAATCGACTTCAAAAGTAAAGAAGTTCTCAATTCGTCTAAAACTTTTTTAAAAATTTATGGAAAAGAAACCCTTAACTTCAGTGCTTCTCCGTCTGACAGCCTATTTTCTCTGCAACTATTAGACCGAAAGCTGAAAATAATGTATCAATACACAGTTTGGTGTTCCGATCTGGAGTAAAACCCAGAAATAAAAAACCTGATTTTGGGAATACTTGGAGGAGAGGAATTTTACAAAAAAACCTCATACCCGAAATCACTGAGCCTAATTTAAAAAAATAGGACATTTTAGGCCTCACATGCGATTGTTAAATTGAATATTAAATGAAAATAAAAAAATCATTCTCGAAGTGTTACATAAATGAATGGGCTTCATAAAAAATCGAAATTGCAGCAAGTTCTACAACAGCCAACTAGATGGCAGTAGTTAATAGACGAATTTGTATTTAGTCTAGAACAGTGATAAAAAGACAACAAACGGGAAAATTCAACTTAACGAATTGTATTGTCATCGGCACTTGACACGTGTGCCAATTTTTAACTTAATTGGACTTCTTTAAGTTTGTGATAATTCCGTTGAAAGTTACATAGATTCATACATACGTACACATCGACCTAATAAAAGCGTATTAATAATTATTGATTCCCCAACGTGCTTGACTGTTTTCTATTTATTTATTTCAAGTCAATTCTTTTTTAAGAAATAAATTGTTAATAAAATTGTTTTTTTAAAGATTTTAAAAGGAGGAATGAAAGAAATGTTTGTTGTTGGTAGGCGAGAAGAGATAAAACCAATATTTTTCAGATTAGTCAAACGGTCCTAGAAAAAGATCTAAATAAAACGTAAGTTTGAATTTGTATACATTTTGTGCGTGGCATTCAAAAACACGTTCTTGTTCAACTTTACATGGGGAATGCATCTAAATTACAGTAAAAGGTACAACAAATTATATTCTAATCAGATGCCAACAAAAAAGACAAATTTTAGAACATTACAATTAAAGAAAATGCTTCCGGTTCTCGGTCTTTTACATACATAGTTAAATGAAAAAAAAACTAGCAGTAATTCATTTTGCTGTCATTTTTGGGGAGATATTCATGTAACTACGAGTATAAAAATTTTAAGCAGCACGTTTTTGCTCTAGTTTCCATATTTTTCGCACAATTTTATTATTTTCTGACGAGCAATTTTATCTCTTTGAAATATTATTGAAATTATTAACTCAAGGTTCTATTTTCCATTATTATTATGACCACATTTTGGTTGGTTCTGTGAATTTTTCTTAATAACTGTAGATATAATGTAATACTTGGTAAGTTAATCGTATTAATACACATTCGAAGGTAGATAATGTATTCTTTTTGGTAAAAACAATAAAACTCAAGGAATTTTGTCTACTTTCTAGTTTCAGAGTTACTTTTTTAAATAAAAGTTTATTGGATGTAATACGCAACATTTACTGTAGTCTTTTCTTAGTGCGCGATGTAACTATTTTATTTTTCTGTACCCGGCAAAGAAAAATACATTTTTAGGGCAATTTTCAGTATACCTATTACAAAAGGCAAAAATGCAGTTATTATTTCGCCTAACGAGCGTACTTGTGTCAGTTATTCGGAGTGTAACATCAAAAGAAACAGTACAAAGAACGATACTATATAGAATTTCATTTTCTGTTAGATCTTGGAAATGAAGGTGACATCTGACAAACAATATCAACTTGCTCTCTCTCTGTGATATATGTTTTTATTCAGGTTAGTTCAATTTCATGAATTTGAGCTATATAACAGAATAATAACATATTGATCCATACCTAGATTGCTCAATAAATACATTAAGAAATTACTTAAAAAAAAATGTATTAGATCAATCAGTTAGATTGGTAACTGTGATAATAAAACTGTTGAGCAAGTGTTACTAATTCGAATCAAACTCCTTCAGTTTATTAAATTATTCCTTTCCTGCCTCTTGTCTAGGATTATATAACTTTGACCCTCGGTTTATTAGTCCAGAATCTTCTATTTACTGTAATCAATTAATATGTTTCCATTTTTACACAGCGCTTCAGGAAGGGGGCCTTCCGTTGGCTGGATCCTCCACTGCTTCTAATATTATGCTTGCCAGCATGGGCGTACCGAGGTGGGCAGTCCCCTCCCATCTGAAAAACCTGCCGTGGGCCTTAAAAGCTTTCCAGAAATTGGCTGACTTGCCCCCCCTGGGCCAAAATTTTTTCTGATATGCTCCAATTTTGTTTCCGATTTTCCCCTCCCTAAATCAAAGCTGGGTACGCCCTTGCTTGCCACATAAAAATGAATTTAGTATTGTTGGTATATAAACTGTAGTTATAATGACATTTAAGCCTTCTTGTTGTTGTAGTCAATTATATGACTTAGTCTTCACAAAAACCTGTGGACAGTAAATTTAAAATAGGTTCCATTGTTTGAGTGTAAATACAATGACTCGGGTTTGGTACCTTACGTTTAAAAAAAACGTTTTGGTCAAAAATACGGAAAAATCAACTTTATTAAAGATGAAGACGCGAGATGTAAGACCGACATCTAGGATTTTCTCGCGTCTTCAAATTTAACGAAATGCAACAAATGCATAAAGAAGTGTTCGAGAGGACATTCAATTGTGGGAAGCGCAACTGATGAAGGTTCCCTAACCAGAAACAATATGTATTATATTGATATATAATATATATTGTCTTGCGTACAAAGGAAAGACACCTCGAAGAGAGTATTTATTAAAGATGACTCAAATTCTGCACATATACCTATAATAAAATTAGAAACAAATTATTAAAGTAAATTTCCTCGAAATTCGGTCAAAACTGCAATTTTTTGAAAAAATGTCAATTTTGGCAGCTATGAAACACAGCTTGCAGAGAATTGTCGGCATCATTTTTGTTAAAATTCTAAGCTCAAAGTGGTGGCTAAGTCAAATTTTACCAAGGTCTATTAATAAAAAAGTTTCCCCAAAATTGAGGACTTCAGTGGTGTGTGTGTGTGTATAAATATATATAGTCACTGACCGTAAATAAGAGGTATTAACTCCGAAATCCTTAGGACTGAACCAATTTTCATGAAAACTTCTATACAGGCTCCCCCTTATGACTACTAAGACTGTAGATGTAGGCTTTGCTAATCTTTAAATATGAACTAAATGTTATTGTTACAACACCTTAAAACCACCCATTGTGAAAAATTGTAAAAATTTATTTATGACTCATAAGGCTGTAATCAAATTAATTTTGAGGAGTTATTTTTTAAATTAGACTTCAAACATATTTGATATAATCAGTATCACCAGCACTACTACTTATACTTTGGTTGTCCATAACACTATAAGAATAAATGAGTTGATGATTAATTTGACTTCAAATTATATTTGCCAAAGAAGAATTGAAAATCGAATATCTATTTTTGAAATTCTTAGCAGCAATTTCTAATATACTTAAGTAAACGGAATTCAACAAATACGAGGAAGCGGTAAAATAAACAATTAATAAGCTAGAAATAGTTTTATTTGTTTTTTAAATGTTAATTTCTAACTATTCTTCAACAAAAAATTTAATAGGATTATCAACAGTAACGAAAATGTGAATTTTTAAAAATCATTCACCATATTTCTTTAATATTGACAGTGCAAAATTAAATTTCTGCCAATACAAATTTTAGAAATTTAAGATATTAAACTACAAAATTTGTTATTTTTACTTTTGTTGTGATATCTTTATACACTTCACTTATTGTTTCTATTATATTTGTGTCAATCGGTGATTATATAGTACTTTCCAAATTTTGTTAATTAGTAATACAATCATATGTTTTAGTCATATCTACAAATAGAAGATTATCTTCTCTATTAATGGTAGTTTTCTTTTCTCTTAGTTGATTTAAACTGAAAATATTACCTATGCATGTTCTTTCAGCTTTAAATTCTGACTGCTGTTCGAATTCAAATAGTGTGTATCATTTTCGATAATATTTCGAAGTAGTTTCCATGTAAAACTGTTAAAGCTAGCTGCACCTATATTTCTACGGTTCTCCCATTGATCTTCCCTGGCTTTTTCGGTATAGATAGTATCCATGATATCTGCCATTCTTCTAGTGCCGTTTCTTTCTTTCGACGGAATACTGTTGGAGATCTTGATGTTCCTACATCTATTAAAGGTAATGGTTTGGTGATGTGCCGATTTCTGGTTCATACTTTCCAGAACTCTATAGATCGAATTTCACCAAAGTGTGTATTAATTTCTGACTAGTTTTTTCCACATTTCTCATTTGCCCTGTCCTATTGCTCGTTTATAATTGACCTGTTTTTTTTACACTAATTTATTTTTTTTATATTTATTGTGTTTCAAGCATTTTTCCATTGCCTTTTATTTATTTTGCTTTTTTTTTCGCCTGTATTCTCGTTCCATGGAAATTTAGTGCTGCTGGGTGAATCAGAGGCGGATTCAGACACGTGGTTCCGGGGGGATTTCATGCTTCAGGAGGGGGGATCCTGTACTAAATTTACCTAAATATAATTTTATGTCCATATTTCTTGGATTATTACATTAAAAATAGTCGTTGTAAGGTGTAAACCCATAGAAGTGACTCTCTTCAATGCACTTGGAGTGAAGCTGACCTCGTTTTAATAATAAATTTACTAACTTTGAGGCCCCATTGCCCCCTACTCCTTGATCCGCCCATGGAGTGAATTACATTTCGGATTTGCGAGTAAATTTCGCTGGTTTCATTACACACATTTTTCATACTGTCAATTGTAACGTTTTCTGTATTACTTCTTATATACTTACTGACAAAGATATGGCAACACCTAGAATGCAATTTATTGAAAAACCCAGAAGGAGATGTTTACATTTAATATTGTTTTGCTAAAACATAGATGCCATAGTAAGGAATAAATGATTAAAATATGAATAAAAAATACCAAAGAGTTTAAATTTGTTTTATTATTAAGTTTGTTAACAATGTGATAGTCCACCGCGGTTATCTATACACTCCCCAACACGTCTTGACATGTATTCAATAAGCTGGTCTATTTCTTTTTAAGGAAGACTATCCCAAGCTACCTGCATTTTATGTCTTAGAACTTTCAAAGTCCGTGAGGGCTGGCATCAATTTCCGAGCCTTCTACCCATCATATCTGAAATATGTTGTATGGGCGAAAGATCGGGGATCTAGGCGGTCATGACAACAGATTCACATGGGTGTCTTTAAATTAGTTTAAACTAGTTCGAGAAACATGAGGCCGGGCATTATCTTGTTGATATATGAGAATCATGATCTGATTAACGTAAGGGAGTATAACCATAAAGCCCACGGTGTACATGTCGCTCAACATCAAATTGAGGTTGACGTCTTCTAACACTTCTTTGACCATCATGAAATAGGGAATTTGGTTGACTTTTTCCTCTCTCTATGATCTGTAGTCGTTGTTAACGATCTGTGGTCGTTGCCGTCGATGCTTAGCGGTCAAAGGTATCACAAGATGGAGTCTATAATGTTGCAGTCCAAAAACCTCATACGGCGGTAAAGCGTGCGGACTCTTACAAGATGGCCTTGTTCTTGTAACCACTCATCAGCCAAATTTAGAGTTCTGGAAAATCAGTCTCTAAAGGCTATAAGTCGTAGACGTCGATCTTGAACGTGATTTGTGCCCCTTTGACGTTCGGTCGGTGTCTACTCTTCTCCGATTTTGGGTATTATCAAACAACGTTTGACAACATCTCATAACAGTAGTTGGATTTCTGTTCGTCCGTTTAGCGATTTCTCGAAATGAAAAACGTAAACCAATAATTCGACCTCTTTCGAATTCACTTTAATGGCTATACATTCGGCGTACACGTACTCCAGAAATTTTAACATGACTTATTATCGATTTTGGAACCCTTCAAATAGATTGTTTTTTTTTGTTATATTTAAAAAATGCACAGAACTATATTAATTGATAAAAAAAGTTGACACCAAATTTTAATCATTTACTTCTTATTCTAGCATCTATGTTTTACTAAAACAATATCAAATTTAAACATTTTCTTCTGGGTGTTGCGATTTCTTTGTTTTTGATTTCTCGGTGTGTATTTTTCTTAACATATAGGTACAGTAGATTTCTCGAATCTTTATTGTTAGTAAATATATGAATACATTAGTAGCTACCTGTAATTCTCTGTTTACATATTTTACACACTGGGTCTTTGGCCGTCTGCATTACTTGTGCTTTAGCAAACTTGTCCACAATTTCATCTCCGTTTTCCTTATCAAAAATGCTGTTAATTTCTCCTTGAAGACCAATTTTAGCAATAAATTCAACAGTAACACCTTGGAATTGACCTTTTTTTTCATCCAGGCTCCTTCGTTTGATGTGAATGTTCTTATATTCACCAGTTTGTGTCCTCGCATTAGTAGAGTTAGGTTAGAATTTGTCTGTTACTTGTTCCTAATTTGTAGTTTTTTTTTTCGATTTTGTTATTTATAAGAATTGCCATTGCTTTGTTTCTTCTCTGATGTTTAAGGACGCCCGCTATATATGTATAAAATCGTCTACGTCCTTCTTGTATGTCTCGTTTCAAACTGCTTTTTTATGTTTAATTCTTGGAACGATGTTATTTATTTTATTTCATCACACTTGAATGTGCCATGTATTGTCGTTGTACCTGTAAAACCTCCGTTTTACGTGACGTACGACTGGATGTTTTACAAATATGGAGTTTTTATAAGTAAGACCCATTGCCCTAACCTTCATCCTGAAGGACCTAACATTTTTTTCTGACACAATATTCCTTGTTACTTTTCTATGGCTCTTCCGTTCTTTCGACCTTTGAGGTGATTTTTTAATGCCGGTTTTATTATATTGACCCAACAGTGACCAACATAGTGAAATGCTACGTTACAAAAATCTAATACAGAAATAGACAATTCGCGTTGAGGCTACTTAAATCATTTACAAGCTTTTGATTATTTTTTTCAGCCCCTTACGCTCAATTATTGTACCGATCAGATTCATAACGAACACGCCAAATTTTTCTAAATGCTAATTTTCCACCGCCTAATTTCCCCAAGGACTTCACCTTACCCTTAAACTTCTCCCTTTTATAAATATTATATGCGATATAGATAAAAACAATGGGAGTCATGTTATGCTAAACGCAAGAAAAGCGGGGAGATAAGACAAATGTTACATTAACTTTCGGAAATTTCACCTACACGAACATGCTTCATTTTTAAGGAATTCTATTCGATATATTTCAGGGAAAAATCTGGGATCAGAATTGGATTTAGATTCTGACTTTGGAAAATTATATTATTGGTTGGCGGCTAATAATTTTTCTATTTCATAGCCTTTCCAATTCTGTGATAATACTTTTTAATTTTTAATAGTCTTTTTTTGTCATGAATTGATATAATTTTTTAGTTTTCGTTAACTGTTAATAAAATAGTGTTGTCATTTATCTTGACACAATTGTCACTCAGATCCTAGCCCGGATTACTCCTTTATTAACCGACTTCCAAAAAGGAGGAGGTTATCAATTCGTCGCGTATTTTTTTTGTTTTTTTTTTGTATGTATGTTACCTGATTTCTTATCCTGTGGTGAATCGTTTTGAATGAATATGCTCTTGTTTAATAGACTATATATCCGGATTGGTGAAACTTCAAATTTTGGAAAAGAATTCTATTTTTAAAGTGATGAAATTTGTGAATGAACACATGCGTGCATGGAAATCGACCAATATCCCTAACATATTGGTCGATTTTGCAAAAACTCCTTATGAATGTGTATAGTTGTTTAACGTTTAATCTATTAAGGAAGATCCCTAGGTGATCTTATATACTTTTCTGCGAGGTGCAACTTGCAGTTTTGCAGAAAATCGCCGAAAATTCCAATATTCTTATCAAAAATTTCATAGAAGTGACGTAACGGACATTTCCTCATAAATATTTTAATTCCAACGTAATAGTGCGGGAATTGTAGGCACTGGAAGTTTTAATTGCAAATCTGAACATTTTCCATGTACATCTCAAGCCTATAGGTAGTACAGCATAGTATTTTCGGCTCTATAAATCAATGAGTACCAAGCTCGTTTTATTTATATACCAGACAAATACCTATTTAAATGAAAATTTTTCCATTTTGCGAAGACGGTGCTTTTGGTTGTCACATTCTCCCGGCTTAATAGAAAATTCAGTGACAACACATGTCAAACTCTAAACGGGTATTTGGTGCGTTTATACACAGGGTGTTTAGTTATAGCAAACAAAATCACAAAGCTAAGTGATAGAAGGAGTTGCATTTATATGATAATTGAAATATAGGGCGGAGTAGAATGATAGTGGTCCATAGGCAGCCGTATATATAGGATGGTTGGAATATAGGGTGGAGTCGAAGTTTGGTGGTATAAAAATGTTGGAAAAAATGTGAAATTAAAATTATATAGGGTGATTAAAAACTGTTATATGATGTGGACGTAAACAAATCATAAACAGGATGGTTGAAATATATTCTGGAGTTGAATTATATTTATACAGTGTGATTAAAAAATTATTTATTTTATAGCCCTTAAGAAGTTGCATAAAGTGTGGAGAGGACTTAATGTTACACAGGGCGATAATATAAAATGTTAAAAATGAAATAATTTATGGGGTAGCCCACAAGAAGTTATATACTATGGTTGAAATATAGGTGGGATTTGACTCCGTAAATATGGGATTGATTCGGGACCAAGCAACAATCAAGTTTGAAGAAGTAGTAGATAAGTACGCAATGAAGGATTTTAAATATGCTTGGCCGACTTCAAAAATATACTAGATTGGTAAGTAATTAATTTGTACAGAATGCACCTTTTAATGTTTACATCTCCTTCTCTTCTCTCTCCTTCCTGGGTAGGTACCTAACAACATTGAATGTGTTATTTATTTGCTAGAGTTGTATTTTGTTATAATAATTTTTAGCTTTTTAGTTATAGGTGAAAGTCTGTTATATATATTTTTAAATGTTTTATTTTAAAGATTGAATACTAATTTAGACAACTGCCAGTTGGACTCGCATCTTAATTTTCACCAATACCTATAATTTAATTTTATAATTTGCACCTAAATTAAACTTGTTTTATTGCAAACTTCATGCATAGTTGATTTGCAAGTAGAAGGGGAAATGAGTTAATAGTATTTTAGATTTATAAAAAATATACATTTGTATTTTTCATGAAGAGTTCTTTCATGTGGGTAATTTTACGAACACCCCAATTCGTTTAAGACGTCCACGCCGATGGGTGAATTAACACATATGCGACTCCTTTTTCTAAACATATTTATTTAGTTGAGAGTTATATTAAACGACATAACTGAACATACTAAACCGAATTACTAACTACAGGGAATAAAACTCCCAACAATAAAACTCCCTAACGCAAGCATTAAATGAGTAACATTATTCAGATACTTAGGAAATGGGGGATTAATTGTTTTCTGATTTGTATTTTTTTTTTGATTTTTTGGGAGTAACACCACAATTGCCTGGAAAGTCTATGTATTTCAAATAGTCCAAACGTTTCAGGGTCTAAAACAGACCCCTCTTTCAATGGAAATAAAACAATATAACTGGACGGGAAAAAATTAAAAGGTTCGCATTGACAAATTTAGTAAATTCACAATTTGATAAACAATGTCAAAATTCGGCTGATTTTTCATCAATCATAGGAAAGGGATTTATATACAGAGAGTAAGAATGGCGCAGTTGCATATCCGGGACGATGTTAACAATTTTGTAATATTAGATATCCGATAAGGAACTTAACATTATTTAAGTTTATTGTTGCAAAAGTTATCTGACTCTTTAATCTTGAAGGATTATTGCATAATAGTCAAAAAGTGTAGGTCACAAATTTTTATTTCTTATTTAATTATAAGGAGTGTTTAAAACTACAATTTTTATTTTTAATGGTATAGTGTTAAGAGCTCAGCGATTTTGACGGTCGAGATACGAGGTTGGTATAAAGAGATTTAGAGTAAAAGTGCACAAAAAATTCTTCGTTAAAAGAAATGACCAGATTAATGTAATTTGGGACCGACTTAAGGTCCACTTGCTTTGTTCTGAAGGCTATTATGATACATAAATGAAAAATTATCTTTAAGTCTTCGAGTTCTTCCATATGTCGTTCAAGCAATTAACTGGAATTAAGTAATACATACACAATTACCAATCGGTACCAATCTGATTTTCGGTCGGACGGTATTAATCAGTTATTTTAAAAAGTAGAATATAAAAACAAAAAACTAAAACGTTCTACAAAATTGCTGTTTGATCAGTTTCTCTTGCGAATTGGTTATTTTCAAACTTATTTTGAAGTAAAAGTTATGAATATAATAACCCAGACAAAACATACATTTCTTGTACAATAATTATGAAGAAAAACACATGAATTTAAATTCCTAGAATTTCACAATATACTGTGAATTCGCCTAATCTGGTTCGTATTCCTATTAACGTAGTTTTGTTTGCATATCACAATTTTTATTAGAACTCTAGATTCTGTAATTTCTTAAGGATTATTTTGCTGTAGATGTGGACAATAGGAAGACATAATATCCTCACTTCACATTGTAACAACACAGGATTGTAACTCTAATAGGATGTATAGTTTGTCAATCCGTTTGATTCTTATTCCTTGGAATTACATTACATTACAATTACAGAGTATATATTATTGTTCGCAATATCACCATTGCCAGATAAAATATAATGATAAAATTTTAATTTTCTACAAACTTTTCTCTTTGTGCATACATATGTGAATGCCTATATTGCTAAAAATGTAATGTAGGACGTAAATTGAATTTATGATTATCTGTAGACATATCTTACGGTCGTCTAACAATTATAACAGAAAAAGACATTTTATTAAACGAATTTCCAAAATGAGAAGCACTTGATACAGATTTAATTAGAAGACGTTGTAAATTGAAGCAATCCATCACGACGAAGTAGATGGAATTTCAGCGTCAACTTAAGTACGACGTCTTTTAAAAATTAAATCCTCACGGTGTTCACAAAGAAGGACGCGCGTAAAAAAAGAATGACAGCTTTAAGCCTACCCATGGAAACCGCACCCTCGATTAAACTGGAGTTTCATACACTTTCATGTACTCTATACTTTTTAATTTTCCTCTCTCCCGTCGGCTTTCTCTGGGGAAACGAGTGCCGCCAAAAGAAGTGAATTTGAAAAAAACTCAGCGAGTGTATGAGCTTACACTTTCGTTGATTAGTTAATAAAAATTAATTGTTCCCTAAAAATGAGACTTCTTTAATAAAATTCTATTTTTTAGTTGAGGGATGTTTAAAATAAAAGAAAATAGTAACATGTTTCTAAAGTAAGGCTACTGTTAAAATGTAATAATTTAACTAGTAGGTAGTGTTTAAAGTTTTTGACTAACATTACGGAGTGTCCCATCATGTTTAAATCCAAATATGTATTTGGGAAACGGTCACCATATGGAATTTTATAAAGAGTACTCTTTTATGTAAAAATGAATGTCGAATAAATTTATAAAAAACTTTGACCTAAATTATAACTCAAAAAAGTTATAATTACAACTCTAATAATCATGCAACTAACGCCCTATTTGAGTGTCAGAATGAAGTGTTCGGGTGTTAAAATATTCTTAGCAAATTTTATTACAGTGGTGCTAGTAGTGTCCAAGTAATTGTGAAAAATATAGCAACAGATTCTGTGGGTTGAAATCATCAGATTTACACAAATATTCACTTTCACTTTCAACCTCTTTATTTTAAAAAAATAATTCCACTCTTTACAAACATTATGAGTAATACTGTTACGAGTATTCGTCCGACAGCTGGTGCAATCGGCCATCAACCAATTGGTGGAAGGAACATTATTCCGATAAATTCTGGGAATCCGAAATGTTTGTCTCTCAATAGGCGGACCGCTGCCGTTACTGGGAATTCCCTTAAAGCTTCCAGAACATGAAAGAGTTTCCCGATGGTTCGTGGACGTACCAGACAATTCCGAGATAAATATATAAAAGGAACAGCTGGCGATAGGAGGCATTCAGTTTTCGACGGTCGCATTGAACAGTAAAGATAAAATGTAAATAGTAGTTTCTGTGAATATAAATTGTGTAAAAGTAGTGGAAATAAATTAGAGTGAGTTGGACTGTGTTTTTAAATAAATCCAAGAACTGAACTGAACCCGAGTGTGAAAATAAAAAACATTACAATACTATTGGAAACAGCTGATCGCTTTTCTCCGTCGATTTAATCACGAGAATATAAACTAAACTACTCAACTTGTTCTTTAAATAGCGAGCGCCGAACTTATCCTATTCCCATGATTATTTCTTTGTTGTCGGAGCGTTTTCAGGAACCTTCTCGAGGCCTCCTTTTTTTGTACCCATCGAAATTTCGGGAGAGTGATGGTTACTTTTTATAATTATTTCAGCTTATTTCAGCTGGTTATATGTTTACGTTGTTTTTATCGGAATGATTAATTTAGAATGTTTCATAATTTTTTCACTTTAGCGGCGTAAAATAAATTTTATAATAAACCCCAAGGATAATACATAAAGAATTGCTGGATCGATGAACATTTTTCCGAGAGCGGACGTCACAGAGTGGTTGCTATTGTTTCCACCGTAATAATAATGTGATACGTCACAAGATGTAGTGTTACTACTGGGTGAATTACTTCGAAGACGTCAGAGCTTGGTGTCGTAAATGTGCCACCTGTGCAGCCAGTAAGGGCCCGAAGACCCCGACCAAGGGCAGAATGCAGCAGTACAATGTGGGCGTCCCATTTGAGAGAATTGCCATCGATGTCGCAGGTCTGTTCCCCGAGTCTGAGAGGGGGAACAAATACATTCTGGTCGCAATGGATTACTTCAGCAAATGGTCTAAGGCATATGCGATACCCAACCAAGAGGCAACCACGGTAGCGACGGTGCTAGTAGAACAACTATTCAGCAGGTTTGTGGTCCCGATGGAATTACATTCAGACCAGGGGCGTAACTTCGAATCGAATGTATTCCAGAAGGTCTGCACGATGTTGGGGATCAGGAAAACGAGAACAACATCATTACACCCACAGTCAGACAGAAAGGTCGGAAGATTCAACAGGACCTTGGAACAAATCTATCCAAGGTCGTCAGCAACAACCAGCGTGATTGGGATGAGCATATTCCCCTATTCCTGTTGGCATATCGCTCTGCTGTACATAATAGTACAGGCCTAACCCCCGCCAGGGTCCTATTCGGAAAGGAATTGCGATTACCTTGCGATTTGGCATTTGGCTCCCCCGAAGAACCTCCCCAAGACATCGACGATTATTCCGAGCAGCTCCGACATAACATGCTGGCAATACACGAATTAGCCCGACCTCAAGGCCAATTCAGTCGGGTACCAGGTTCCAGGGACAAAGTCTGACTGTACAACCCCCAACGGAGCAAGGGTAAATCCCCAAAGCTTACACCCGCCTGGGATAGTCCATACGAGGTGGTCAAGAGGCTTAATGACGTCGTCTACCGGATCCGTCGAAACCCCAAGGCTAAATTGAAGGTGGTTCATTTAGATCGACTCGCTTACTGCCATGGAGAGGATGTTTCTAATCGGGACGATCAGAATTAAAGGGGGGGGGCAGTGTTAACATTTCGTAACACTGCCCCCCCCCCTTTAATTCTGATCGTTTCATTTCAGTACGACAACAATCGCTTGGAGATAAAAAAATGGTTCTCGAAATGACTCGACAGCTGTAGTAATATTGATCTAGGAATCCTTTATGTACTTTCTTGAGTACACCCCACATGTTTGGTTATTCTACCTGTCCTATCATGCACGCCACGTTTTTTGAAACCCCTGTATTTAATTTAATAAATTTTAACTTATTAAAGTAGTTTGTTGATTTGATTTGTAACGACAAATATTGTTTTATGGCCATACGATATGTTGATTGATGAGAATCTAAAGTTTAAATAACATATAAGGAACAACTTGCTAGAAGAGCTAAAAACTTTTGCTATAACTTCTACACTCTGCGTAATATGCTGCAGAAATAGATTATGTTTTTTTGTTTATAACTGCTTATTAGCCTCAGCATGTAAAACACGTCAATATTAGTGTGACGAGAATTCATCCGATAATTCGTGGAAGCGGCATTCATCCTATATTTGGCGTATCCGAAATGTTGTTCGTTTGGCGCATCGAGGTTGGCAGCTTGCTTTGATGAAGTTCTCGAAGCAGTCTAGTCCATGAAGGAAAACTCTCGGGTGCTTTTTGCCATTCTGGAGAATTAAGAAAAGAAATATATGAATACGGAGAGCTGACGGAAGCATGGGATTCAGTATTCGATTGTCATATAGTGAAGATAAATTGTAAATAGTTCTGTGAATATAAATTGCGTTAAAGTAGTGGAAATAAATTATGGTGAGATGGACTGTGTTTGTAAATAAATCCAAGAACTAAACTGAACCCGATTCTGAAAATAAAAACATTAAATTAGAATGAGATTAATATTAAATAATGTTGAACGTAAGAGATTAAAAAAGCATTACGCAATTACTGGCTAGAAAACAACTAAGCTAAGCTACCAGGAGCAGCTAAAAAAATCTTTACATTGTTATTAACAACTATCTAAATATTAATTATTTTCCGTATATTGTTAGATAGTTTGGTTTTTATTTTTGATAATTGTGGAAAAACTAGTTTATGTTAAGAACTTGCAAATACGGACTTCTTTAATGATATCTTGATTTTGCTCGACTGTCAAAGCCTTAAAACCAACAATATTAAATGATATTAGTTTATACAACTAAAAATGACCAACTAATAAAGAATTTTGCTACTCTGTCAACGTCAACAATTAACACTCTATTCCACTGTAGTAAAAGAAAAAACAACTGTAGATTCCTATGCGATATGAGTACTTTTTATACATAGTGTTATCACTACCACACAAATTCAGTTAATGTTTCAGCTACCATGTGATAGATGGAGACGCAGACTGGTAAGTTAGATTCAAATAAAATTATGTGAAATAGATTAGAATTGCTGAGCAGAGTTTTGACACATCTGTCTATACCCATAGATTATAACTATGTTTGTAAATGTCATAGGATGACCATTCATCTCGAATTTTCCGGGGCAGGCCCGAATTAAAGCCGAGTGTCCCACATTAATATTATCCCGAATTAGATAATTTCTCATAGCAACCATAAATTCGGAAATTGCATTCGCACCTAAACCGCATTTACAAAACATTAAGTCACTGTAAATACAACTCTATACCATACATGAAATTGCAGTATCCATTAGATCAATGGGAAACCAATATTTAATTTTGGAGTTTTATACAGAAAGTGCCACTTAAATTAACCATAGATTTGATTTTAATATTGAGAACCTGAAATTTGAAATTAATAAATGCTGTTGTTACTTTGTACAATAAAAATGACACCAACATACAACGGGCAAACATTCTGGAAATTTAGCCCAAACGTAACGTCATGTTAACTTTATTTGATGAATGGAGGTTTAAAGGCAAAATTAATGCTGAATGGTATTCATATTTCTGTTCTTTTTGTATTTCTAGTTATTTTCATATATTTTTTTTTGTTACGCATTATCCACATTCTATACTTATAATAAAACTGTAAAAAGACCGTGTCTGTGCATTAAATATATTTTTTTAAATTTTATTAGTAGTGTTAACAGTTATCCGTTTAGAGTATAAATCAAGAATATTTGGAATTTTGGTCTGTTTGTCTGTCTATCTGAGCAAACATCACTCAAAAACTAACTACAGAATGGATTTTGCTATAATTTGGTGGGTAAGTACTTTAGTTTCTCTATTTATGTATCTGAGACTTTTTATTGTGAGAAAGTATCTCATTTCGGACTTACTTTAGAGGAGCAATTTTGGGAAAATCATCAGTTATCATCCCCCTTATATTCAAGCCACTGAGCCTAAAATATTGAAAACATTAGGGCATATGTATGGCAAATTAGACATTAATTAAATATAAATTATTTTTTTCATTAGCAAATGAAGAGGGTCTTGGGGTCATTAGACATTTAAAAGAAGAATGCATCATGAAATAGATTATTTCATGATGGGAAATACAAAAAAATATCTACAAAAAATTAAAATGTATCTAGTTTAAAAGGTACTAAGGAAAATGACATTAAATGACCCATTGACCTCTCTTTATCTACTGAGCTTAAATTTATGTAAAAGAATAGACTGTATGAGATTTCAATCACACTTTACAGGAAACCTAAGTAGAAATCTTAATGATAGTTTTGGTGAACAAATTTGAGATTTAAGGTTCCAAGCTAAAATCGTATTATTAATTAGACATTTAATTGAAAAATTAAAAAAAGGCTGGTCACGAGAAATATGATATATGTATAGCTTTATATATATTTTATAATTTTAAAGTATATGGTTTAAACGATACTAATAAAGGTAATCGTATAAAAAATGCACCTCTTTATTGATTATATTATAATTATCAGAAGGAAATATAAGGCATTTATTGCTTGCAGAAAAATATAGGAAAACGATAATCATATGGGTATTTTGGAGAGCTAAACTAGAAATAATATTGTATAACATAACACGTTTATAAGTAATCTCGAAAGTGGTATGGAACCTTTAGTACGCTAGTCCAACTCGAACTTCACCAAATTAGGAGATCGTGATGGTCACTCCAGTTTTCTATGCCAGATTCCTGTACGAAAGCCATTGTGTCACCACCAGTATTAGTTCGTCGTTATTTTGTTTTGAACGATTATATTTGGTGCTTTATTAATATACCAACGCGTCATCAGATAACCTTTGTGACGAGCCTTATGATGTGGTGTCAGAGGTAGCGTCAACAGGGTAAGCCCCAGCTCCACTCAAAGCAATCTTCGATTAACTGTCATCTATCCTGTAGCTGCACCTAGATCATTTCTTATTTGAGCCATAGACGGGACAGTCTATTTTAGAGTGTAGGGAATCTGACAAGACTAAAGTCACGGGCTTATAATAGCCTAGAACATCCAGACCTGCACGTTGAGCTGTTTCGTAGCTTGTCGTTTATGGTGTAGTTACTAATTAGTTTCAAAAAGTAACTTGTGTAAAATGTTTTGACGTTATTAAAAAAGTGTAATTTACACTTTTCAAAGTTTTCTTTAATCTCGTATACTGAACGATAAAATACATATAAACATGGAGAGTGAATAAACGTTTCATAGCGGTTGGGGTAACAAGTTAGTAAGAACCAAACAGCATGTAGAAAAAAAAACTGTGATCTTAAGGTTTGATCACAGGATATAGAATTATGGAAGCTATATCTTACATATGTTAAAGAAAGACAAGCATCTCTTCTTAGGTATGAGGAGAAAATGACACAAGCTTACGATTTCGCTTTAGTCAAATATGACTTGGACATTCACTCATATTCTAGTTGGAATGTTTTAAAACGCCTGGAAGCTTTGTGCTTCAAGGCTGAAACCAAAAGATTTCAGCTGTGAGAAAAGTTTACCAAAGAGGAATAATAAATCCTATGACTGGAATGAAGTCAATCATCCTGATTATAGAAGAAAAAAAGAGCATCGAGCCTAGTAAAGACTAAATGAATGTCAGCGGAGTTGCAAATGAACTGGAAGTCCAAATAAGAAGAATTAATACGAACGTCCCCAGCATACCTCCTGGTGGAACACATGAACAAGGAAAACAGGTGCAATTGTTGCAAAAATGTATTGCTTGGGAGAAAAGCAATGCTTTGCGACCTGAGGATACAACTTTGGTACCAGAAAGAGTTGTTATTTGCACGGAAACAGTATCTTTTGTGTTCTGAGGGAATACAGTAACATTTGAGCTGAAAAAGGGTTTGTGAACTCATCTAAATTATGTTTAAGCATGCTACCAGCATTTTATTGAGCAAGAACATGTTAAGCTATTTTGTCGATGCTGAGTATTGAAAAAGTGCGTCATTTTTGGTCATTTTCTTGTTTTCTTGCTGCATCCATTTTCAATCGTACACAGGGAAAGTCAGAACTCCAAACCAAAACAATTGGAATTAATATTTGTTGTTTTTAAGCTTGCCTCATATATTTCCTCTGAAATAAGGAAGTCTGCTATTACAAGAGGATGGCGTTTAATTTAATTTATTAAGCAACTGCTCTTTTTGTGGTTTATTGAATTCTATTTGCGATCAATATAAAAATATGTAAAATTTTTCAGGTTACTTCACCTGTCAGAGATATTGAAACTCTCTTCGAGGTGTCAACGCAAGACAATATATATTATATATCAATATAATACATATTGTTTCTGGTTAGGGAACCTTCATCAGTTGCGCTTCCCACAATTGATGTCCTTTCGAACACTTCTTTATGATGCATTTCGTTAAATTTGAAGACGCGAGATGTATCTAGGATTTTCGAGAGAATGAGTACACAGAGGTTCCGAATCTGGAGCCGTTCCGTGTAATTGCTGTTCTCTCTCAACTCCTAGGACAGAATGTCTCGATAAAATTTTTCAGGTTACTTCACCTGTCAGAGATATTGAATTCTCTCTTCGAGGTTTTCAGAAGACAATATAATATAAATATAATACATATTGTTTCTGCCTTCATCAGACAATTGAATGTCCTCTCGAACGCTTCTTTATGCATTTGATGCAAATCGCGAGATGTAAGACTCTAGGATATCATTCCGAATCTGAGCCGTTCCGTGTATTCTGTTCTCTCTCAACTCCTAGGACAGAATGTCTCGACAGGTTACGGCTCTCTTCGAGGTGTCATACGCAAGACAATATATACCATATTGTTTCTGGCCTTCATCCGCTTCCCATCGTTACTCCAGATTCGGAACCTCTACTCAAAAATCCTAGAACATTGCTCAAATGCATAAAGCGTTCAATTGTGGGAAGCGCAACTGATGACCCTAACCAGAAACAATCATAACAATGACACCTAAGAGAGCGTTAGAAAAATTTTATAGCATTTGTGTTTTACACGGAACGGCTCCAGATTCGGAACCTCTGTGTACTCATTTTCTCTCGAAAATCCTAGATGACATCTCGCGTCTTCAAATAAAAATATGTAATATTAAAATAAAATAAAATGTTTAGTAATTACAAATGCGTTGACATGCATTGGCGTCCTCCATTATAGAATATGCCCACAGGAGCTGCGGATAATTAATGGTCTTCGCTGAGCCAACGAAGTTCAATTGCCGGAAGGAAGAGATTTGGCAGAAAAGCAATAGAGAAAGCTTTTCTGAGTGGAGCTACTTTATAATGAATATTAAAAATGATCAGATCTCTTTTATCTAATGATATTTTTGCCTAATAGAATATTCAACGAATAAATGAACGCTGAAGTGTTTGTGCCTTCCATCTAGAAAGTATTGATTACTCTGTTCCAAAGAAGAGTATTTGACTTTGAGAATTACTACGGAAGAAAAATAATTTTAAGATACTACTTCCTCACTGATCCAAAACCTGCATAACAATAAAAATAAAAAACCTTCAATAACGATTTCAAATAAAATTTAAATTTTTAATGGTATTGGCTGTCCTAGTATGTGCATTTATAACCTTCCCTGTGTGTCTTTCATGGGAATTGGTATAACTTGTAGTGTGTCAGATAAGCACAACTTTCGTTATGTACCGGTTCCACATTGTAAAAGTACAGAATTATTCTGAATATGTTTTAATATGTAGATATACAATTATATAGTAACCGATAAATTTATTTTCTACGTAATGTTGAATGTAAATGAAAAATCCTGAAAGAGGTCAATTTTAATATATGAAACTACACTTTTGAACTAATTATTCACCTGCCCCTTTAACCCCCTACAGATGTACAATCATAAAATAAGTAATATTTAGATATTTTTTGGATGTGTTAACTAAACAAGTAGCCCCCGATACAAATTCATTTTACAATTTATTATCTATTATTTATCTATTAGTTGTATTTTTGGCAAAAAAGTAAAATTGGTACCTTATGGACATTTAAGAAGTATTTAAAATTGTTTTTTTGGGATAATGCATGGTATGTAAAATTTGTTTTAGTTGTCTAAACGTCGCACAGATACTTTAATATGTGGCAAAAAATAAAAAAACTTTACATAAGGACTTTTATGTTCCTGTCCACCTAACAAAACAAGAAGTTTGTTTTGTGGTCTTCTTATAGAGTCACCAAGAGTTGGAAAAACTAGTATGATTTCACATGGTTGACGAATAGTGCGCAAATAACTTGTTACATTTCCATTTTTTGAATATCATTTTTGATAAGAAATTTTATTCCACGATTTTTATTTCGATATTAAATCTTCTACATCATGTAAGTAGCAAGTTTTAAATACATTTTACTCAATTGAAAAGAGAAGATTGCATTGACATTAATTAAAAATAAAAATTAAACATATTACCAGAAATATAAAAACAAAATTTAATACAACCTAAATGTTAAAATATTTCCGAAGCCTTCCGAATGTTGATTTTTTTGTAACTACGTATACAAATTGTGAATTGTAGATTACGAAATACTTTTTATTAGCTGCCCCAATGTGCCGTTTTTTCTTAATCAGGGTTTATAGGAAGGGATTGCTAAAACAATTATATACATTGTTATATGAAGTGTTTGTTGGGGAATAAAAAGTATTTTAAGCAATCTGTAAGTTTTTAGTTATACATCAATTATCAAAAAAATATTCATAATGTAATTTAAAAATAATTCAATGCCATCAAAAATCAGCTCAAGTATCCTTATTATATTCTTTTCAGGTTTCTCTTGTAATTTCATATTTACAACTCGGCAGGAATTGTATGGTATTATAAGGAATTAACAACAAAGTGACTTTGCACATCATTTACGTTTATTCACAAAATGGAGGTTTGATGGTTGCTGAGGTCACAATTCTTAAAGTTTGTGGAAAAATCCTCCCCCCGTCTTCTTCTAAATACTGTAAACCTTTGAAGGTACCAAGAATCCATCGAAATATCAAAAAAGAAAATTCATTGTAAATCACCAAATAAAAAAAATTCCGTGATGCTATTTTATCATTTCGTATGAACTCACTGTCGGTCATAATTTAATGTTTGCAGTGGTAGATGGTAAAATATGTAATGCTCTTACAGAAACTACTTCGACCTAAAGTGTGTCATTTGTGGAGCAAATAAAATTTTCTATAAAATAGATAAAGTGTTTATAGTTTACAAGTCAAAATCGAATATTTACAGTTATCAATATTTGTTGGATGGATACACTTCTTCGAATTATTGTGGAATTTAGCTTAAACAAACTTTTCATTAAGAAATGACAATCCAGAGAAATATATAAAGAAATTGTTGATGAAACAAATAATAATATACAAAAACTCTGTAGAGACAAAACTGGGTTAATTGTCGATATACCTCAAACTCCGGTTTCGGCAACGCAAATAATGGAAATACCGCAAGATTGTTTTTCACTGGTTCTGAGTAACACAAAAGTTAATTAAAAAAATGCATATGATATTAATTGTGGTAGCATTGAGACATGAAATAAATATCGAAAATTTCAGGGTATTGCCAAAAACACCGCGAGATACTGCTAGGACCGGAACTAATATCTTCTGCGTTACTACCTTTTGACCAATTAGCAGAGAAGCACAAGAAACCTGCAATAAAGATTAAAAATAAGTTTGGATCTCGTGATAACATGCAAAAAATATAAAAAGTTTTCCTAGGAAAGCTTTGAATTTGATTTTAGAATCTTAATTAATTAAAGTAAAATTTTTAATCTTTTCAGGTTTATTTAAATTATTTTTTAAAAAATTAAATTTACCTATTTCATTAAATTTTTTGGCATACATCTTATACCCGTTTCTTTTACTTACAATTTTATGCCACTTTCTATGGTCTATTGCCCTATTGTGCGTTGTTTAGTTATTAAACTTAGCTACTTAGGAATTAATTAATTAATTTAAATATTTTCTAAATGAGACTTTCTGAGACCCAAAGAATTGACACATTAATATTAATTGGAGTGAGTGATCAAACAAGTATGCTTACTGAGGTATGTAGAATATTAATATTTAATGTGAAGTATCTTGACCGCTAGATTTCCCAGTCTATGGTGAGAAGAATAGATCTTCGCACACCCAGGAGAACAAAATCGCATGAGGAAAAGAAATTGGATATATAGATAAATGTTGAGTTAATCCCACAAAAACCTACAAGTGGAGTAGCTGGTAATAATAATGCAAGTAAAACATCTGGATTGAGAATTTTGAAAAAAGAGAAATTCTATCCATATAAACTTAAACCGGTTCAAGAACTAAATGGTGATGCTTCTGATCGCAGATTAGAATTGTGTGAAATGGTTCCCATTTTTTCTCCGATGAGCCAACGTTTATTCCAAATGGAACGATCAGTTGGCAAAATTATCGGTATTGAAGTATGTAAAATCCTCACTGGATGATTGAACGTCACACTCAGTAACCCATTAAAGTGAACCTTTGGGCGACATAATAAATAACAGAATAAATAGTATCATCTATTTTTTTTTTGAGGAGGCATGAACTGGGGCCAGTTACTTGGGCTTTTTACAAAATAATTGAAGACCTGAATTTAAGACAATTTTTTCTTAATACTATTAACCCCGCAGACATAAATGGCAAAATTTGGTTTCAACAAGAAGAAGGCACACAATGGAGCAGCAATACGACCCTGACTCCTTAAGATTATATTTTGTGAGGCTATTTAAAGTAAAAAATCTACAAAAGTAAACCAACTCCTATGGATGATTTAAAACACCGTACAAGGCAAGAAATTAATCGAATCAGCGCAGAGGTGCTGTTGTCGAAGAATTACAACACCATCTATTATTTTGCCAAGAAATGAACGGTCCCCAAACTGAGCAAGTTAAAGAAATAGTTTAGGACCTCACGGTATATATGCCATTTGATGATTCTGAGCATGTGGCGCCAAACGTCTTCATGGTAATAAAGTGTGATATTCATTTGTTTTCTGCGTAGTTCCTTGGAGTTAGCAAAGTGGCTTAAGGCTAATTTTTTGAAATTGCTATGTGTTACTTCTGAAATGCGTAGATCAAAAGTCGCAAAGAGCAAGAAGTCTGAAATCTTTTGAAAAATATCATGTTACAAAAATATTCCATAAAAGATTAGAGGAATTATTTCATAAAATATTTCAAATGCGGTTTCAAGAACATGAATATTTCAGGATTTTCTTTAAATCAAACATGATTTATTTTAGAGATATCCCATACTCGAAAAAAGTAAGCATTATGTTTACAAAATTATAAAGAATTTGATTTTTACATCTTCATATGAAAAATCCCTACTCCGTCTGGGCGTCTGTCACAAGATATTTTCTCTAAAACTAATGGACGGAAAAGGTTGGTGTCGATGTTTGTTGACCCGAGTAGGAATACATAACATAAATGAAGAAATTCTAGTTGTGGGGGTACTTCCGTAAAGTAGCAAATGAAGGAGATTATCTTAAAAAATATACATATATAGGGTGTTCCGTATGTCGACATCATGCCGGAATCGGGTGACCGGCCAAGTCACAGTAGTAATCAGAAAAATATAAAAATAATCTATATTAAAAGTATCGAAAAAAACTATATTTTTAAAGCCTTTTCGCTCATATTGATGCAAATCTTTACTTTTCTTTTTTTTTATGATGTGACTGAATAATGCTTCTGTAAACTGTAAATTCATAGCCAACGACTCCTTCTTGGAAGAAAATGTTATTTATAGACTAAACCAAGTATTCATATTCAGTACTTTGACCAATTTTAAGTGACTATACTGTGAAAGAAAGTAGACGTGAGATTGGCAAGTAAGTTGAAACGTTGGTATATTTAATAAGGATTCCAAAATGGTATGTCACTTGCTAGATTATTTCTTACATTGTTGGAAAATATTTATTTGTAATGAAACCCAGTTTTGATTATTTTTCTTATTTACGTAAACAGAATTATAGTGTACCTCAATCTTTCTTTAACCCCGTAACTTCAAGATTCTACTTTGAGAGACCAATTTACTTTGGTACAATAAAATTCTTCTTAAGTAAATAAAAAAAAAACTGGGTTTCATTATAAAAGAAATATTATCCCCAGTGTAGCTAGCAAGGGTCATACTTTTTTTCCAAATAAAGCCATTTAAAGTTGGGCGAAGTATTGATTTTGAATACCTGGTTTGAAAAAAACGCAAATTATAGAAGCATTATTCGGTATTCCATCACAACAACAACAAACAAAGATAAGTAAAGATTTGCATTAACAAAGTCGAAAAAAACATAACAAGTAGTACATTTTATTTTTTTTAATGTTTATAATTTTTAAAGCATCTAACTTATTTTTTTAAATATTTTTCTGATAACTACTGTGACCTGGCCTATCACCCGTTTTCGGATTGATGTGAAATATAATTAGTGCCTCACTGAAAGTTTATTGGTAAAATAACGCGATAATACTAATTTTAATTTTAGGACCAAGTTAGAAAATGAAATAAATGATATTCTAAAAATCAAGAACATCTTGTAGCAGTTCAAATGAAATAAAACTGTAGAATTTTTATAATTATGAAACTCATAGTTTAAAAGATATTAAGGACCTATAAGAGAATCCACTTACTTCCGGTTCGTGAATATATTATTATTAGAAGGAAAGAAAACACCTACAACTATTCTAATAAATCTGTACTGATTATTCAATCTTTAAGTTCCCCTCTATCTTTGGTTGGGTATTTGTTCATACAACTTGTAAATGCAATTGCAGTTTTTCAATTCGCCATTTTGACTAGAAAAAAACCCTGTTTGAACCGTTTAAAGTTCCAGAAATCAACTGTATTAATGCGAACAATAACCTTCACATTTTTGTTTAAGTGTACCTATGTATTCCAACATTCTGATGACAGTTATTTTAGAATTATAAGGAAATCGTAACGGACAAATTTAAGAAGCACAATGAATGCTATCTAGAAATCTGCATAAGAACTAATATAAATATCGTTATTTTGTAGAAATTGTACGTTATGTGCAAAAAGCACCGGTGACCACGCCCTTCGAATCAAAAGTATCCAAATCGCCGGAAAAATGAATACCAACGAAAATAATGAGGTCGAAATGTCAATCTTTTACGCCAAATTGATTTCCTGTTAAAGACCATTCAAATCATATGCAAAAAATTTTATAGAAAAGAACCGTTAGAATTCGAGAAAGTACTGCCCACTTGTATACACGACTTCCTATTTTGACCGAAAACGTCACAATATGAATACGTCAAACGTTGGTTTCTTGAATTGGCAGCTGAAGAGAACTCAAATTGCGACAATTTGAATGACTTTCGTTTAGTCAATTTACTGGAAAAAGTTTCTTTGTCAATGCATTTGATTTTTATCGACAAACGGTCCAATTATAATGCGGTGAAAAGCTATTGTGGATTATCACAATAGTACCGGAACTTCCAGTGACGAGATCTTAATAGTAGTTTTTTAGAAATGATTTCATGTGATATACTGTAACTATCCAATGGTCGAAAATTTTTGAGATTGTATCTTCGGAATTCTCACAAGTCTTAGTTGTTAATTTCAGTTAGCCAAACCTGTACTATCTTTTATTAGAATAAATGTTGCAGGCTATTTTATTCTACAAAAATCAACTAACTAAAATTTTGTAAGATTGTATAAATTTTGGTTTTCAGTAATTTTTTGTTTAAAATTGTTTTTTTGTAACAATTATGAGAAATTAAGAAAAAAATACTTTATTCTTAAGACTGCAGTAAATATAATAAGTTAAATAGGCACATTTAGAGCAGAAGTGACTCCTGTCAATAAATTCAGGGTGGGCACTAGAAGAATGAATGATGTATATACAGGGTGTCTCGCATATGAAGGGATGACATTGCTATCTAAGACTCGGTAAGAGATACAAACACCATTAAATGGTGGAGTTGCGTATTTTAGAGCCCATTCGAACACTGAAGAAAAAATAATATCTTTTGCCGTTTTCAAATTATACAAGGAAAACCAAAATTGTCATTTCTTATTTTTCGCACTACTACTTTTATTTTAAAGAATATCAAAATATGATAAAGGTGGAAGTTTATTGACACATACTTTTACACAGCATGGCATCATCAAATCTTTACTACTACGATTTGTTACTGACCTGTACTTTTTTGTTACAATACCAAGAAAGCATTGAAAGACCAAGTCATCGGTATATCATATGTTATATTTTATACTACGTTTTGAGAAAAAAAAAATCATCATAGTAAAAAATAGTTCGGTCCTGCTTATAGCATAAATAGAACAATTATATAAATTTTTCCATAACAAGAAAATCTATAAATTTTTTAGTTGATTTTCTTACGTTGTAAAGCGATGTAAATGGCAAAATCGAAAATATGAAAAACATTCAGGTAATGTTTTTGAGATTACAAAAATTCTAGATAATAGGAAGATCTCTGGAGTACAATCGACAAATCTTCTTTTGTTTCTCGGCAAATTGCAAAAACATAATTTTTGCAATAATGAACTGTTTCTATGGAAAATAATTTTGAAATAAATAGCTTACAAGCATTACTTGCTAAATTAACGTAAACAATTTCGTAATAAAATATTCAGTATTTTAGCAGCAATTCAATTTATAACAAAAATAAGTACAGTGTGGAACAGTCAAATGGAATAAATTCGATAATGAATAAAGGAGGGCTTGTAGTGGAAAACGCTTGGACACGTTGTATTTTTAAATGCGCATTTTTTCTATAAAAAAAATATATAGGGTTTGTCATGGGACAGTGGCCAGTACCAACTTTCTTATTTTAAATGCAAGCCCCTGTATATTATTTATTTTTTGGAGAAAATTCTAGACATAATCCGTGTACAACGTCCTACACCTATCTTCAACTGTTACGGAAATATTAAGTGCTTTCAGATTTATTAAAAAAAATATTTTATGTCACAAATTTGCTAAATTACACTCAATACTTAATTCCCATTTAGCTCTTGATATTGAGATAGTAAGCAAAAACTATTCCTGCGATTCTTTTTACTGATATGAAAAAAAAAACAGTTTTGTTTATTTTCGTGAAAACTCATGGCCTTAGCATCTTGTTGTCTGCTTGTATGACAGTGGTGATCAGTGTCAGTGCTATTGTTATTTGAATTTCGTTAACTGTACGTAATAATATCAGAAAAATTGTTCATTTAACAGAAATGCACAAAATAACCATTCTACAAATGATTGGTTATGGAGTTAACACACGAACACAAATGGAAGTTTCTCGCTTACTTCACTAAATTTTTCCAAATTTGCTGCCTGTATCCCAACGAAAAATACGAAAGCAGTTTCGCGAGCTTGGTCCTGCAAGACAGATAAAAAAAGTAGCTGCCAATGCTTTAAGTGATAATACAAAATTGAATATTATGCTTGAGTTTAAAAAAAAAGAAAACACATAATTCTGGTCGAAAGGCAGCCCCACTGTTCAACGCTAGCCACACATCAATTTTTCGAATGTTAAAGAGAAGTAAAATGCATTCCTATAAAATGATGCCGACTCAGGAGCTCATGGAAGACGATTTCGATAGGAGAACGTATTTCTGTGAACAAATAATGGTAAGGTTAGATAACAATGTGATCCAATTAGAAGATGTTTTGTTTTTTGATGAGAGCACATTTACACTTCACGGTCATGTTAATCGCCAAAAGGGCCGTTATTTGTCTAATGAGAATCCTCACTAGATGGCAGAGAAACATAGGCAATATCCTGAAAAAAATATTGTTTGGACAGGAATTGTTAGAAATCATATCGTAGGTCCCTTTTTCATTGATGGCAACTTGAATGGAGATAAATATTTAGAACTGCTCCAAAATAATGTCGTGCCAACTTTGACAAACTTATATCCTGATCCAGTAAACCCACAAGTTCCTGCCATACAATATGGTTTCAGCAAGATGGAGCACCGCCGCATTACGAAATCAATGTCCGGCAGTACCTGAACCAATTTTTTCCAAATCGGTGGATAGGGAAGGGCGGATCGATAGAATGGCCAACACTATCTACTGATTTGACACCATTGGACTACTTTTTGAGGGGGTATGTCAACAGTACTGTATACAAAACTAAACCCCTCAACTTAGATGACCTAAAAAGACGAATCATGCTTGCGATTATATCAGTTACGCCTGAGATGTTGAGTAACGTTAGAAGACATTTCTATACAGATTAGCATGTTGCCAAGACGTTCGCGGCGAGCAATTTGAACATTTCCTACGTTGACATTAATGGTTTTTTATTTTTTTTATATACTATTAAGACATAATCAGTATTACTTATTAGATTACTTTTATGTTTTTTTGGGCAATAACACCACAATAGAAATAAAACCACGTATATTGCAGGAATACCAAACGTTTCAAAGTCTATTCCGACTTCCTTGTCAATGGCTTTATATTTATTGATGTAGATTGCAAAATGAAAATTTGATTTATAATATTTAAAACTGACATTAGAAAATTTGTTGTTTTTATTAGATATACAGGTAGCACAAAAATTCTAAAGATCATGAATTATAGTTAACCAGCTTTCAAATTAGAAGGATTTGAAAGAGTTGTCTTTGGAATTTATAAGTGGCGTTCCTAGGTACGACTTTGTTATAAGATAGATTGTCGGTAACCAGATACGATTAAATTCTACAGAAGTAGAAGCGATACAATCGTCTTTATTCAAAAGAATTAAGGCAGACTCTTTTATTTTTCGTTTTGTGTTATGTTGTTCTTTGTTGAACTGTCAAATCGTATTTTATGGCCTAGGTCCCAAGCATGTTCACAAATTTTTGATTTTTCAAATTGCCGTTTCTTTATGTAATTCTTGTGTTCATTTATTCGTACGTTTAATGGTCTCGATGTTTCTCCAATATAAAATTTATTACATTCGCAAGGAATCCTATATATGTAATTTTTTGAGTTCTGGGTTTTGTTTGTTGGTTTTGTTTTCGATATTAAAGATTTCAGTGTATTTCTTGTTTGGAATGTTGTTTTACCATTAAATCTGTTGCCCACTCTTTTCAATCTTTCTGACAGACCCTATATATATGGTAGAGTTGTAACTGTAATGTTGTTGTCTTGAGTAGTAGTAGTGTTAAGAGAAGTTCTGGGTTGATTCGGAAGGTTTGTTTTCTGTTCAAGTCTGTTTAACTCTTTTAGAAGACAATTACTTATTAGGTTTTTAGTGTAATGTCGCGAATTTGTGAAATAAAATAATTTTCTCTTTTTATTTTAATGTTAATTTTTGTAATAAATCTGAAAACACTTAACATTTCCGAAACACTTGAAGACAGGTGTAGGACATTGTACATGAATTATGTCTAGAATTTTCTGAAAAATCCAAAAATAAATAATATACAGGGGCTTGCATTTAGAATAAGAACGTTGGTATTGGCAACTGTCACATGACACACCTTATATAATTTTTTGCGCATTTAAAAATACAAATCGGCATGTCCAAGCGTTTTTCCGGACTCGCCCTCCTTTATTCGTTATCGAATTTACTCCATTTGGCCGTTCCACACTGTATAATATTGCATAATTGATTTTACCGCGGAGAAGAGTCTGATGACTGCGTGTTTGGAAATAGCTCATCTGTAATTTATATATTCTGGATCATTAAATTTACTATCGCACAGGCCTACAAAATGACGTCAAAAAAAGTAAGTCAAACATGAATCAATATAACGAACCGATGTATTCCCGGATACATATTTCTTCATATTGTTCCATCCGTGAAAGCCTGCAAATTGTACTACGCTAAGTGAGTGACAACATTAGTAATCCCGAAAAAGATGAGTGAGATCTCATTGAAACGTCGAAAAAGTGTCTTCTAAGACAAACAAGAGAATACTCTCTTCGAGGTGTCATTCTTTTGTATGCAAAGACAATATATATTATATATATTGTTTCTAGTTAGGGAACCTTCATCATTTGCGCTTCCCACAATTGAATGTCCTCTCGAACACTTTATGTATTTACATAAAGTGTTCGATGCTTATTAGTCGTTATTTTCGTTATTTTTCTGTTTCCATGTTTGAACAAAACAACGAATATCAGTTTAAATGTTTAAAAAGTTGAGACTTGTCCAGAAGAAACGAAACGCAGCTGTGAGGATTTGATAACGTCCTGTTATTTAAAATTGCCTTTGAACACATTTTATCCGTTTTTATCTTTTGGAAATAAAATAGCAGAAGGAAATTTTTTTTTTAATTTTCTCATTATGAATATAAGACTTTTTGAGTTTTGAACGTTTGAAGTAGTTGACAATATTTTCTATAATATATATATATATATATATATATATATATATATATATATATATATATATATATATATATAGACCGAAATTATCAGTATTAGTTGGTTAATTGTTGTAGATTTTAAATATCACCATAAAAAATAACCCAGAGGAAAATCCTTGATTCAGATAAGTGTACAGCTGCTGTATAATGTGGTGTAGCTTCACCTTGTTGAAATCATTTGTTTCTATTAATTTTCATGGGGTTTACAGTATCAGAAAAAAGTTGTCTTAATACTTGTATTAAAACACTTTGCATAAAATCCAAGTAACTCGCCAGTTAGGGTAAAAGTTGCTTAATCCGAGAAAAAAACTATTTTTCAGAAACATCTGAGTCCTTGGCATCTACTCCTAATCATTTCACAAAATTTAATGTTATATGGAAGGTCTTTCTTTTTTTTAAAAATTTCCACAGAGATCGTCTAACGAAAGATCCGATTTTATATTTTTGACAAAAAGATAACTAATAGACTAAAAACTCGGGATATGTATTTGGGTGGAGAGCAACTTGTTTATATATATATATATATATATATATATATATATATATATATATATATATATATATTTCGTCCGTATCCACGTCCAAAAAAACAAATTTCCTATGTTGCTGAATAGAGAATTGAAAACCCTTTTACAAGCTGAACCACACTCCGCCCCTTTTCATTCATAATTAGGAATATATATATATTATGAACATACTGGGTCTTCAATATTTTTATAGCTGACGTTGTAGTACATTTAATTGAAACAGTAGGACATTAAATATAATGAACAAACTAAACACGTAAATAGTTGTAATTTTCACTGCATGAGTAAAATTCTCAAACTGTATCAAATATGTAACGTACGTTAATACTATATACATCTAAAAATGCACATGTCTTTTTAAAATATTGAAAATAAGTGTTACAGAAACCCCAATACCTGCAAATCTGTTTTTTTTTATTATTAAAGCATCGTTAGGTAATAGGCGTACATCCGCGGATACCTTAACAGGTATTTCTGTATTATTTAGATTATCAGTTCCGTGATAAATCACTTTTTTATTGTGAGAATTA
Organism: Octodonta nipae; assembly: GCA_034190945.1. Lineage (NCBI taxonomy): Eukaryota > Metazoa > Arthropoda > Insecta > Coleoptera > Chrysomelidae > Octodonta > Octodonta nipae. The sequence goes on from CM067216.1 coordinate 183,627,439, forward strand.
TACCTGTCGTATTTTTAAACCACTTCTAGAATTGTGTTTAGGTTCAATAGGGTAACATAACGAATTTTAGAGGGATATGAAAATATTGGCCAAAGAAGTGGTAATTTTTATATTAAGGATTTTACCTTGAATTTATTGATTTTTGAGAATAATAACCACATTTATAGCATATTCTGTTTGTTGCAAAAGTCTTAAATGTAAAAAAATAATTTCAGTTAAAGTTATTTCTGGAAATGCTTAAAGGAAATATAAGTTAACTTTTATGCTTTCAGTGCGTCAAATACAGGTTTATTTGTATTTTTCGAGTCAGCTATGACAAAGTAACTAATTGTAACTGAAAAAGAAATCGTAACAACCCGAATGAGATGTTTAAATGTTTAAATTTAATATTGTTTTGGTAAATCATAGATACTATAAAAAGGAGTAAATGAATCAAATATGAATAAAAAATATCAAGAGGTTTAATTTTTTTAATTAAGTTTGTTAATAATGTGTTCGTGCGGTTAGCGATTTCTCGAATGGAAAATATGGCGATAGAAATTGCAAAAATCGACTACAATATTAATTGATCAAAAAAGTTTACATGAACAAACATTCATCAAATTTTAATCATTTACTCCTTACTATAGCATCTATGTTTTACCAAAACAATACTAAATTTAATAATAATATCGATAGCTTATTTGTTATTTATTATTAACATTTATGATCAATTTGAAATCATGAATATTTTTAACATTATTGTTATTTTTTTAATTTTCAACTAAATAATAAAACAAAATTTCCCTCTTTATACAGGGTGAGTTTTTTTTATGATCAGTATGGGGATCTCGGAAACTAGCGGAGATAGAGCAATGCTTCAATTGGGAAAGATTTGCAGTTTTTCTGGCCCAATTTAATGAGACTTTCAGATTTTTGTAAAAAGTTATGGCTTACTAGAAATTCTGTCGATTTAGTCAAATTCCTCTAGCTCCTTTGTTTTTGATTTTATAAAAAAGTGTAAATATCAAAATTGAAGGGAATTGTATCCCGAATATGATTGTCATGTCCTCGTTTGCGTGACTGCTCTCGTTTTCGAGATATAACACAAACTTATCTTTTTTTGAATGGAAACCATAGGTGGCTATGACCTCAACAAATGGGACATTTTTAGAGCTCTTCAACGATATAATACTCGATATAGTTATTCATAAAAATAATGGAGTTATGGATGCTTTTCTCTCTTATTTTGACTTTTAACGTAGTTAGCCATGAAATAGATTGATTTATTAATAACTATTCCAAAAAACATTGAACGATTTTTTTATTAGGTATATCAGATATAACGAAAAAACTAAGTAAGTAGGTACTTACTAAAACTTAAGAAATTAAAGTACATAATAATGGTTACAATTTATGTTCGAATAGACAAAAATTGCATCTTTTTAAGAGTGACATTACCGCTTTCCTCACAGACCGCCTATCACTTTCTTCATTTGCTTGTAATACCGCCTCCCTTAGGTCACCAACTGTCTCATACTTTCTTTTGTAGACTTTGTTTTTTAGCGCACCCCATAAATAGAAGTCTATAACTGCCAAATCGGGAGACCGGGGTGGCCATTCGAGTGGGCCATTTCTTCCTATCAAAGAGTTTGGATAGATATTATCTAAGTGTTGTTTTACTAATAACGAGTTATGAGCAGGTGCTCCATCATATTGGAACCACTCAATTTCTAAACGAATTCTCAAATTCAAATTATGCAACATTGAAAAGTGTGCAAGAAATGCAAGTAGCGTTTCCCAGTAAGTGATTCATCATAGATAAAAGGCCCCAGAATAGCAGACCCTATGATACCACACCAAACATTAAAACCAAATTTTATCTGGTGTCGTCTTTGTTCTACATGGAAAGGGTTTTCTTTAGCCCAGATATGCTCATTGTGTCTATTGAACATACCGCAGTTAGTAAATCTAGTTTCATCTGACCATAACACCTTTAATGGAAACTGTGGATTGTCAAGGCACTTGTCTCTAAACCATGTACAAAACAAAATACGTCGATGTTCGTCACCAGCATGCAAAGTTTGAGATGTGCCAGCTTCTGCCGCAATCTCACGAGTTGATGTAGATGGATTGTGATTTACCATTGCCAAAATATTTATTTGTGCTGCTTCGTTAATTTGATTACGTTCCTTTGGTGGTTTAGTAAAAGATCCATATCTGCGTAAACTATCGTAAAGCCTCTTAAATGTACATAGAGCAATGAGGAAACGTCAAAGTGAAAACAATCTTTTTCATGGTTACCTATGTTAAAAGTGAAAATAAGAGAGAAAAGCATCCATAACTCCGTTATTTTTATGAATAACTATATCGAGTATTATATTGTTGAAAAGCTCTAAAAATGTCCGATTTTTTGAGGTCATAGCCAACTATGGTTTCTATTCAAAAAAAGATAAGTTTGTGTCATATCTCGAAAACGAGAGCTATCACGCAAACGAGGACATGACAATCATATTCGGGATACAATTCCCTTCAATTTGATATTTACACTTTTTTTATAAAATCAAAAACAAAGGAGCTAGAGGGATTTGACTAAATCGACAAAATTTCGTTTTTTCAAAATATCTGGTAAGCCATGACTTTTTTTTTTGGGGCCAGTAAAACTGCAAATCTTACCCAATTTAACCATTGCTCTATCTCAGCTAGTTTCTGAGATCCCCACACTGATCATCAAAAAAAATCCCCCTATATATTAGTTTATGTATTTAAATAACACAGGAGTCCCATAGCCACTGCTGCTTGTTTATTATTATTATTCATAGTTCAAACTGTATTCTATTAAGGAAAATTCCGAGGTAGTCCCATACATGTTTATATGAGCTGAAATAATCAGTTTTTCAGAGAATTGGAAAAACATGTTTTTAAATATAATTATTAGCAATAATAATGTTTAACTCTCTGTAAATATAACTATATCCCTTTAAATGTGTTTCTCAAGGGATTAAATATGATTTCTTATTCTCTTTGGCTGCTATATCCACTTCGGCTGAAGTCGATATTAAGAAATTTTAATTCAATAATCAACCACTTTGATAAACCGAAACTTATTAAAAGTGTTATTGGTATTTATTATTTGTGTGTTGCCATCTGTCTTCTCCCATCATTATATTGCTACACCAGGAGTACCCCATCTGGGAGTGGTCTTTCAAGATAATTTCAAATTCAATACCCATTTCAGCCACCTCATAAACAAAGCATACAATGTTCTTGGATTTGTCATACGTAATAGCCAAGATTTGAGTGTAAAAACAACCATAACACTTTATACATCAATGGTGAGGCCTAATCTTGAGTATGCCTCCAACTTTGAATCTTATAGATCAATGTTGGTAACCTTCCATCTGTGTTCGTTGAGTACTAGGAGAAATACCCTTGCTGTTATCTTTATATATAACATTCTAAATAGCAGACAATATCCCGATTGTGGTTTGATCAATAGCGTTAAGTTTAGGGTCCCCAAATTTAGCTTAAGATTGCTCTCATCTCTTCTACACTAATAACGTTAACAACGAAAGCCTTTCGCCCTTCACTTATATACTCAGTCTTTGCAATGATATGCTGTCTAATAACAAAGTTCCTGGATGCAAACCCTTTATGATATTGGCATATCTGTGACATTGTCAAATATTTTTGTACTGTTTAACCCTTCACATGTAATTACCTATTTGGTGTTTGTAAAGAGAATAAATAAATAACTGTTAAAGTACGATTATTTCTTTTGTGTATATACTTGCCAAATTAAGCAGTTAGAGTGTGGTGTTGTTTTTGTTAATTATCGCTAACTTTTTGTTCTTTTTTAAATTATTTTAAGGTTTTTAGACTAAAAAATAAAAATAGTATTATTTTTAAGTGAAAAAGAACTAGAATGTGAGGTAAAATAATTTTATTCTAATTATGCCATTTTCTTCATTATAGCCTTTTTACTGACAAAGTACTCTCTTCTTTATTAAAATCATTATATACCTGATTTATTTATTATTGCTGGTTCCTACTATTTATTTGTTTTATGGGTATAATAAATAAACGCACATGACAGTGTGCATTAAATGAAGAGAGAAAAAGTAGCAAGCAATACACTTTTATTTGAAACTTGAAAGTGTTATTTATGCAGTATCTAAATATAGTGATAAGATCTAATAAATATAAACCAACTACACAATGAAAATGCATAAAAAGAAGGTTCTTAATTGTCGGTAGAAACTTTGAGGCTAGAACGATATAATTAAAAAATGACATTTTTATTGATATTCATATTATTTTTCAATTTTCAAAAACAATAATATTGCAGTCATATTTTCTGTTTTAAAACTGTTTTTTTTTTTCTATCAATATTTGACATTTAGTGAAAAAGGATTAGGTCGAAACGTTAATAGATTGTATCCCAAATCCACAAATCTGTAATATAAACAAACCGGTATCCCCAAGAAGTAAGTTCATATTTATATTATAATTAAATAAATATTCTCCCAGTATTCTCCGATGAACCATAACCTGACTAATTAATGCGCTACCCTTCCCTAAATAAACGCAGTGCTTGATTGTAATCGTACATGAGACTTGGATCAAGATACACGAAATGAAGTACGTGTGGGGTTAAAAAACTGCAGCTAGGGCACGATTTTTTTGGGTGAGGATTCGCGTGGGGTGAAGATTAGCCGCGGGGTCACTTCAGTAACGTTTCGTTGGTGCGGAAAAAGGGGTTTATCAGGATAAATACAAAATTTAATTTTGTATATAGTTAAATACGCTTTATTTAAAACGTCTGTTTTATTATGCTAAGGCCATCAATGCCCAAAATGCTAAGTAAATCTGATGTAATTATTGAAATAACCAATAAATTATTGATGATTGTTTCGGACATTCCTTGGTCAAAAATTCATATTTTAATTAAATTAAAACACTAACCACTGTGGTAATTTTCACAAAATTATTATTTTCTTGACAATTGTTTCGTTCTGATGACAGGCTTCCTCAGAATTAAATATTAAACTAAATACTAAACATCTGAATATATTATATAGTGTGGTAAGATAATAATGAGTATATAGGTAGAAAGCACAATATGTTTACTGTATAATATTAGTGAAGGTAAATATTATTAATATAATTTGGAATTTCGTATTATGTAAGTATATTAAGATTAATCTTAATATACTTAATCTTAACATACTTACATAATACAAAATTCCAAATTATATTAATAATATTTACCTTCACTAATATTATACAGTAAACATATTGTGCTTTCTACCTATATACTCATTATTATCTTACAACACTATATAATATATTCAGATGTTTAGTATTTAGTTTAATATTTAATTCTGACGAAGCCGGTCATCGGAGCGAAACAATTGACAAGAAAATAATAAATTTGTTTAAATTACCACAGTGCTTAGTGTTTTAATATAATTACAATAAATTATTATTGGAAACTATCAAATATCGAATACTTTTGATGTGTTTTACAAGAATTACAAGAAAATGTACTTGGAAGTGCTTTAAAAGTATCAGTTTACTTCTGTTCTCTTTCAAATGCTTACTTCGGTAATCAAAACTACATCAACGCAAAGACAGAACATAGTTGCTTCCCATTTGTACTGCAAAACTCTTGTTAATTTCCTTTAGACGAAAATATATAGATTTAGAATTTTGAATCGGTTTCGGCCAAACTACATTTCTTTTAGGAGCACAGCAAAGCACATTTCAAGTGATGGATTTTTATTAGTGCAAGGAAAGCAATATCCTATTTTTTTCCATTCTATAATTAATGGAGGTTTGCTGCAATTCTTTGTATATACTAATGTCATTAATTCTGCAGTTCACCTGAATAGTACTATTGCAATATTCTCAGAAAACTAATAAGTTTCGGTATCGTCTATCTACTGGAAAGTACTTTAATAGACTAAAAGCGACATAAATTTAGTCTCATACCCAAGACGCTGAACAACTTTGAGGAAAAATACAAGTATTCCAAATCGTGGATTATGAATTTGATGTAAAACCGAACTCTTAAGTTACAATAACAAACGATCTCTCCTGGATGTAAAATGGGATTCGTTTTGAGGCCTTTCAAACACATAGTGTGATATATTTAAGACACAAAACCCTGTGGTAAGATGTATACTTTTCCAAAAATAAGGCTCATTAATTTAGTCAATACATGTTTTTCACTAAGTTCGGACATTATTAGGCTGTGGGTATCAGTTAATTAATCTAGAAGTACATTATAATTACATTTAAACTATACCTTAATGCTCTCCAACTGAAGAATACCACCCATAGGAAGAAAACTGCCAAACGTTTTATATATTTTAATCCACAATATAAACAAAAATAAAACTGAGGGATTTTAACAGTTTTATTTCAACGGCTATTATAAATATTATATAAAGAAATGTTTCAGTCATCTCATAAAAGCCCAGAGTTAGATTCTGTAGATATCTTTTCCAAGTTCTTTTTGTAATCAACATTTCTACTACATATAATTGGTTTTTTTTGCTATTAATTTAAAATTATTGATTTAATTATTTATTTTTATTAATTATTTTAACTATTGATTATTATTATAGGAATTTGTTAACACCTACTTGTTTCTTTTCTTTATTTATTAAAGTATCAATTTTATTCAAAACATTCCATAATCAATAATTCTTTCCTGTTATGGATTTTACCGATTTTTTTGTTGATATAAAAACACTGAATATTTGTTAAACATTTAATTTGAAATTTTGAATTCTTTACAATATCCATTACCCACAGAATTTGAATTATGAAAACATCATCCCAAACAAACTGTGAAAATAACCTAAAGCATTTCACAATTATTTTTCAAAAAGTATGAATTAATTTTTAAAAGTTGTAATTACATTTACAGCTTTGACAAGGGAAGGGAGAGGAAACCTAATGTACATCTTGAGCAATGATATGTAAGTGTGCCGGTATTTAGGCGGAATGATGCCCATTTCCTTAACTTGTTGAATGAATAATTTGTGATTTCTGAATGAAAGTGTATTCAATACTTGCATTGTTAGCATAGTGTATTGTGTGGCATTCAAGTGTAAAAGTAACAACCACAAATTACGTTTTACGGGAATGTATAGAATGATTTAATTTATAAGAAATTGGTGCCAAGCCGGGACACTTTTACTGGCAGCATTACGCGTCCTCTCCTTTCCCTTGTCAAAGATTTACAGTAATAGTTACATAACCTACAAACCTATTGAAATGGTGCAATTACAGTTCCACTGTAAATTTAAATGTCTGTTTTGGACCGAAAATGTTGGCCATCGGATCATTAATTTATCTCCTGCAGGAACCACATAATAGTTGAAATTAGCGACATTACAAATCCTTGAACCCAAGTGATTAATTGTTTCTTTGAAGGAGCCATCATGAGTTGTTTTATCACATTAGAAATATTAATAATTATTACGTATTCTAAAAATATGGCTCAATGTTTAACGTTAAGCACATTAATTACATTACAATAGGATTAAATTGCAATAGCAAACATCTTTCATAAATCTATGTTTGTATTTTGGAAAGGCAACAGAAACCATTTTTTGTAGTATGTAGATAAGTGTCTATGAGTAGGTTGCCTTGAAAAATTATTATATGGTTAAATGCGTAAAAGTATGGAAATAAACTATCGAATTTTCCTTGAAATATAATTCAAATATGTAGGCACATAATATTCAACATCCTAAAGCATACCAAACTGTTAAGCACAGTCTGTACAATAAATCTACGCCACTGTCGGGATGCGTCTTTGAATAATGTGGCTCAATGCTAAATGCGGCCCAGCTAATGCATGAAAAAATAATAAACATTTCACAATTTGATATCAGTACACAGAGTGCAGGAAGTATTGTGAGCGAGAGCAGAGACTTGAGGAAAACTCATTGTCTTCCAAGGGTTTAATTTTCACGATGAGTCATGTATTTTTCTTCAGCATTTTAACTGCGTACAGTTTATTTTTAATCTGATGGATTAGTTTAAATTTCATTAAAGAAATTGGTTTTTCTAATGCGAATATTGAAAGAAGTCGTTAAGGGTAAGATTAATGGTTTTTTAATCGTCTGTGGATTTTAGAAAGAAGTGATGAAATCGCTCGGAAAATTAGTATGGCTTAAGTGGAAAAATAATTGATCATCGAAGGATTTCGTTAAACTCTACATTTTCGTTTTGGGAATTATTCCGATTAAAAATTGGTAAATCCATTAAGACGTAGTTCTTGTTGGTAATGATTGTCACTCACTAAGTATATATATATATATATATATATATATATATATATGCTTTGAAAAGTTTCAACTATCAAAAATAAATCAAAGTTAGTTCTTACTACAAAATTATCACAAAGACGTTAGCATAAATGAAGACAAGAAGCTACCACATACTCGACTGCAAGTATTATTTATAATACGAAATATAAATAGTCAAAATACCAGCAATAATAAAAAGTCGGAACAAAATTCTACACCCTAATCCGTATTACTCGAGAAAAAGTTATAAGATAAACAATGTAGTGAAATTTAAAATTGAAATTTTATGAAAACACTAAAAATAATATTGATTTGGAAAAATAATTGCTAACAGTTTCTGTCTCCTGTTTTTGTTTTCGAGTCTAGGGTACTCTGAATGTATTCTCTGATTCCAGTTTGAGCTGGTCCTAGACTGTCTACTTGTTATATATATATTTCGCCGAATTTCTTTCCTAGAAATTTTCCGGGACAATTTTCTATTGTAATATAAAGCTAGTTATATTCCCTTGTATAAAAAGTGGACCGATAACATGTTCCACAACATATCAACCTCCCACAATGAGTTTTAAGGTTACTGAGTCCTGGGTTATTGTTTTTTTGTCATAGGTACGTGCGCTGGATTATGACTACTCAATAGTGAATACGTAGATTAATCTGTAAAAGACTTGTTTCTCAGAAAGTTGTTATAATTATTCGCCAGTTTCATCATTGTTTTATAAAGCCATGGAAATGGTCATAAGGTTTTTTAATCATCTGTGATTGGTAACTATTTTCCTGTAAAGTATATAATCATATTGACAAATGAATCTAGTCTACTAATAGAACATTTATTTACTAGAAAAAGAGATTTCCGTTCGTTCTTTGTTCGGATTATGAACAACTGAATTCTTGTTATGCCTAAATTTGTCGACAAAATTTTATTGAAAAAGTTGTCAAATCTTTGTAACAGTATTGTTTTGGCAACATCGTTTGATAATCTGTACGGTTCAGCATTTGTGTACATATCCATTAAAATTGCCTGTTTTTTATGAGCTGAGCTTGTTTGCCAACAAAACTTGTATCAAAGCGAGAATCAAGCTGAAACACACAAAATTGATAACGACTCCAGGTTTGGAGCTGAAATGTCTCCAAACACAAATAAAGATCACACAATCTACAAAACACTAATTATGTACATGAATATTGTTTGATGCTTGTGTTCGGGCAATTTTTGGAAACTGATTTACTACACTTTGTCCCCATTTAAAATTTAAAATATTTATCTCTTGCGGGAGAAACAGACAAAATAATAATTAAAACAAGAAATACACTAAAATCAATTAAATCAAAAACAAAACCAAATAACACATCTCAAAATACAAAAAATTGCATTTATAAAATCTCTTGTGAATGTAATAAATTCTATATTGGAGAAACCTCTAGACCTCTAAATGTTCGAATAAACGAACACAAAAATTACATAAAAAACGACAATTTGAAAAATCCAGAATTTGTGAAGGTGCTTAAGACCTTGGTCATAAAATACAATTTCAAAACTCAGTTATATTACACAAAGAAGAATACAACACCAAAAGAAAACTAAAAGAGCCTGCTTTAATTTTGTAAAATGAAAACAATTGTATCGCTACTACCTCCGTAGAATTCAGTCGTTCCTGGTTGCCGATGATTAAGGAAGAAATTGCTAATGGTCATGTCCTTGTGAACAACCCAATATCGACCATTAAAACTAGAGCTGGCAACAAGACACTATTCAGCCAAGTCCTCCAAAAGGCGGATAGTGCAGTTGACGCCTCCCAAAGGGCCACAACTGAGAGTGGCGCTCCAAACAAATTAGGAGCAAAGATCGATGAGCTCTTGAAATTCATTGGGCCTAGGCACAATGTACATCATGAGATCAAGAAACTGGCACACGCCATTAAGTCAGAATATGACAAATATCAGACGTCAACGACGCGGCCACCTCCTGTAGCGAAACCTGCTACAACACAGACATCGCCAGTAAAGGTGTCAAACACTCAGACACAAGGTGAAAAGCAAAAGGAGGTCCCAAAAGCGGCTGCCTCAAAAGCAGCCAACTCAAAACCGACTGCATCAACACCGGCGGCCCCAAAGCAGGCGGCTTCAATAAAAGTAGCCTCAGTAGCAAGGACCTCGCCACCGAAGGCCTCGCCTTCAGTAGCCCCATCAAGTAAGGCACCACTAGTTAAAACTCTTAAACCGGTGCTACCTAGCAAGCTAAAGCGCGGTAAAGAAAGTTGCCAGAACATCGGGCAAATCACCCAGGCAACAACAAGTAGGGTGGTCAATTCAGAAGCGGAGAGAAACAATGTATTAAAACCCAAGTTTAAACCGCAGACCAAAAAACAACCTTCAAACCAGTCGACTGACTGGCAAGTGGTAAAGAGGAAAAAGGCCCCGAGGACCAATAAGCAAAAACCAGCCCAACATTGTACGCTGCTTATAAAGAAAGGCGAGAAGAGCTCCCATGCAGATATCTTGCGAGGTATCAAGAATGATCCCACCTTGCAGGATATAGGCAAAAAAGTCAATAAGATCCGACGAACAGCTAAGGGAGATCTACTTTTGTTATTCGCCAAGGCAGACGCTCAGGAGATGGAGCGCTATTGTAACGCCATCAAGAATAAGCTCCCAAGCGGGGCCACTGTACAATCTCGAATACCCCAAATCGAGATTGAAATTAAAGACCTGGACGAGATCAGTACCAAGGAAGAGGTAGTAAACCTGCTCAAAGATAATATCGACGGCCTGGCAGAGATCACTGAGGAGGCAGTGAAATCACTTCGACGGGCATATAGATCAACACAAACGGCAGTTGTTTGTCTCCCAGAGGTCCAGGCCAAGAAATCCATCGCACTTGGAAAGCTGAAACTTGCGTGGGGCACAGTACGTGTTCGCGAGAGGATCAGCCTTCGACGGTGCTTCAAATGCTGGCACTTTGGGCACAACGCCCAGGCGTGCAGAGGCAAGACTGACCGAAGCAGTTGTTGTCACAGATGCGGAGGCGCTGGTCACAATGCCTCGGCTTGTCAACAACCTGCCAAGTGCTTACTCTGCAAAGAGAAAGATAGTAGGTCAGACTGCCGGCACGTTGCGGGTAGTTGGAAATGTCCGATCTACCAACAGGCGATGAGAGCAGCACAAGCCCGCAAATGAAAGTACTGCAACTCAACCTCAACCATTGCGAAGCAGCCCAAGACCTACTGGTACAGCGGGTGCGGGAATTGGATTGCGACGTAGCCATAATCTGCGAGCAGTACAAAAACTTCGACACCCTGTCCTGGGTAAATGACACAACGGACAGAGCAGCGATATGGGCTTGCGGTAAACTTCCGTTCCAACAACTCCCAAATACCCCCGAACCATGGCTTGTGAGAGCCAAAGTGGGAGGGGTCCACTTTTATAGCTGCTATGCACCTCCTAGTGCACAGCTCGAGGAGTTCGAGTTATTCTTGGACACCTTGGCGGAGGATGTACGGAAGCGTGAATCGGTCGCCATCGCAGGAGATTTCAACGCCTGGGCAATTGACTGGGGATGTCGGGAAACGAGCGCGAGAGGACGAGCTCTCCTTGAGACCATGTCTTCGCTCAACCTGGTACTCCTCAACACAGGAGCCGTAAGCACATATCGCAAAGGCACAGCCAGCTCCATTATCGACGTAACATTCGTTAGCAGCAACCTAATTAAAGGGGGCTGTGAGTGGCGGGTCGATGAGGAGTTTACTAATAGCGACCACCAAGCTATTATTTGGGAAATCAACACCACTCCCAAACGAAGATTGTGTGTCAGTCGTGCGAGGTCACAGCCAGTCGGATGGAACAAAAATGCTTTCGATGCTGATTCATTCGCCTTGGTTATGGAGCAGGAACCATTGTCAATAGCAACAAGCGCAGAAGCCACTGCCAAAGAGGTAATGACAAGCGTTGTCAAGTCCTGCGATGCTTCCATGCCAAGGAGACGGCAGAACAACAGCCGCCCACCAGTTTACTGGTGGAACGACACGATCTCACAACACCGACGAGAGTGTCTCAAAGCACGAAGGCTGCATCAACGAGCACGGAGACGCGACAGGGTCACAACAGAAGAACTAAGGCTCGACTATGAGATCAAAAGACAACAACTACGAAGAGCCATTCTCTCAAGCAAGAGATCCTACTGGAAGGAATTGTGTGACGAAGTTAATCAAGATCTATGGGGAAAACCGTATAAAATCGTGATGCATAAAATTAAGGCCCCTCCCATGACATCAACGAACTGCCCCGAATCATTGCACCGCATTGTCACTCACTTGTTTCCTGCAAAGCCTGAGCTACCCGCTAATCCTTCGTGGCAGGTGAGGGACGAAGATATACCATCAGTGACTATGAGTGAGCTGATGGGCGCGTGCAACCGGCTCCAAAACGGTAAGGCTCCCGGTCCAGATGGCATACCTAACATCGCGCTAAAATGCGCCATAGCCAATAGGCCTGACATGTTTCTACACATGTATGAGACCTGCCTAAAGCAGGGGGTTTTCCCGAGTAAGTGGAAAAAGCAGAGGCTTGTGCTCCTCCCTAAAGGGGGAAAGAAACCTCCAGACGAACCGTCATCATATCGTCCCCTCTGTATGTTGGACTCTGCGGGAAAACTCCTTGAAAGGATAATAGCAGATAGGCTGGAGCCCTACGTTGAGCCGAAACTTTCCACCAACCAATTCGGGTTCAGAAAGGGGAAATCAACCATCGATGCCGTGAAGCTCGTTACCAGCATCGCCAGAGAGGCTATCTCGGGAAAGAGATGGAGAAGGGGTGGAAAAAAGTACTGTCTAATAGCCACCCTGGATATCAAGAACGCCTTTAACTCGGCCCGCTGGGACCGCATTTTGGAGGCTCTTGTCAGGATGGAAGTTCCGCAGTACTTGCGCAGAATGGTTTCAGCGGATTTCAAGGACCGCATCTTGTTGTACCAAACTGAAAATGGGCAAGTAGACTATAAGATCACAGGAGGTGTACCTCAGGGCTCTGTTCTTGGCCCCCTCTTATGGAACGTAATGTACAACGACCTGCTCCTGCTCGGTCTGCCTGAGGGCGTCAGGCTAGTGGCATTCGCCGATGATGTGGCATTGATCATAGTGCGCAAGCACATAGAGGAGATACAAACAACCTTCTCATTCGCTATAGCCACAATTCAGCATTGGATGCTCGCAGCGGACTTGAGTTTAGCAGAACAAAAGACCGAAACACTTCTTGTTAGCAGTCGAAAGGCAAGGGAAACCATCACCCTCAAAATAGGCGACTCCTACATACAGTCGCAGCCCTTCATCAGCTATTTGGGGGTGCTCCTGGACGCACGGCTCAACTTCAAAGAGCACATAATCGCGGCCAGCAAGAAAGCAGCTAGGGTACAGGGGGCATTATCTAGAATAATGCCGAATGTCGGAGGCCCTAGACAGATAAGAAGACAGCTACTGGCAACAGTAACTACTTCTGTTTTGTTGTACGGGGCACCGGTATGGGAGAAATCGCTCGAGCTACCATCGTACCGCCGGAAAATGAAATCAGTCCAGCGGCTCTCAGCGATTCGAGTGGCATCATCCTACCGCACTGTGTCTTACGAGGCGGTGAGTGTGATTGCCTCTACCCTACCAATCGACATCCTGGCTGCAGAAAGGGGACGGCTTTATCGCAGAAAGTCAGAGAAAGACCAACCGACAGGAAACAGCGATGAAAGAGCCATGAGTCTAGGGCAATGGCAGGAGAGGTGGGACAGCTCTACTAAAGGCCGGTGGACATATCGACTGATACCTAACATCAGTCGTTGGGTCAACCGCCAGCATGGGGAGTTTGGGTTCTACATCACTCAACTCCTGACTGGACATGGATGCTTTCGAGCATACCTGCACAGGTTCAGGAGGGCAAACTCCCCAAACTGCCCACACTGTACGGACGTGATAGAGGACGCGGAACACGTGTTCTTCTCCTGCCCCCGGTTTCAGGATCAACGTGCTGAAGTGGAGAGGATTCTGGAGACTAATATCGTTCCAGAACAATTAGTAGAAGCCATGCTGAAGGGCCCCCAAGCCTGGAACTTGGTATCAGATTACGCGGAGACTATCCTCAAAGAACTCCGCAATACGTTCGAGGAGTAGGCTTTAGAGGCTTTCAATGTAAGAGCAGTAAACATCTGCAATGAACCACCCTTGCGAAGTAGTATTGACTAAGAGTGCCGCAGGGGACCATGGTTGTAGGAGAAAGAGGTTAGGGTTTTAGCGGGTATACGGTATACTGGTTTCAATGCAACGACTTACTCTTGCTTTGAAGTCATTGCATCGGGAGTCCCGCACGACGGCTAGCACGTGCTAGCTAAGTACGCAATGTATTTCCCCCCTCTTCGGATAAAAAAAAAAAAAAAAAAACACACACATGATAATATAAGTTTATGGTTAAATATGGAAAAACATTAACTGTGTCTGTGTGTCATATTAAAGCACAAAAGTCGGTAGCCAGAATTTTTTCGTGTATTTAATTGGTATAGCATTTTTCTTGTAAGGAGATGGTTTTATAAGCAACACAAAATTTATATTTTTTCAGACATTTTTAGTATACAAAAAATGTATAAGATATAAATTATATTTTTATGAAAAATTTTTTTTGAAAGTGAATATTTATGCCTAAAATTCAAACATGTTGTTTGGTTGGATGGGGGGAGGGTTATACCCTAGATCTTCCGCCACGCTACGACCTTTAAATGATATGAGGCTGTTTTTCTGTTGTTTGTTGTTTAGCAAACCTCAATATATATTTTCTCTCAATAGAAAGCAAAGGAAACCATTTGTCTGCATATGTAGAGAAATTGACGCTATGAAATCAATATCAAAAATCAAAAAAGGTATATTAGCATTTTTGGATATAGCTATAGTAGCTATATTTGAAAGGGTGGGAAGTGTAATGAAACTAAATGAGTTTAGATTGCCGATAATGTGAGAACTTATTAGAAACTAGGGTAACCAACCATAACTGCCTCACCATATTTTAGCGGAAAAGAATTGCTTAATATTTCTCCACAATAAGTGGTAATCCAGTGGTATTGAGATGGAAACATCGATTTTTGAAAAAATGTAATTCACAGTTTCTCAGCATTTCTTTAACATTTTATAAAATTTGAGTTTAATTTGTTAATTTACTTATTATGCCTAGTTGAATTTAACACTCTATTATAATTTTGTACATTTGTTTTACTAGAACTTTGGAAGGAATAGAAAGTTTCAATTTAGTTCAAAATAAAGGAATAACAAACGTTTAAAAAATACATTTCATTTCTTTCTCATTTGTAATTCCAAGAACGTTTCGGCAGAATTCTCACTTACAAATCAAGAGCATGCAGTCACCTATGAAGCCGACAGTATTGTGGCATGGCATGTGTTAAAAAAAAAACATCTGAAATTTGGAATCCCTACCTATGCAATCATTTTCGAGGGCTTTTTCGATAAAAAAACTCGCATGTGCCACAAACGGTATCACCTGCCAGGGGTGTGCGACGCGTTTCACGAACAACAAACGGCACAACATTTTAAAGAACAAGGTAAATAAAAGATACGTACCGTGGATGTGAAGTGTGTGCAAATCTGTTTAGCGACTTTTATGTGATGGATTTGGCAGTTATATTAACTATCGCATTTGCATTTTATCGGAAATGTAGGTACATGATGTGGGTTGCGAAGTGTTATGTTGAATCAACATTATTTTGTCATTATAGAAAATGCTAGAGTAGTTAATGGCCATTATACAAACTTCAATAAAAAAATCAACTATTGATAAACTTAAATAAATAGTCCTGAGCATTTATGGTAAATAAATCCAAATGTAAATTTTCATAGTGACGTTTGGTTAGGTTTTTAAATATTTGTTTTCATTTCAAGTTTTCTGGAGTTCCTTAACGCGACGTTATGTACGACTTGACTGATAGAACTCGTCACGTAAGGAAAAAACGGTTTGTCCCCTTGAAGGGACTGTTTCTCCGCCAGGATGGATCTAGATTAGAACAGACCAGCATCATGCGCTGCTAGTTGTTTAACCCCGATACTAAATGTGTAGAAATTTCGTTAAAACTATGTTAGATGGGAGCAACTATGTATAATACAAACTTAAAAAAATAAGCTAATACAGACATATTTACAGTATTTTAGTATATACGAGGGCTGCCTTTTATATTTCGGGATTGGACAACCCTAGTGTTGCAATCTGACAACTGACAGCTCTATCGTAAAGTTTGACATTTTTGATGTTATACGTACTCACAACGTTTTGACATACGAACGCTATGTGTTGTTTACAGTAACTTAAAGGATTCATGTCGGCCAAAATATGGAATTAAATCGTGAACATTTTCTTCCGATTATTTTTTACAACTTTCGACGTGGATTAAAGTCAGCAAGAGTGCATGGATGAACTTATTTTAATTTTTGGCGATGAAACTCGATCAAGGACCACTGTTTCTCGATGGTATGCTGAATTCAATCGAGGTCGTAGTTCACTCCAAGACGAATTTCGTGAAGGTCGTCCAAAAACAGTTGTTGTTCCGGAAACCATTGATGCTGTGCGCGAACTGATATTGCAAGATCGTCATGTGACCTATCGTGAGATTGAGTCAACCTTACACATTAGTGGGACCAGCATACATTCAATATTGCATAAACATTTGAATGTTAAAAAAATTTGTTCGCGTTGGATCCCACACAATGTCAATCGTTCAAAAAAGGCTCGTGTCGATTGATCGAAAGAAAAGCTCAAAAAATACGATCGCGGTGCTTCAAAACACGTTTATGACATAGTGACAGGTGATGAATCCGGGATTTACGCGTATGAGCCCGAAAGTAAACAGCAGTCGACTGTATGGGTGTTTCAAGATGCGCCGAATCCAACAAAAGTTGTTCGCGCACGAAGCACTTCCAAGCAAATGATCGCCTGTTTTTTCTGAAAAACTGGACAACTAGAACAACGCAGAACAGTCAATTCTGAGTGGTACACAACCATTTGTTTGCCAGTTGTCTTCCAAGAAATGAGGAAAACCAACCCCCGAAGACGGATCACTCTTCACCACGACAATGCGAGCTCTCACACATCGGCTCAAACAACTGCATTTTTGACCACTCAAACAACTTGTCACCAAATGACTTCTTTTTATTCCCGTACGTAAAAAATGCATGTTTTGGAGATACCTCAATGAGAGTGAAAAAAGGGTTTTGACAATTGGTTCAAACGCATGCAAAAGTTTATAGATCTTCATAGGGAATATTTTGAAAAACAATAAAGCGATTTTCGATGATTAATATTTGTTTTTGTCCTCTAATTCCGAAATATAAAAGGCAGCCCTCGTACTTGTATATTACAGAGAGACAATAGTAAAATCATAGCTTGGTTAAATTATATTTAGGTATTCTTATGAGGCTTTTGTTTAGAAAAATATTAATTTGACATTTTTTAGTGATAAGTAAACCTACTAAAGTTGCTTGTAAACGATAAAATGGCGGCTATTTTAAATGGGATATGAAAAAAATAATCTATTAAAAAAGTACCAGTGAGATTAGCAGACTTATGAAAGAAAGTTAACAAAAAGTAACGTTCGCAAGAATATGGCCGAAATTCCAGAAAAAATCATCGCGTACAAGAACAGAAGATTACTAGAGCCACCCGTCAGTGAAGACTTACACTTACACGCCTCCAAACTCCAATTGACTCAACGACTTTTGCGAACAGAACATGCGAAGCTAAGAGAATTCACCAATTGTATCCTTGATACAATGAAATGATTTTCAGTTATGAGGGACATTTTCACCTCATTAATGGGAAAAAATCCACGGCAAATTCATCAAAATGCAATGCATCTAAAACGTGTCAGGTGTTTGTGCCTCAATTGGAACATATAACTCTTTGTGGTATCAGCAGAACGGTGGCACATGTCATCCACTCGTGAAATATTAACTGTCTAGCACGAGTTTGTCCCTGGTCATGTCATTATCCAGTATGGTGGCCAGAATTGGCAGCCACGATCTTGTGATTTAACATATTTAAACTTCTGGATGTGGAATTATCTGTAGTCACAACTTAATACAAAGAAGGTAGCGAATTCCAAAGCATTCAAGGCCGAAATTAGTCGCTGTCTCAATAAAATATCTACCGCCACATGTATATATTTCCTAATGTTATTACAAATTTTGTCAAAAGAGTACGCATATGCCAGCAAAGTCGTGACGATCATTTTCAAGATATTTTGTTGCATAGGTAACTCACAAATACATTATAAATCAATAAATAGTTCTTTCTTTTAGAGAAAACCTTACAATTTTGCGCTTTTATTGAAATAGATTGTTAACACTTTACCTCTGTCTTATATACTGGTTGCTACCTTGGTCTGGAAATAGTAGACCACTGCCGTGTGTTCGTTATTTTACACAGCACGGTTGCCAGGCGGGTTGGTGAGTATTCGGGTGGGAGGGATTTTTGAGATTGGAAATGATTTAAGTTATGAACATGAATGAAAACATCACTGGCGTGGGCAAAATCTACCCTGTATCTAGATTGTAGGTAGTACCTAATCGCTACTCCAATTTTTTATAGTATAATTTGAAGAAATAGAAAGTCAGATTTGCATCCAAATCTATAATTTCAATTACTATTATTATTTACATATGAAACTAGAGGTTTATAACAAATACTAATGAGAAAAATAAACTTTATATACACCTGTATCTTGTATCACAAGCTCTTGAGATTGCTCGCTTGTGTTGAAAAATGCAGGAAGAACTTTCTATATTGTTAGGGTTCCTTATATACATTATACGGATACCCTTATAATATAACTCAGGATTTCTGCCTCTGTCACATCACAGCAATTTTCTCCTAAACTACTTGACGGAAGAGGTTGAAATTTGGTATCAATGTATAGTTTGGTGACCCGATCAGGAGTACCTATCGTAAATGAAGAAATTTTGATTACTTCTAGGGGGAAAACTAAAAAAATCGACCGTTCCCCCCCCTGATCCCCGAAACTACTGAGCCTAAAATTTAAAAAAAAAATGGGAAATATAGAACGTTGCCCGAACTTTACAGGAAAAATAACGAGAAACCATTAATATTAATTTTGGGGGGCAAATTATAGAATTATATAAATATTTAAAAATAAAAAAAAATTCAAACGCATTATTTAATATATCAAATGAAAGGGCTCATTACGACGAAAACAAATATATTTTTTTCATATTTTTAAAATAAATTAATTCAAAGATATTAACAAAAATATAAATATCTCCGAAACCATAAGCTGAAAAGTTTTGAAAAAAATGGAAGTATAGCCCCTCACAGAACTTTACTGGAAAAATAAGAAGAAACCCCTAATATTCATTTTGGGGGGCAAATTATAGAATTAAATGGAAAATAGAAAATTATAATTGTTTCTAAAGGGTCATGTAATATATCAAATCACAGGGCTCATTATGACGAATACAAATATATTATTTTAATTTTTTTTTAATGAATATTTTAAAATATATTAAAAAAATATTAAAAAAAAATTCCCATTCTCCCCGTTATTCCCCAAACTATAAAACCTCATTTTTTTTGTTTATAGGAAAAATATGAAAAAAAATCCCTAATTCTATTATTTAGCCCCCAAATAATAGAATTAAACGGAAAATAAATTATTAGGAAACCCCCATAGTAATTTTCGGGACAAATTATACAATTCAATGGAAAACAAAGATTCAATTTTCTAACGCATCATGTAATATATCAGATAAAAGGCTCATTATGTGAATTACAAATATATCATATTTTTAAATCATTTGTTTAAAAGATATTAACAAAAATATTAAACTTTGACTTAATTCCCACTTTTGAAACTACGCTATTTAAATTTTGAAAAATATATTTTATTTGTATTTTTTAATAATTTGAATAGCAGATTTAATAATTTATAATTTAAAACTTGACCTATTTTGCCCTTTATCTTCCAATCTACAGAGCCTCAAAACTCAGACAGTAGATTAGAAAAGAGTTCTCTGAAAGTTTATTAATAAAATAAAACTCTAATGTTAATTTTTGGGGGCCAAATTAAAAAAATTAAATACATATGTATTCTGATAAAAATCAAGCGAATCCTGAAGCAGATAATTCTGAAAATCACCGAAAAAATAATATATAAAAATACCATCGAAGGGTCTAAGTAATATTTCCTCATAAAGATTTTAATTCCAGTGTAATAGTCCGGGAGTTGGTAATACTGAAAACTCTTAATCGCGAGTTTAGTAGTAACAGTTAAGGGGCAAGAATAATGGATATTAATATATAGGATATACGTATATAAAGTTGTATTTGTAGCACTATGTATACAGAAAATATTTAAAGTATTAGTAAATAGGGTGTACCGTAATTGCACTTCATACCCTACTGCCACCAATATAAGGTGAGTACCCATTTCAAGCATGTAATCCATGTAATTAATATTTTACATGCAATACGCTGGTGAAAACGTAGGTAACTGCTAATAAAAAATAATGTTTCATTTTTAAAATATTAACCGGCTTCAAAATCGATCTAAAAACTTGGAAATAATTAACAAAATATAATACTATACAATAAATAGCCCATGCATAGTTGTTAGGTAATAACTGTAAACAATTAAAAGTGCCTTTTCTGTACAAATTAATTACGACCTATCTAGTATAGTTTTGAAGTCGGTACCAAGCAATAATCAAATTTGATAAAGTAATAGATAGATGTAAGCAAAACAGTATTTTAATTTGGTTTGGCACCGATTTCAAAAATATACTTATATGGTCACCTATTGATTTGTACAGAATAACCACGTTTTATTCTCTACAAATATTTTATTATCAATGTGCTATTTACTGTATAGTGTTATCTCTTGTTAATTATTGTCAACTTTTTAGTTCAATTTTGAAGTCGGATAATATTTAAAAAATACTTTCCTATTCATTCCATTTCAGGCTCATCCAAAGCGAAGCATGGCCGGGTTAGGCTCGTAGGTATATATAAAATTATTCGACAATGCTTTTTGTTGAATGATTTATTCCACTGACGCAAAAATCGTTTTTATTATTTTTAGAAACATATTTGACTTAATTTAAGCAATACATAGACAGTTAAAAATATTGTATATGTATGAAAATTTATTTGACATGATTATTTGAGATATATTATGAAACTTTAACTAAATCTTAGATTTTCAGCTCCAAAAAATTAAACTTTTTTAATGACGCGAGAAAGAGTTTAATGTTACTTAGGGATCTAAAAATACACCTAAATGCTTAGTGAAGGTTTGGTAGAAATTGCTTTTTGGGTTTGTAACAAGTTCCATTATTAAGAAAGCTTTCTAATTTAAGGAAACTTTATCGCCCTATTACTCATAATTATTGATTCAATTTTTAACACGGTAACATTATCCTCGACAGAAAAAACTGAAGCCTGACGTTTTAAAAGGTTCTTTTCCACCCCCTTTTTCATCATTTTCATAAAGGTAACAAAGTAACAACGGTAACGATCGATACTGCTTAAAGCTTTAAAATAAAAACATTAAAAATGGCGCTCTCAGGGACCATTTCGTAATAGCAGCGGAGAATTTTTAACGAGGTATTAAAGTACAGGGCGACAGGAAATAAAATGGAAAAAGAACTCAAGAGTTGCTCGCGAATATCTCACAGATTAGTATCAAAGTTTGATTTATTCTGAACTTCGTTTCAAATGAATTGCCAAGTAAGATTCAGGGAGGTGAAAAGATCAAAAGATGTTTTGCTGAGATTTCAGTAAATACAAAGTCTATGTGAAGATTCGATTTATTAATTTTCTAGTTAATGATTCTGTTGCTAGAATAAGTAAAAAATCTAAAGATTCGAATACAAGGCTTGTTAATCTCACACAATAAGAAACGGTGGTATAGATATTAAATTTTAAATATTAGAACAATTAAATAATATAATTAAAAACGGTCATACTTTACCTTTCATATAAAAAGAATTCATTAAATAAATAGCCCATTTAAAATTTGCATTGTTTGGTATAAATTATTAGCATTTGCAAAATTCTATCTAGTGGGTAATATTTAACTGCCTCATTTGAATTCACCACTATTTAGCATCATCCATTCCTGCAACCTTAGATTTAACATTTGTAGGTGTAGACCATATATACCGTATATTTCATTAAGGGTCGACAGATGTCGTAGAGGGGTAAAAATTATATTATAGGGAAAGTGGTCAAGAAAAGTTGCTGGAAACAATTTTTAAGCTTCTCAGACTTCCTCCAGGGCCACATTTAAGTTGGTGGGGTCTCTTGGGCACAAAACTGGTGGGAGCCCCTGGGCACAAAACTAATGGGGGCATACTTAAAGCATTCAAAATTCAATTCAAAATATTTTACTTTTATTATTTTTAATAAAACATGTCAGATAAATGGATCTTTACATACTTATATAAAATACGTCAAAATAAATAAAGTTATACGAAATATATAGCACTAAAAATACAAACAAACAAATCGGTTATACAAATGTTCATTTACAGTTGGAGGGGGCCCCAAAATGGTGGGGATATTCCCAAGTTATGATGAAAAACATAACTTGGGAATTCTTCTTAATGAGTGTTTATACATCCTGATTGGATCATTTTTTACAGAGTAAACTCAGAAAAACTGGTCAAAGGTAGATTCTTTTCAAAAAATTGATAACATGTTGGTACCAATACTGGGATATTAATAATCGTCAAAACGTTAGTTTATGTTGTTGACTTTATAGGTATACGCTTACGATGGATACTATTGAATTATGTAGTTTTTGAACAATTCTAATTTAAATTATTTAGGGAACTATTTTGCACACCTCACCGTATTAACGAAACTAGTCCGACCGGGATATACTAAAAATATTGTAAGATAATAGTAAACATTTTATTAAATGTACGAATATGCGACAGCCAGCCAGCGGTGCACTGACAATAGCTGTCAGAGCACATGGACAATCCTAGAATTTTCTGAAGGTGGGGGCACGAGCTGAAAATTATGGTAAATTGAATTATCATATGATTTTCCTTAGTTTATTATTTACACAACTATTGCCAGCTCATATTGGTCTATTTTTTCATTGGTATATTATGTTAATAATGGTTACCTGTATACAGTTTATTGATATTAATTAAATTACTGACTAACTGAATCCGCCTCTGTCAGAACATCGAAGGGGCCATCCTTTAAGGCAAATTTCAAATGCAGTATTAATACATTTTACGGCACTATGATAAAAGATATACGAAGTGAAGTGCATTTTATAAGCTTTCAAAATATATTTTGCATATCGCTATCGAACTATTGTGGTTAATACGATATGTCCTGTAAAATATTTTTACAAATTATTTAAATTGCAATTCTACAAGATCTGCTTAACGTACAATATCGATCTTCAGCGTTATTAATCTCAATATTTTAAGCTATCACTAGGACGCAGATTAAGAATAACCAAGTTAGGAATTTTTTATAATCACTCACTTTACATCGGTTTTTCCAGCTTTTCTTAATGAAAAATGCTGGTATCCAAATATATGAACATTCAAATTGAAGATTTTCTGATTCCTTATAATTCAATTTTTCATATTACGGCATTATGAAATGAACAGAGCATTACTTTTTACACTATAAGCAAAAAACGACAATACCCCATATTTTGGGGTCTTTAAGGCTTAAATAATTTACTTCTACGAGTTTGCTGTTAAAATTATGTCAGTTATGACTTATAAACTATTATTTACGTGATGGCTTATGCGGTTTGCTGTTGAATTTTATGTAACCTAAAAATCTCTATTGACTGGTGTATTATTGCCCAAAATAATTTTTAATAAGCATAACATATACTATTAGTCCCAAACAAATCCACATTGGATGCTTGAAGTACAAAAGAAGAACAGTTAGAGTGCCATCGTGTGATGCGGAATTTTGGATGAGAGATTACTCAGAGCTTAAATTTTTAGAAAATAAATTTTCTATTGTTCTAGAAGACATTCCTGTTAACATCTGAACATCTGTGCTATCAGTAGTTGACCAAAAAGTCCGTGATTTTTCGGATTAACTACCAAAAGCGTTGGTTTGGAAAGGCCACCTAGATCGCCGCATTTGATTGTGTTAGTGTTTTAAATGTAGAGACTCAAAAATATATGTTATTGACAATGCCTGATCATCTCCATAGAAAAACATGAATTCAAAAATATGTAAACTTTCTCGGGCGAAGACTTTCCACTTCTAGGGAAAGAGTTTTGCAATATGATGTTCATTTTGAAAATTTGTTTTTTTGTGTTTTTAACTGTTCCATAGTTTCTTAAATAATTATGAAATTCCTCTGACGGCCAATTGGCCTTTTAACACATTTAATTTTTTTCTTGTTCGATGTTTTGAACTAGTTCTAAACCTAGGTAAATTATATGAAAGTTGACTACCCATTACAATTAACACTACAAAATGGGAAAATGGGGATAATTATTCTAATGCCCTCAACCCATATCGCTTTTGCTTATGTTTTTTAATTCGTTTGCAAAATTAAGACGCTAATGCCAATTTGGCTATTTTACTATTTTCGTCAAAATGTTATAAGAATGGTTTACAAATACCTACTTTCAAAATAAATAAAAAAATCCTGTAAAGTCATTAACAATAAACTTAATTTTTATTTGCTACAATAAAATGGAGTAACAAATTATCCTAGAAAATATTTCAAATGCCAATTCTATACGATTATGGAAAGGGAAGATTTCCTATTAATAAGAAAACTGTTGTGATAGGTATTAAAAAGCGTAATTCTCGAAAAATTGTAATACCTATTTAGTTATAATACATTATTGTGAATGTAGGTAAAACATTTACTTATTAGTCATACTTTTAAAGAACTTATAATTCCAATTAATGCGGAAATGCTTTTAATTCTCTAAAAGCCAAATATATCACAGATGTCCTTAAAAAAATAACGGAACCGAATGACGGCAACTGAGATGCAGGTTATTTGTATTCAAATATTTAAAACAGCTGTTAGAAAGTAAACACGAAAAAAGTTAAAAACACGGAAAAATGATATAAGTGTGCCTAAAATTGGGGTCTATAAATTTTGACTGGTACCGTTGCTCATTGTCTGGCGGCAATAAAAATAAATGTTTCGAGAATACAAGTAGCGAATATGGTAAAATGGGAGTTAAATAGCTGTAAAGGTAATTTTAGAAAGTTCTTTGAAGTGCTGCCTGTTCTTTGTCAGAATATTTGAATAAAGGCATGCCAATTCAGAATGGAGGTGCAAAATACTTAATGTGAAATATGTACTTTATTTTAAATTTCTAAAGCTTTCAATTTTTTCCCCCATATTCTGTCTTAATGTATATTTATTAGTAATAAACTTGATATGCAAAACAAAAAAGGTATCTATAATTACACTAAGTTGCAAAGCGAAATCAACGGCGTTTTGATAAACTTGATATTAAAACCTACAGGGCTTCTACACACTAACTGCGTCATCATTAAGGGGTTACTTTACAGTAGAGTATTTGACGGTGGGATAAGACGGGAATATTAAGGTAATTCACAAATAAAACCCTCCGTTTTTCATTGTACAATGTAGGAACTTATATTAAGAAAATAATCAGTTTTAATCATTTAATTTAGAATTAGTCAAATAAATTAATTTCTCTTCTTATAGAAATATCAATTTGAAAAAAATTACTAAATCACCCCATCTTGCCCCATCTATAGGGTAAGTATCCTCGGACAGAATGTTTAGTGGTCGCTATCTTCACAAACCGGGCAGATATGGTCAGTTTCGTCATCGTTCTCTTCCACTACTGCACAGTTACAATGAGCTCACTTATCGCTAGTCTGGCAAGTTTTGGTTTATTCCTTGATGATGACAGCTTCGCTGGTGAAACGTGCATTGAGTCAAAAAAGAAAAGTTTGGTGTTAGGGTACAAAACTTTATGCTTATACGTCGGAATACATGCCTGAACTCCTTTACCAGCTTTCTTGGTTCTTTCGAAAAGCTTATATATTTTTTTTCAAATTAAAGATCGCAAATTCCAGGATTTAATTGTCCACTTGAGGTACAACATTTTTTTCCTTTATTCTTTATATTGAGTAGTTTCCGATATGTAGTAGATACATTTATTTGGCTATTCTGTATATTGACCCAAAAATGAACACGTTATTACCCATGAATAATAGCTGGGGCCAGTGAAACACATTGTGAAATTGTAAAAACCAAATAGTTTCCCCACTGCAGTACTGTTCCAATACATTCAAGCTATATTGTTGAAGAACACACATTTATATTGCCCTTCATGCTTATCTACTATCGTTAACTGAATAGTCTGTAACCATTTGAGTTACAGAGCCCTCTTTAGTGTCCTATCGAAACTCCAGCGATACCGAATTTCGGTTGGTGTTGTAGTTTTGGCCAAAACCGAACGTTCCTTTCTAAGTAATTCTTTAGTATACTTTTAAGTTTCTTTTTATTTTGCTAACACAAATATTTGTTTGTGTTCATAGATTAGTATTAAATCTTGACTAATACTGAAACCAATATTTAAATTACGCTTACAACCCAATTAATAGAGCAACAAAATCTTAAAATTTTTCATTAAAAGATTACAATCTGACTGAACCATGATTTAAAATTTAGTCGGTTGACAAATAAAACACTCAATTCAGCTAAAGCTGATCACTAGAATCCATTGAAATGATAAAAATATATATTGTTTCTTTTCTGGTAGCAAACCATCTTCAGTCTACCTACCCTCAACTGATTGCAATCTCGAGTAATTGTAGGTATATTCCATACATATGATTAAATTTCACATGTCTAAGTGCTTCTTGGGAAATAACACCACAGTTCAAAGAAGATTGCTTTATATTCCAAACGTTTCGGGGTCTAGATCAGACCCCGTTGTCAATGGTTAAGAAACTACGGATTAAAAAGCAACAATTCTAAGATGTAAATTAAAATATTTGACAATGTGTATTATTTGATTTTTGACGTAACTAAGAGAATTTTATTTGTAATATATAGGGTAGCACAGAAATTTCTAAAGATCATATAATTATAAAGTTCCTTTCAAATTGGAAGAATTTGAAAGGGAGCTCTTCAGAATTTTATGTGGCGCTCCTAGGTGCAGACTCTTTAAGTTTTCTTTTGGTCTGCTTTAATTTTGTTAAATGAAAACGATTGTATCGCTACTACCTCCGTAGAATTCAGTCGTTCCTGGTTGCCGATGATTAAGGAAGAAATTGCTAATGGTCATGTCCTTTTGAACACCCAATATCGGGATAGTTCATAAGGTTTTTCCTAGGTTTTCCCTTATGATTTTAATGGGATCACTGAATCAACAAAGTTCTTTGGTAGCATTTTTGGCGAATGCACTATCTTATAACAAAGTCGCACCTAGGAGCGCCACATAAAATTCTGAAGATCTCCCTTTCAAATTCTTCCAATTTGAAAGGAACTTTATGATTATACGATCTTTAGAAATTTCTGTGCTACCCTGTATATTACAAATAAAATTCTCTTAGTTACGTCAAAAATCAAATAATACACATTGTCAAATATTTTAATTTACATCTTAGAATTGTTCCTTTTTAATCTGTAGTTTCTTAACCATTGACAACGGGGTCTGATCTAGACCCCAAAACGTTTGGAGAATAGAGCAATTTTCTTTGAACTGTGGTGTTATTTCCCAAGAAGCACTTAGACATTGAAAAATATGCCACAAGTATCATTCAGAAAACAACTAAATTTAACATGTCTAAGTGTTTATTGGGAAATAACACCATGATATTTGAGAATTCCATTCTTTGGCATTTTTATGACCCTCACAAATATTTATTAACTTAAAAATATATTTCACATGAAATAATTGTTAGCAGAACGATTTCTATCATATCAGTTGTCGTTAGATTTACTCCAAAATTAGTGTTCCATTATTAATTTTTGATCGTTGACAAGCAAAAACCTAAATGAAACAAAAAAATGTAACGAATATACCTTATTGAAAATGTATTTCGAAAAAAAATGCGTTTTGAGTGTATAGTGATGTAACAAAATATCATCTAATGTAGCTATTGTATTTCACCTTGTTCCCACAACAATACTACTAACATCAAATTTAGGCAGGAAAACTATTGTGTGAATTTTATCTAATTTTCTACATATTGTTATGACTGTGACAGCTTATTTCACAACTGACACGTATTTCTAAAAATGTGTAATAATTACGATGATGACATAAACTGGTGAATTTTAGAGCTTATGTTTGAGACATCTGATATATTTCTAACGAGATTCAAACCAACTTTCTTCCTGTGTTTCATTTATTGTGTCATAGAATGTTAATTAAACACCATTGTTGGTGACATATTCCATGTATATTATTGTTAATATCCATTGATACATCTTGCTTGTCTTCTTTGAACCCTTCTTTCTTATTTAAAGATGGTAATATTTAATTTCTGATGCTCAGAGATTTATGATCTGGTTATCTCGTTCAAATTCAGTTTTATTATGTTTTATGTTTTTATTCACTTGAAACTCCATTAGATAAGTGAGTATGTAGTGTGGAAATCAAGAATTCATGAGTTTTTTGCATACATGTTTTGGAGGAAGTAAAAAGTGTCTTTTATTTAGTTTCAAATCCTTTTTCTGCTTGATGTGATGTAACAGTAAAATGGGAAATCTATAGATTAATTAGGCAAAGACAAAATGGTTCGGTACCATTTTCTCCTCTGTCCCTCAACCGATTTACTTTATTTTTGTTTTTTTTTTAGTAGCTACTGACGACCCTCAGTGCAGAATATATAAAGAATGCTTATTTATGTCTTTTAGAATAAGTGAGATGGCGCCCACTATGAGCAAGTTGGTTAAGTCTTAATCTAATGTTTGAAATTTGATAGCAGTCGACAGTGAAAACCCAACTGTGTACAATCGTGTAGCGCAGTGTAAATCTATATATAAATAGGCAAAGACAAAATGATTAGGTACCATTTTCTCCTCTGTATCGATTTTCTTGATTTTTGTTTTGTTTAGTAGCTACTGATAACCTTCAGTGCAGAATGCTAATATTAGTTTATAATATTGGTTCATTCATTAAATAAAATATAATAAAAATTCATTATTTACGACCATAATGTCAACGCCAAACTTCTGAGTGTGCCGCCGCCGCCAACCTCAAAACATTGAGTAATTATATATAGAGGGACCAATGCTGTTATATACTTCTGGAAGTGACATGCAAGCGTTGTTAATGTTTAGTGGTAAAGAAATCGTTGTATTTATAATTATACAGGGCGATTCCAGATATTTTAGAAATCATTTTTTTCGTGGGTTGCACATAAGCACTTGCATATATAGGGTGTTTAAAATATAGAGAGTGCAATTATAACTAATAAAATAATTATATAGGGAAGCCCATTAGCGGTTGAATTTACAGGGTTCTTGGAATAGAAGGTGCAGTAGAATTACAGTTATACAGGGTGGTGCAAAAAATATTATACAGAGATGCATATACAGGGTGGCAGAAATGGAAATGCAACATTTCGTAACCCATAAGTAGTTGTATATATAGGGAAGATGAAATATAGGGCGAGAGGAATTATAGATATACAGGATGATGATAAAAAATGTTAGAAAAGGAAATGATGTATAAAGTAGCCCACGAAGAGTTCCATATATATGATGATTGAAATATAGGTCGGAGTAGAATCATAGTTACAGAAGATAGTTAAAAGTTTCATAAACAAAAAGAGTAAATACGGTGGCTCATAGGCAGTGCCATATACAGAATGGTTTACCGGGTGGTTCAAAAATGTTAAAAAATATTATGCGTGGTCCATGAGCAGTTGCATATACAGGGTGGTGTAAATATATAATGAGATGGAATTATTATAATGAGGATTTTAATAAATGTTAGAGAACTGAGTACAATTATAGCTATACAGGGAGGTTAGAAAAAATAAATATGTAGGGTAGCCCATTAGCGATTGAATTGTTGTCATTTTAAATTAAGAATTACTAATTTGAACACAAATAAAGTCCTATGAATTATATCTGAAAAAAACTTAAATTTCGTTAATTATTTGTAGAAGCGAGATGTAAGACCGGCATCTAGGATTTTCGAGGAAACTATCACACAGAGGTTCCGAATCTGGATGCGTTCCGTGTAATTGCTGTTCTCCCTAAAGTCCTAGGATAGAATGTAGCGATAAAATTTTCAGGTTACTTAACCTGCCAGAGATATTGACACAATTGGTCGAATTTCGACCACTGGGCGACAGCTAGTATTACTAAAATAATTAACTCTTACTTACAAAGATGTATGCTCTAAAAACCGTCTTTTCTATTCATTTATGATGTTACTTTTTACAAATATAATGACGACAGTAACTATTAAAGTGACCAAATTGAATGAGTTTCTAAGAAGTTTGCTCATTTACAGAAGAATCCAAATGAAAAGTTTTACGTACGTAAACTATTTAGAGATTCTAAAGCTAATTGATACATTTGATTTAGAACCTCACGAGTTGAGTATGTACATTCTTTAAGTAATGAATTTCTCACAACTCTAATAACAATATACTAATATTTTGGAAAACCATATGCATCCATTATCAAAAGGTACTAAAACACTCACAAGATGTGATATGCAAATATATTTTTAGTTATTTATATTTACTCCATGTGCAAATGAAACTTGAGCAAGTATTACAGTATGAGTAATAAAATAAGATGAATCATTTTGCAGTCTTATTTGATATACCTAAGTTAAGCTTTTAAATTTATTTTAACATCTCATTTAAAAATTAGCTGCCAGTCAAAAGTTGTTTAATGTTCTTTTAACAAGATGTGATATGCTGCAAATATATATTTACTTATTCATATAATAATATAATACATATAATGTTTGTTATTTGCATACATCTTATTTATATGTAATTCTTGCAAACGGCACTACGATTAAGTACAGATCGGGCTAAATCGGATTACCGAGAAAGAACGAGATTGTGACAATTATGATAGCTGTTTTGAATACACGGTGATTTGATTATCTACTTGAGAATGAAACTGCTCTTGAAAATTTTTTTCAATTTGATATATAGGATCTTATATTAATGACTATTTGATATTTTTCTTGCATTACATTTTTACAGTCCCTTTTAAGATTTTAAAGTAAAAAGTGCTGAATAGGCGATTTTTGTATGGGTAAAAAGTTATGTGTTGGATTATTTTGCAATTTCTATGCAAATGGAATAGTCATTTACGTTAACTTGTTATATTATTCTACCGATTAATTACTGAATTATTTAATTTTAAGAAATTTTTGTCTTTAATTTCCACCTACTGCCTCTTTGCCATACCTCATATCATGAAGCTGTGTAACAGCACATGGGAAAAAATGAATATAATATAGAAAACAAATTAGGGAAGAAATATTAAAACTCTGGACTAGGAGTAAGAAATTTGTGAAAACAATTCAACTCTGACAATAAAGATATGACTAACTAACTAATATTATTAAACCAAGCATTAAGAATGTACACAATGTAATTAATAGGACTTTATCTAATAATTACACATAAAAATAAGTTGAATGTTGTTAGGAATTGACACAATTGGTCGAATTTTGACCACATGCGATTCTTGAAAATTTAAAACGATAAGTAGAACAAAAGAATTATTTATAGGTAGCAATAAAAATATCTGCAAATAAAGACTTTCTATATTAAAGTCGACAAAACAATTATGCAAAAAATAAAAGTTTTGGGGAAGATGATAAGAAAGTTTCCTTTCTTTAGGTTCAAATTATTATTCCGCTTCAGGTGATTGGTTGATGAACAAAGTGAGATAACTGGTTTTTCTAAAATATACTTAGAACTGTGAGTCGTGGAGATGAATAACGTACAGGAGGTAATACATTTGTCTACAAATAAAACAGTTGTTACAACAAATGAAAAACCTTGGCGTTTTTAGATATTATTATTGCTTAGCACAAATAATTTAAGATTAATGAAAATATATTTACTACACAAGTATTCCAAAGTTGCAAAGTAGGCATAAAATGTGTGTTGTATATTCAACAGTTTTTGCAAAATTCTAATTGAATTTATGAATTTTTCGTAAATAGCCTTAAACTTGTCAATTGAAAAATAATAAAATTTTAACTTTTGTTTTTCTTGTAAATAATTACAATAACTTTTTTATTTCTAACGCAAATGTTACAGGTTTTTCCTTTTTGGTGGGAAATAATCCTCGGGTTCATAAAAACTCATTTTGTAGGTTTTTAAGTTCTCTACCAGTATTTTGTGGGTTGTATTGTGATACAGTCAATAGTTGTCAAGTTGTAAGGGAAAAACCAAAAACCACTCTTTAAAACATAGTCTTGGTGACGTGCTGTTGAATTTTACTTCTTAAAAAAGGTGTAATGACTTGGCGTAAAAGAATTATTGTCACTTTGTTTTGTTGCAATTTGTTTTTTGTAATAAACTATGCTTACACTACTAATTTTCAGATTTGTGTACGGTTTGAAAAATTTGAGATTGATTTGCCATTTCCAAAAGAATGTAGGCCTAAGAAGACATAACTGCAGAATGCTTCACAGCAGTTAATGTTCCTAAAATATTTTAAGAATTATAATGAGAAATAACTCAATATTTTCTCTGAGATTAATTCCCAAGAAGAAATATTTTGCGCCGAAATTCTTTTCAATTTTTATTGGAGTCATTCGTTCGTTATTCAACAAAAATTAAAACTTAATTGGGTCATCTTCTCTAACGGCAGCGTTACTGGTATAAGACGGCACAAAAGCGAAGAAAAATAAAAGTATAATGGCTTTTTCTTACAAAAAGGAAGTAAAAAGGGCTGCGGAGGCATCTCACGCGCAATTTAGCATTTTTAATTAGCGCCGACGAAGGGTACAGAAGATTTATTTTCCGTGGTCTGCGAATACGTACGCTACCCACCCTCGAAAACAATGGGGAGGGAGCAAGGACATAAATTTTCTTATTTGATTAAGGATGAGTTTTACGGGGTGAATCTAAAAGCATTCAAAATTTGTTTGGCATTTTGAAAACACGAATTACATGGGACTTCCACATTAGCGATCATTTTATTTAGCGTTCTTAAATCTACACAATAAATTTTCTAGTTGACTTGTAGTTAAATCTAATTTGTTTACCGATGTAATTTATACATTAATTAATATTAACATTAAATTTATTTATGTAAAAAATAATGATTTTTAGAAGGTTGGGAGGATGAACATAATGAAAGTTCAACTCAGTATGTGACATATCAACAGCTGGTAAAAACATTTAGAAAATTATTTGAAAAAACCAACGTTTGAGTATTTTGAGGGTAGCAGACATAACGAACATCACAGATGGCAAAGGAAAAAATTAAAATGGCAAAAACGAAAGTTTTACAGATGATACCAAAAACTTCAGAGGTTTACTACAGAAGAACAGGAAAAAATCTGCTTTACCATCAGGAAGCGATATCACACCTGATCCTTTATTGATTATGATTGATTGAATATGGCTTTCTCAAATATATAAATTAAATCCGTAGTAGAGAACAAGAGAAAATATGAGAAAAAGAGATCAGCTCTGAGATGGGACAACTCATTTAAGCTGCATCAGGAAAAGACGCTGAAGCATTTCTTAGCGAAGTTCTTCCTCTATGCGACTTCTGCTTTTTCCAGAAATAGGAAATAGAACGTGGATTAAGGTAAAACCGCATATTTGAGCCTGAGGCTTGAGAGCCTGCAACAATATTTCTTACACTAGACACGGATAAACAACGGAAATTGAAGAAGACAAACAACTGTTTTAATGATTTTTCAAGAAAATATTGCCTTGCACTTTTTAAAAACAAAATGGCTGTTGAAGAAGACAAGCAACTGTTTTAATAATTTCTCAAGAGAGAATGCACCTAGCGTTTTTAGAAAACAAAATTGG
Source organism: Octodonta nipae (assembly GCA_034190945.1). NCBI lineage: Eukaryota > Metazoa > Arthropoda > Insecta > Coleoptera > Chrysomelidae > Octodonta > Octodonta nipae. Next base: position 183,661,776 of record CM067216.1, read on the forward strand.
TGTTATGAGAATAATAATGTTCAAAGTTCTTAACCAAACAGTTAAATGTGTTTTTAACTATTTGTTTGTAACAGTGTAATATACGCATCAACAGAAGATTAACAAATAATTTCGAACATAACAAGAAAACAGAAAATATGGTAACACAGCGTTTATACAACTGTCCAACATTAGCGGCAAACTTCGGTAACGACTACCATTGCAAAAAATGAATACTGCTAAATTCAGTTGTTTTCAATGCGAGTTATTTGAAAAATTTGAGGTTGATTTGTCGATGTTGGTGTTATAATTTTCTTGTTTTTTTTTCCGTGGAAGTGTATATAAATGGAGAAAATCAGGATATACTTAATGTATGGGGTGCAGCACGTATTCCGCAAATCACTATACAATATATCCTGGCAGAAGTATTCCAAACAAAAAATATTTGTGGCTGTTTCCCAAAGAGCTTGTACTTGTAGGTGTCTTGTACTGGGTACAATGACACTAGTAGCACATTTTTGACATGGCTACTAATCATTCTGCTAGAACTACGAGAAAACATACTGGAAACCGAAGATTTTCACACATAACAGTACAAATGATTTTACTAATTTGTTCTGCCTGGCTCAGGCACTTATATGAGAAAGCACCAATTTTATATGTTTATTGAATAGTGTTATGAATTAAGGTACAATAAGTCAAGATAGTATAATAAAAATAACAGAATTATTGTAGAGTTTTTTAATTTTCCGAACAAATATTACTTGACAGTTAAGTGCAGTTACTGGCGTCGTATGCAAGGTTGATTAATTTAATTTCGTAATGTTTATTTGATATTCACACTTCATTTTAAGCAAGATCTATCTTAATGCAAATATTGCCCCTTTAGTTGTTAGCGACAAGTTTCGCCTCTACGAACAATTTTATAATACAATGAAAATATGCAGTAATAATTATTTCAATTTGATTAAGGAAATATTAAAAAACAAATTATCCTACACCGTGGGGTGTTACAGGTACTTAAAAATTTATTGTACTACACAGTTGATTCTTAATTAAATAGTTGTCTTCATTCGGAAACCCAGAACCATTTTATCCATTCAAATTGTTACTATCCCATGTCGAAAGGCGGTTTTAGTCTTTCAATAACACCCTCAAACCATAATAAAGATCCAGAAAAACTAACAGCCAAACCATTTGAAAACCTCTACATTAAAATAATTTACAACATACAATCAGTAGTACATTCAGTACCTACTTACTGCAACCATCCAACAAAAAATGCAGGAAAAAAATCAGGTAAATTCCCTGATCTAAAGTCCAAGTTACAACTCTAGAGTATGCAGAAAAACTATATAATATTATACCTATTCGCCACAATTTACATTAAAATGGCGATTTAATTCATCTTTCATAAAAATAAGAGAATCCATAAATTTAAACAGGAAAAAATCCTAAGCCTTCCAAAACTATATTTAACGGCTAATATTTTTAATAATCGGCTTCCAGAACTATCATTAAGAATCCATACACATGATGAAATCATAAAGTCGTAAGAAACGGGTATTTGTGTTCACTTCAGTAGTCGGTGATAAAAGAATTCACAAAGTTTTTTACAATGATCTTATACAAACAAAGTTACAGCAAGATAATATGTATCAGCTGCATACTTTCCGAAAATGAGCTATTAAATAATGCAATTAAAATAATTGAAATGAACAAGGTTAGTTGTGTATATTTATCTATTTGTTCCAAATAAAGTCCAGTACTTATCCGTATGTCTTTAATAAATTACATGGTATCTTTTCTTCATACATCCAAAGGTCTTGATTTATAACTATATAGTTCCCCACAAACCCAAGGTACACTATATACACAAATTTAGGAGTTGTTTGTTTTAAAGCCGTTCTAATTCTGTATGTTGTTTAATAATCAAAAAAACAACAAACACGTTACATGAATGAAAATAAAACAACTGTTTAATTTAAATTAGCAAATGTATTTTTAAATAGATACAGACTGTTATTCCCTATCTAGAAAAGCCTGTACAAAAATGCAGCAGTAAATCTATATACTATTATAAAAATTGTAGTTGTCTGTTTGTTTGTTTGTTTGTTTGTTTGTTTGTTACCTCATCACGTAAGAACTACTAAAAAGATTTTGATGAATTTTATTTTATTGCAAAGCCTACAGTTTGACTTAAAATCTTGTAGACATTTTATCTCCCTAAATTGACAGAAACGGTAGATATAGCGAAAAAACTTCTACCATGGTTGGTAAAAGAATTAATCAATTAGTTCCACCACACGCACAAAATATTAGATCCTGGCATCAGCTTAGCTTTTATTGAAAATTCGGAATGTACTAATGTAATATGGTTGGATTTAAAAAAAAATCAACTGATATAACAAGCGTAAATGTAATTATACAGGGTGTTCTGTATATAGGAAACATAGTGCGGAGTACAATTACATGGATTTAAAAAATCTAAAAAATTGTTATATTGGGTGTCCTATAAGCAGCTGCGGTTGAAATAAAGGGGAGTGGAATTAGTTATATGGGGTGGTCCAAAAAAGTTATATTGACTGGGCCATAAATAGTTGCATATACCAAGTGGTTGAAAAAGGGTAGAAATTTATAAAGTTTGGATAAAAAAATGTCTTATGTAAGCAGTTAGGAACTTTGAATTATGTTCAGAAGATATTATTGTTATGAAATGGGTTGAAGAAATGCAGTTGTTTATAGAGGCTTGTTGAAATATAATATGGAGTCGAATATAGTTTATGGTGTGGTTAAAAACTTGTTTTATATCCACAAGTATTTGCATACATAGGATGGCTGAAATATATAGCGGAGTATAATTACAGCTATAAAGGTGGGTTTAAAAAATATTATGAAGAATTGTTACTATCTAAAAGCTGTTCCATTTACCCGATGGTTGAAATATAAGGCGGAGTAGGATTCTAAGGATACAGGGTGGTACAAACATATTATATTGTTTGGCAAATAAGTAGTTGCATATAAAAGCTTATTGAAATATAAGGGTGGTGTAGAGTTATAATTATACAGGGTGGGTAAAAAATGCTAGAAAAATTTTGTTATATAGCAGTTGCATGTAGGGAGTACCTGAAATATGGGGCGAGGTAAAGTTATAGTTATACAGTGAGATTCAAACAAGCTTAGAAATTGTTGCAAATGAAGGATGGTTTAAATGAAGTGTGAAGAGAAATTATACGTTATAAAGTTGTTGAAAAAATATGAAAAAAAAAATTGTGAAATAGCGTAGTTTATAATAAGTTGCAGAGATAGGATAGTTGAAATAAAAAGTGGAGAAGTGTTATGGTTAATTATTTAAAAAATGTTATATTTGTTGACCAATAACCAGTGGGTATACAGGGTAGTAGTAATACACACAAGGTGATTCAAACAAAACTGTTATATAGGGTGCCCAATAAGCTGTTGGACGACAAGTAGTTGCATATGCAAGGTCGTTGAAAAAGAGGGTGGATTAGAATTATAGTTAAACAAGTTGGATATATTTTTTTGTAGGAATATCTGAAACATGGATCGAAGTAAAATTATAGTTCATACAGTGTGATTAAAATAATGTTAGAAAAAGCTGCTTATAAGGGGTGGTTGAAATATAAGGTGGAGACAGATTATACTTTCAAGGGTGGTTAAGAAAATAGATATGTAGCGTAGTCCATAAGTAGTTGCATATATAAGATAGTGAGTAGTCTAGAGTTATATATCTGCCCTAAACAGATGCACATACAGGGTGATTGAAATATTTTGTACATTAAAATTATGGTTATACAGGATGGTTCAAAAATAAGTTATAATGTTTGACAAATTGGCAGCGGTGCATACAGGATGCTTTTATTGTAGTTGGAAGTAGAGTTAGTTATACAAAAATGTTGAATAAAATTATTATTATATTGGGTGGCCAATAAGCAGTTGCAGTTTGGATGAGTGTTTAAATAAAAGTTTGGTGTTAGGGTGCAAAACCGTGTTTTTACAGTTGTGACACGCCAAGGGTTCCACAGGTATTTTCATTAGGGTGGGTCAAGAAAATTGTTATATATGGTAGAACATTCTACAATATGGAATATCTGAAATATGTATAGAAACAAGATTTTAGTTTTAGACTGTGTTTAATACAATGTTAGAAAAAGTTGCATATAAAGGGTGATTAAAATATAGGGTAAAGAGAAATTGTACTTTAAAAGGTGGTTCAAAAAATATCTGAAATAATTGTTATACAGCGTAGAACATAAGTTATATTGGGTGACAAATAAACAGCAGCATATACAGGATGGTTGCAATATAGGGTGAAGTAGACTTACAGTAATTAAAAAAAATGTCAAAACAGTTATATAGGGTAACCCATAAGTACTTGCAGGTAGAGTGAAATATATTTGGGATTGGTTGACATTCTGTACGCGGGTGAAACCGCCGGTAACGGCTAGTATATTTATAAATATATATAAAAAAATATCAAAACTACTTTGACAAGTATTATGTTATTTTATGTAGTAAACTATAACATTTTGTAGGACAGTAACAGTAGTTATGTTAATTTCGTCTTGAAATTGCTTATCCACCTACGTCTGTTGCAATAGAAATCTTTCACTTTCCTGTGTTATTGTGAGGTACTCCTCGGAACAAGCAATAATATTATACAGATAGAGTTCTAAGGTTGCCAAACTCAATAAACATATCAGGAGATTGTAGTCCATCATAATACACTGTGCCTTTATTTAGCCTTGTATAGTTGCACATAGTTCAACATAATCTAATACATACTTCCATATTGATAAAATTAAGAACTTTAGTGATGATGGGAAAATTTGTGACAAGCTAACGATACGACAGAATGCTTGGTTCTTCCGCGAAACAGTCTTTAGTTCTTTTACTCGCTTCCTCACGTTCTTGCGCATAAGAGGAATCTTCTTAATATCATAAATTTATAACGAGCTATATTTGGTTTCTCGACGCATTATTTTTCATTCCATTCTGCTCCTTCTTAACAACGTATTGTACGCTTATATCGAAAACTGTTTATGAATAATAAAGGAGATTTTGGGGCGATCGATTGTGGGACTGGATCTCTTGGAATATTCAACAAAACGTTAGATCAGTTTTAGTAAATAGCTCTTGGATTAATTGATACTTGATTCAACTTAAATTATGATATAACATAAAACTTTTTTATAATTCACCTACTGGAATAAATATCTATCTTTTAAAAGAAGAATACGTGGTAAATCTTACGGTTGAAAATGTCAAATCTATTTTGTAGTGAAAAATCATAATTTATTTTATTCTTTATACTTTGAACTAATCATTGATTTCCTGACTTATTCTACTAAAAAGATTTGTAGTAAATAATACTTACAGAAGAGCGAGAGAAACAGTCTTACCATTATTGACATAAGGTATGAAAACGGTGCTCTAAAAACAAGAATTGCAAGATAACACAGGAGTTTTTGAAAATTAGCATAACAACAAGAAAACAAACTTTGCTGAAAGTAATTGACAAGAATTTTGGCAGTAAGTGGAAAACAGGATATCAAAAATTGCATGAGGGGATTAGGAGAACTTTCTTCCAATCAGAAAACTAATAGATGTAACCTGATGTCAATGTCCACAAAAGGGAAGTATGGAGAGAAATGAAAAGAGTAGATGTGCCGTATAAAATTTCTAGAAAAGCAAAATGTACAAACAGATTAAAACACACTAGATATTAACTTTTCCCAGCTAATGTCAAACTCAAAAGAACAATGAAGTTCTACAAAACAATAGCGCCTGTTGTACTTTATGGCTTTGAAAGCTGGAAAATGTGGAAAAAGATACGTCAAAAGTCAAGTCGCAGAAATGAAATTGCTACGACGAAAATTAAGAGATGAAATGAGAAATATAGATATAAGTGAACTCGATATATATTCTATAAACGATAATATTAAACAAAATAAAGAACAATGGAAAATCATCATTGACAGAAACAACGACAAATGATTATCTAAAAAAATGAGTTCATAAACCTGCAGGAAGAAGAACTCTGAGAAGACCTATGAAATGATACTTATAGTAAGAAATTTCGGAGCTGTTTCCACTGAAATACGTCCAGCATATAGTTCATTGGCTGCTTCCACCCAGCAAGTGAAATAGCCTTGGCAAGATATTTATGGATTGCAGAGTACCTTCAGAAGTACATGCTCTAAGGAAATGATATCATGAGTAATTAAGGAACAGGAGAATCTTAAGTCATGAAAGAAGAAGAAGAGGATGTACCTGCAACTTGTTTTATCTTCATGCTGTTCTATGTCTTTTCTATTCTCTTCTACCATTTCTTCCATTTTTCCATTTCAAAACTCATTTAAGTTTTTAAGACTATAGGATTGTGAAAGACTACGTGATTATGGTAGCTATTGATGACTGCGACAAGATGTGTTTTTGCATATATTTTTTGAGCTTCGTTCTGAATTATTAGTAGAAGATTTTCAGCTATATAATCTTGTGGAGTGTTGCACGAGTTAGAAATAAGTAGAGCGGGTTATGAACAGAATTGGAAAGTCTGTCTCTTCGTCTTCACTATATATAGGCGGCTAACGTTCCAGGTACCCTAGTCGCAGGGCTGTGGTTTTGTTTTCGTTAGCTATTAAGAAGTTTTGGAAGATCTTGTAGAGTAGGTGTTCCGCTCATTTCTGCACCGCAGTGTCAAGTCAAGGTTGCCGTCAAGGTTGGTTAGCGGTGTTCGGTATTAAAGCATTCTCACGCTTTAGCCCAATTTTGGTGAAACTGTTTTCATAAGTGCTAGTTTACTCCTACATATATATAATAGTTTTCATTCAACTTTCATTTCCTAATTTCCAAGTTGTTACTAAGTAATAAGTTTAATAATATAAAGTACTGGTAGGTGTGAGGCTATTGTAAATGACTGGAAAGGAAAGGATTATGCACTAATTTTAGGAATAAGTGTGTAGTCTAAGACTTTAGTCTTTGTATCTTCGTACTCTGAAGATGGAGTCAATTTTTGACTCCGAAACTAGTCAGTGTTGTTTCTCCAAATAACTTACGTTTTCAATAATTGTCAGTTTTGGAACAATTCCTTACTAATCATTTATGTTTTCAATTTTAGTCTTTTAAATATTAAGTACAGTCAACAGTGGAGTCCATCTTACTTCGATGTATAATATGTAATACATATTTTCATTAAATTACCAACATAAGCAAATCTTAAATAACTTTGAAATTTCCCTCAAAATTGTAGTGTATTACACAAAGCGTTGGCGGTGAAATTTTTACCAAGAAAGACAAGGAATCCTACTATTTCATCTTAATCATATCTTAAGCAAACAACCTGAGGGGCTGTTTTCCTTTCTTCGGGGAAGCTCTTTTGTTTTATTAAGGACCTGCCTTCGAGTAACGTTCGGCGAAGGGGTAGAGGGGAATGAAATTAATTTGAAGGAGCCTAACAATGGCTGCCCCGTACTAATGGACGTCGTTTGAGCGAAGGAATTGCCGCAGAGCCACTTATTTTTTATGCAGATTTTTTTCCGGTTGCTGGTCTCTCTGGGATTTCATATCCTTTCTTTCGGTGGGGTTAGACGCGAGGGTAGCGGTTCTCCTTCGGGCATCGCAAGACAAATAAATGCGAATGCAGTTCTTTTGCTGATACTAAATATATCCATTTTAATACGTAACTGATGTAATGAGGGTCGATTAGTGATAATGTGGATATTTCCTTTTATATTAATAGAAGACACAAATAACAAAAATTATGCAAACCATATGTGTACCAACATCTATTAAACAAAATTTCTATTTTTATTAGAAAATGGAAGATATTTATTATAGGAAGAAATGGCTTATATAATTACAATTGTGTCATTATGATTTGGAACCAAAAAACAATATACGATAAAATTACCTAGAATATTGTACTGCATGACATGAAATTAAATATATAGAGCTGCAGTAGGTATTTCATAGAGTTGCTTCCGGACAATGCCGTGCTTTTATTATTGCTGTCTTCAATAACTATTTTGTTACCCTTAGATTTTTGAGAAAGTTAGCTATTCCTTAAATTATTTGATGGCAGTTTAATGCCAAAATATCAGTGAATTTATACCAGCTTGAAGTAAGAAATTCAGAATTGGCAACAAAATACCTTTTTAAAACATCATCACTAGCCTAGTGGAGAAAGGCATCTCTCATATTGTGCTGTTTTTTGTGATCATGGGCAACTAGCAGCTAGTTTCCGGCGAGACTACCTTTACTTCGTTCCTTTATCGTCTGAGCGGCCTTCCTTTGCTTGGGTACAGTTCTGCTCTTGACCTCCATTATCTAACTCTTTTTATCCATCGGGTATTTGCCAGTCTAGCAACGTAATCTACCTAGTTCCATTTTAAGCGTAGAATAGTTTCAATTGCATCCCCTACTCATCTATTTTCTATTGTATGATATTAATGTTTTAGTCATCCTCAGAGTCTCTGCTCCATTTGTTCAATATAGGAAGAACGCATCGGCTCTCTATGTAAACACTTGGAAAATTGTATTATAATTTTCTAAAAGTCAATCCTATTCTACGTTAGATTTCGTTTGTTTGATTGTCCCGTTCAGTACAGATCTCTTTTGCTAGGTATTTGTACAGACTTACTTGTCGAAGATTTTTGATTTTTTTTTATGGAATCGCTTAGTACCAGATATATCATATCTGGAGGTTTCGACATATTTAGGTCCCAACCTGCTTTTCCAGACTTCTCATATAAGTTCTGCAGAATCGTTTGTGCTTTTATTATATTTTGTTATGAGGACAATGCCGTCCCTGAAAAAGTGATGGCTTAAATTTTCTCTATCATTACTGAATCCTATATTCTCCCAATTTATTTTGTTTGGAGTGTTTCGCTTTTGTTCTACCATTGCCATGTTTGTATACATTGTGTAGTTCTACAAGTGGTTGTATTTCTTCCTGATGCCCTAAATTTGATTCATATGATGTACTTGCGTACAAATTTCAGAAAATATTTATATTAATTACTTCAGCAAAGAAAGTGTTTCTGCTTGAAATAGAACCTATAAAGGAAAACTCTTAAATGTGCCTTTACCTTCCCAATAAGCGCTAATTCGATTGGGAACATATATTGAAGCTAACTTGCGTTAAAATAATAAGTCCAAGAGAATCTTAAGTGCAATAAATAATTCTGGAGTGCAGCATTTTGTCAGAACAAGGAAGCACTCTAGTTGAAAACACTCATTTTTCCCAGAAACCTGTGAGTAATAAAAAGCTTGAATCTTCAGGTTTTGAGTTGACTGAGTCTAATCATCGATTAATTAATGAAACCCCCTATTATAAGTTTCAAAATATTTTGAACTTTAAGCCAGGCTTTTAACTTTATTAAAAGGACCGATGAAATTTTGCATACTGTTGGATTTGCTTGTCAATATGTAAAAGTTACAAATATACTCGGAACTGGGTTAGGTAATATAAAAATAACGGTCAAAAGCATGTTTGATTAAATTTGCCTTTTTATCAGATATTTTGCTTTCAAGTTGCTTTACAGTTTCTAGACGTAAGCATGTAAAGAGGTTTTGCTCTCATTGCTACGAATACAAGGAGCATGCTGCTCCCTTTCTCTCATTGCATACTTGCATTACTTGTTTTTTATTATAAAGCAATTTTCATTTGTTACATGAAGCACTAAAAATTATGAAATATATTCTATTCTATAATGTTGAAATTAACAGAACAAAAATATAACTACAAGACTGTAAATACCTACTAATTACTAAAAATGAAACGGATATCCGGTAACTATCCGGTATCCGGCCTATCCGGCCTATTTTCACTATCCGGCCGGATACCGGATAGTAGGGCACTATCCGGCCGAATACCGAATACTAGATGTTTCCCGCGATACCGTTCGCGCTGAGTGCTTTACGGCGTAAAGTTTACGCCCTAAACTCGTCTATATCGCGCTTTTCTGTGGGAATACAAAAGTTTCTAAGCCTATCTATATCGTTTCTCGTTGTCTAATCTATCTCTGTATCAAATTTCATCAAAATCAGTTCTTTAGTTTAGGCGTGAGAGAGTAGCAGACTGACAGACAAACAGACTGAATTTATAATATTAGTAACGAATTATTTTGCACATACACACACATATATGAAATAAAAATAATATAACAATAGGTTATGGACGGACACCATTTATTAAATTAAAATAATGACAAAAATTGTTTGATAAAATAAAAAGTTAATTACTAAAAATTTACTTAGTGTTAGTACTCAAAATTAACTAGCGGCAAATTATGGTGAATGAATACTAGGTTTTCAGCATTTGTTGGTAAGAGGCGACTCCGCTTGGCTTCGTATACCAGACCAGCTTCTGAAAATAGCCTTTCGCTGTAAACGCTACTGGCAGGTGCTCCAAGATAAATTCTTGCAAACTTCGCCAATTGAGGGTATTGGTTTGAATTGACCGACCACCAAAGGTATGGGTCGCGATAATTTAAGAAAAAGTCAATCTCATTAGAAATTGGATTTTGTTTTTCTTGATCGCGACAACTGCTACTGTTGTCCTTTGCCACTTCATTGAAACAGTCCCAAAAAGTGTTATGAGCTTCGCGTGTGAAATTTGATCCAGTTTCATCTTCTTTTTGTCGTTTAGCAGGTGTTGAAGACGGCGATGATCTATTACTGTCGGAAGAAGAATCGTCGTAAGAGTTTTTTATATATTCTATCAGGATTTTCTGTCGGGCTTTTTCAGTTTCAAGAACTCCTAAATAGTCTGATTTGAATCTTGGGTCTAGAAAGGTAGCAATTATGAAGTTTAGATCTTCTTCTAAGGATTTAAAACGACTTTCCAATTCAGCTTTCAAGGAGGCTCTTAAACGTGCTAAGTCTGGTGTTCTTTGTGCTGTCTCGGTTTTGTCCAAATACTTTTTTAGTGCATTAACGTGTGGTATCACTTCGGATATACAGGAAAGGCCAGAACTGGTAATTTTTGTTATTTCTTCAAATGGTTTTAAAAGGTTTATGCACTGCTCCAACAGACCCCACTGTTGTATCGTCAAATTAGTCAGTGTCTCATGTTCAACAACATAAAGAAAGATAGCCCTTTTTTGTTCCACCAAGCGTACAGCCATGTAGTAGGTAGAATTCCACCTCGTATTGATGTCCTGCACTAACTGATGCTGCGGCAAATTTAACTCCTTTTGAATTGCAAGTAATTTTTCTTGTGCCAAACCTGAATGATTGAAATGAGTTACTAGACGTCTACCAGTAGCAATCACTTCTAATAGCTCAGCCTGGACCTTCATTGACTTATCAATAACTCGCTGAAGCGAATGTATGAAACATCTAGCGGAATGATACTCTCCAACTCGAGCTCCTTTCACCATATTAGCTCCACTATCATGGATTAGTAAGTGAATTTTATCTTTCTCAATATCCCAGCGAGCAGCTATAGCGTTCAGTTCGTTTGCTATATTTTCACCTGTGTGTGATCCTGAAAACGGTTTCATAGCAAGAACGCCGTAATTCAGCTGAAATTCCGGAGACAACCAATGGGCTGTGAAACTTAGGAAACTGGAACTATTGTGCAGGCAGGTCCAAATGTCAGACGTAACAGAAATTGCAATAGCTTTAGAAATGTTTGCTTTTATTTTGTCGCGAATTCTATTGTAGATGTCTGGAATAATTTTTTGAGATATATAAGTGCGACTTGGTAATTCATAACGAGGTAGCGCTTGTTCTAAAAGTCTTTTAAACCCAACCTTTTCTACAATACTGAACGGCTCGTTATCTATTGCAATCATTTCTGCAATTAAATAATGATACTTTTTGGCTTTGGCATCATTCACATCCCAAAGTAATTTTCTTTCAAACGATTCCGACAGTGTTAGCTGTTTTTCTGCAGTTGTAGAAGGAGCAATTGGGCTGGGATTGGCACGTTGTGAAACCGTAATTGGTCTTGAAATTTCGCTAGTTTTACTTGTATTTATCAATCTAGACTCCTCTGGATGTTTGGACTTTAAATGATTACTCATGGCAGACGTACCTGATGAATGAAAAAGAAACGTATTTTAAAATATTGTACCTAGTACCTACCCATTCACAATATGCATAAATAAACTGAAGTCTGAAGCTTGCATTAATAAAATATAGTTTAGAAAAAAATTAAATTTTAAATTTCAAATTGAGATTGTAGTAGTAGTAATGAAAATTAAAATGAAATGAATGACCAGCGAAATAACTAATTTAAGAATACTGCTAAGTAGTATGTTTGTTTATTAACAAAATAAGTTTGAAAATATAAGAGTATTCTATTCTCGCATTAAAATTGAAGCAAAAACATAACCTCTAAAACTTACATACCTGCCTTTTTTCCTTCACCACCGCGAGAAATTTCAACGTGACACAATAAACATGACGCGTACTTGTTATCGTCACTTTTTAAATCAAAATATTGCCAAACTGGCGATCTTTTTTTTGATACTGACATTTTTTATTAATCGACAAGTTAAATAGAAAGAAAAACAATGGAATAAACAACTGCACACAACCTGACATGAGCGATTACACCCGAATGCGTCCGAATATTTCCGATCTTAATCACGCGCGCATATTCAAATCAAATTGTAAAGCGATAAGCGGCCGAATATCCGGTGGCCGGATATCCGGCGCTCCGGCCTCGTAGTTAGCCGAATATCCTGTATTCGGTATCCGGCCAAATCACTATCCGTTTCATCTCTACTAATTACCTATACAACTACGAGAAACAATATCTCTGAACGGCTCCAGATTCGGAACATCTAAGTGCTAGTTTCCCCGAAAATCCTAGATGTCGGTCTTTACATTTCGCGTCTTCAAATTTATGAGAAACAATCACACGTTCACAGTTGTTAGAGGTCCCCTACAAAGTAAGAAATAAATAAGCTGATTATTATTTACTTGTTGAGTACATTTTTGAGATCGGTGTTAAATAATTATCATTTCAAAAATCTGGTTTGAAATCTAAAACTTCTTGCAAGTGTGGTAATTGGAATATATCTCAATTAGTAGTTAGCCTTTCGGACCACTCTCTGACCCGTGAGATTTCATGAAATTTAGAGCCAATTGAGTAATTGCAATATATTGAAATAATAATGGGTCTGAATTTTTAGAGAATTATTAATATTTCTTACTTTATAGTATAGATACTAACTACTGTTAATATTGGATTATTCCTTTTAGTTTTGAACGAAATTTAGACCAAATCTATCTACGTTATTTTGAACAATTTAGTCTTTTAATAAATTCAGTAATGTTCGTAACATTTTCTATGTAAATATAAAATGGAATGACTGAGAATCATAAAGTATACTTTTATTTACGAAGGATGTATTTGGTTGAATCGAGTAATAGCTTTTCATTGCTAAAATTCCTCAATAGTGACGATAACATCAGCATATCGAATGAAGGGAGGTAGTTTAATTAAAATTCCGAACAAGCCGTTCAAAGTCAAGTTTTATAACAGAATTGAGTTTAATTAGGAGTCAGGCAATATTCCGCATTATTTAAGCCTGAGTTTAAATTTCATTTTTTCCAAGGCTTCACAGAAATCCTAAAAATGTTAATTTAAAGTTGGTCAATATCGAATTTAATTTCGTTTTGTGGAAAACACGTCCTCTTAGAACAAAGTATATTTGCAAGCTACCAACAAACGAATTTTCATCTGATATCAATATTGAATTACTTCATTATGGAGTTTCTTATACGAGTAATGTAAGCAAACTCTCTTATCATATTCGGATTTCATAGCAATTCAAAAGTAAATAGTGGTTGGTGTGTTTTAGTGGATTCCATGACTTCGGTATTAAAAAGCAAACATTTTTGTTTTGTTGTTCCGCAAATTGTACGTAAAAGACAAAAACTGTGTCTGTCGATCTGGCTAGATCAGTTTTATTGAAGTTTAATTTAAAAGCTGCATTGACAAAAAAAAATATTGTCGTTTATTAGTTTTGCCAGACGACTCAATATTTGAGTTAACAAGTGACGGCCGTCCCATGTTATTAAAAAAATAAATCAAAATGTCAACAATAGTATTCACAAAATGGAACGGATAAGAAGTTATTAAAATTTGCTGCACAAAGAAACAGAAATAAAACTTGTCAAAATGAAATAAATAGGTAAGGAAGCAAATTTGAGTAGCAGATTAAAAAGGGCTGTAAAATTGTAAGATATAGTAGTTATAACACTTTAAATTATTCTAATTACTTTATATTTAACCGACTTCCAAAAAGGAGGAGGTTATCAATTCTTTGCCACGTTTTTTTATGTATGCTCAGTGATTAGTCAAAAAGGCTTGACCAAATTTGATGATTTCTAAAACGTGAGAATTACAGTTTTCCAGACAATCGGATAAACAGTAATTAGGGGACGACATTTCAGTGAATTTCAATAAATTTACACTGTTTTCTCTAAAACAGCTCAATCAATTTAAATATTTTTCTACAAAGAGATGTTCCAGCTTGATTCCATATAATTATCTGTAACGTAAAAAATACCGTTTTTTTCGAAAATCATAAAAATATTTGCAAAAACACGGTAAACATCAATGTAAATGTCAAATTTTCTTCATAAATATCTAGCTTAAATGCCAAGATATGCCATGAAAGTGTATCGAACAGGGTGTTTGTAACGTTTTTCATTCTAAAAGGTTTGCAGTCGAGTGAAATAGCACAAAATATTCCATAAGTGTATGGAAAAGAAAAATTGTTAGGTAAGCGATTTTTTCTTTTCTGTTATATAGTGGTAGTGTGTGTGTGTGCGTGCTTCGAAATTTAAGTAGCAAGCAATCTGCCCAGTTGAAATATAGGGCAGATTACAGTTAGACAGGTGGGTCCAAAAAATCTCACAAATAAATGTGATATTGGGTGGTACATAAGAAGATCCATATATAAGGATGGTTGAAATATAATGTGGAATAGAATTAAAGTTATACAGGGTGGTTCAAAAATGTTGTATTGGGTGGAACATAAGTAGTTGCTTATATTTGACAAATCGGGCGAAGTAAAATTATAGGTATACAGGGTGATTTAAACAATAGAAAAATAGAAACAGTCAATAGGGTGGAGGGGATTAACACTTAAACAGGGCGGTTGCAACGTCGTATAGAGTTGAATTATAATTGTACAGGGTGATTCTGATTATTATTACAGTTACAGTTATAGAAAGTGGCCCAAATAATAAATAAAAAAGTTAAAAAATATGTGAATAATATAGAAAAAAATATACAAATTAGAGAGAGAGGGAGAGATAAAAATACGGTAAAATAATCAATAGAATTGTACCTTAAATCAGATAAAAAAATATATGTCAGAAAATAGTTATTGATTGCACACGGTTTCTAAACGGTTTTTATTTTAAGCCAGTTGAAGTCGGTTCTTTTTTAAATATAAATAATTGAATAACCAGAAGCTCGAGCGGACGGATACGAGAACTGTGCGAACCGATCTGATAAGGAAAGTGTGACTTTACCGAAACGCTGTCAAGAATTTTCTGTTATAAGCATTCGAAATACGTTTTAGAGTAATATTCTAAAAATATAGGTATTTAAATAACAAGAAATAATATATTAAAAATATTAAAGCCCAATACAAATATTAAAGCCCAATACAGATTTCTAATACCCTACATATTCCTAATATCATACAGATTATCCTGAAAGCTCTTACATATTCAATAAGCCCTGCATTTTAAATCTTATAAGTATCTTCATAGTTATTGAGAATTCACAGTCAACATTTACAGTACAAATTGTATGAGCTGAGAAATATAATTGGGACTGAGATAATAAATTTATTATTTTTAGCTTATTTCAAAAACATGATTTTTTTCATTTCAAACTTATTTCTACTCTTGTTGTCCCTTCCCCCCTCACCATCTTTCTATTTCTCTCTGTCTCTCCCTCTCATTCTCCTTTTCCTTGTCCCTCTTCGTTATCGTCAGTTCTATCATCATCCCCTCCCTCTGTCTTTCTCCCTCGTCGCTTTTCCTTATCCCTCTCCCTTTCACCAGCCATCTTCCTCTCCCTACTCATCATTCTCTCCCTCTCTCTTACATACACTTTTTTATACTTAAAAAATCAGACAGACAACTCTTTATGGTATTTCACATTCATTAATTCTAGCGTCTTTGCGTTTATCGCTACTCACATCTAGATAAAAGTCCAATTATTCCCCACCTAGAGGGGAAAATTCTATACTTCGAAAATTTGTTTATTTGTTACGATTTTCTATACTTCCAAAATTTGTTTATTTGTTACGATTGTACGGCTAGCGGTGTTGATAATGCAAAAATTAATGGCGGCAACCTCCTATATGACTTCGCATTTTTTATTGAGATGTAAAATAAGTTGCATATCGCATTCTAAGAATATTAAAACTTTACCATGTATACTTTTGTGTCAGTAGGACTTACGTCATAAACTGTCATTTACTATCATACGTAATTACACAAATGAAATTTCAGTGAAGTATGGATCCTTCTCAGAACCAAGCGGATATATATGACGAAGAATTTTTTAATAATTTACAATTAGCCCGAACACTTGTCGCTAAAATTCGCATCAGAAAAGACAAAGAAATAGTACGTAAATGGATTTCCAAATTGTGCAGCTTAAAATCGGATGATGCTGTAGTGAAGAAAAACAGAAACTCTTTCTTCAAATATATGCTAATGATACTGCATAAAGCAGCTTTAAGAGACTCCGCGACTCCCCAAATTGACAGTGAGGATAGCAAACATCATGCTGATGAAGATGAGTTCATGAGTAAATGGTCTGTAGATAAAAGAACCTACATTGCAGCTAAACCTTTGCCAGGAAGAGGAACATTGATTTACATGGCTGTTTCCTCAGATCCTTCTTTAGGATGGGAACATCCACTGGAATGATTTATGTGCAAATTATCAAAGCTTTAGTGAAAATTTACTTCTTTCTTCCATGAGAAATACAGTACTAGTTGGTAATTAAAAGTTTGTTTTTACTGTTGATACTTTCTTAAAAATGTTTGAAGATTGGAAGGAAAATTCATAACACATTTGTATAGAAAGTATAGCTAAAATAATTATAGGAAACTAAGTTAATTTATCACTAAACATACTGAATTTTCGTGAGTTGCTTCATTTTGATGACATTTTCAAACTCTTTATGAAAATTCTTGCTAACAGTTGCCAAAGAATGCTGAGGTTAAACATGTGTTAGTACCAATTATATTGTTAGCAGTTTCTATTTTAGTTAATTTTGAAATAATTTTATGATGAACATGACTCCCATCTAAATAACCAAAAATATGTATGGATTGCTAGAATGACAAAAAAACTTTGTATATCAATTCAGAATGTCAAAAATAGCATTTTCTTTGATATTAACCCTAATTAGCAAATTTAGATTCCTCTAAAAAATTTTCATACAACAATTTTAGGTGCTCACTATACCTACTACTTGAAAAGCCGCACATAGACCTGTGAGCGGTTTTTAATGTGTTCTATTATCGGTGATTAAAAAGTTCCTTGGTGAAAGTTGCCAGTTTTAGCATTGATTAACTTTTAACTAATAAAATAATTTCATTTATAAAATTCAACTATTTCATAAAAATAAATTTAAACAAGTCAGAATATAAATGTAATTTTAATTTAATAATATTAAATGTTCATGTAAAAACCCCATACTCAAGATTAGGAGCATATTGAAAAATGCAAACCTTGTAGAAAATAAATTGTTCAATGAAGTTTAGCTCGCTTTTTTATAGACAGGAATTCAGAACGATTGTTCTATGTCCTGTACTTTGGTAAGAATTAGAAATGCCAAATAACAACAAGCAATTACTGACTATTGCAATCGTTCGTCCACTTTTAAAGCAAGTTTGTAACAAGGAAGAAATCACTTATTTTTACCGAACATTTTAGAGGTTCCTGTGCTCTATTTTCTATACAGTCTTACAGCTCGATTTCATTTCGAAAATTTTAATTTTTCCCTTCACTTAGTCTGAATTACCACAGAAAAGTTTTGAAATTATAGGCTTTTCCCCAAGTGTGGTGTTAATCCCAAGAAATTAATAAATACATCTGTAATGCCATAATGTTTATTTAAAAAACAACTATAACTTATATAAGAAGCTGAATCAAAAGTTGCTTAAAATTATTGAGCAATTGTCGGGATAAGGATTGTGTACAACTGTCACTAATTTCTCAAATAAAAAATTAAACATTTCGGACACTTAATTTCTACAAAAGAATCAACTTTTGTAATTTTCGAAAAACTTTCAAAATTTAATTTTGTCACTTTTGCAGAACAAACAAATTAAGTATTAATATAAAGGTAAATTATAATAAAATTGTTTACGACTTAACATTTAAAACATAAAAACATAACATTTCAAACTGCACGTTTTCACATAATTGCCCTAATTTTTTTGGTTTTCTTTGTCTTAATTGCCTTTGAAAAATGCGGTCTGATTTATACCTTGAAAGTTTTGAAATATACAGACTCTTCCTCGACTGCAGTGTCATTTCCAAAACTCCACAACGACACGTAGGCATGCCACAATTATCATTCAGAATATAACTAAAAGCAGAATGCGATGGAGACACTTCAAAATATTCAAACAGGTTAATTATTGTTATAAAAAATATGGGGTATATCCATAGAATCAATATCTAAATACAGAATGCGTAAATTTTCCTCTACAAGTGAAATCGTAGATGAGATAGAAATGTCTCTATGGGTATATCACAAGCAATACTTATAGGTTTACGTTGCGTAGTAATCAAACTTTGGACATCTATATGAAGGTTTTGGAAGTTTATGATGTGGATCTGACAACTATATCTAGTTTACAAACTCTTGGAATTTCGTTTGCCTGGTGTGACCGAGTAGGCTGAAAAAATACACATATAGATTTAACCAACAAACACCTAAGCTGGACATAAATTGGTGACAAAATTTTGGAAACTATGCAGATGATATCTCTGTATAACCTGAAATTAACAGCACTTGAGCAGTCAAGTTGAAAAGTTTAATTCTGCTGTATGAAAAGCTGGAATAATTCTGTAGCCTTTATGCTATATCGAATTTATAATGCCGATGAATCAGGCCTGTCTATTCCATAGAAATCCTAATAGATGCAACTACGGGAAGAAAACAGATTGATGTTATAACCAATGCAGAGTGTGCAATAAACTTCATTATTGTTTATTGTATTTTTGCCGCTGGTATGGTTGTACTGTCTCTGAAGCTTCTTCTGACTCTTCAAGTGGAGCACAGCAATTATCGACTGAAATATATCTGGAATGGGAGATAAGGTAATTTTAGTGGCCGACGGGCGTGAAAGTCATTAATGGATTGAAACTTTAAAATACGAGGTATTTAGAATAGGCGATATTTATGTTATTTCGACTACTCTACGCTTATCGCATGCCGGCTCTTGATGGATTTTTCAGGCTTTTGGAAACTTACTTTAACTAAAAAGTATCCAGGTGACTGAAAGCACAATCTGGATGTCTTTTTAAACCAGTTCAAATGACTGAACTAGTTAACGAAATATACGGGTTAATACTAATATAATGGAGATTTAAGTGGTGGTGTTAAAGGTCACTACACAATTCTTTAAAAACAAGACAGGAAAAAATTCCTAAAAGCCCTTAGGCTGCTGAAGAGCCCATGCATATATTGTAATGATCAGTTTCTTGAACTGATAACAGCAGGAGCACAGGCTGATTTCAGTTAAGTAAGAGTATATTTTTCTGAGAACACAAATTATTGGCGTAGAAGTTGATTGTGCTGTGTATTGCCTATAAAGCGTTTTAACCGAAAAATAAAACAATAAGTAATTGTGTACGTATTTATCCTAGTTATTACAAAGGAAACCTCTATAAACATACATTATTTAAGAAAAACTGCTAGGATGCTCTAATTCTGTTAATAGAGAGAATATGAGAATATTAATATTGACTCATTTATCATAATACTAACTTTTCGAGATTGTTCAATCCACTGAATGCAAAAATATATTATTCCTAGTCGAGAACCTTTAACTGAATGAAATCTCCAATAATTATTTATGTAATTAGTACATGTAACTGAATTTAACAAAGATGCCTTTTAGGGACTGGGGGAATGTTATCTTCAATTATTTGATAAAAATAGCGTCCATGATGTATCTTGGCTTTATTATTAAAGGTAGTAACTTATTTTCATAAATGGATGGCGAAATAATTTTCAGTTTTTTCTTAACCAAATCCACACCAAAGAATGGGCATAATGATTTGGTAAATAACAATTTATTTTAAGTGATGCTGATACCGTGACTTCGACACTTATTAAAAATTATATCTTGATATGAGGCGTAAATGAAAAATAGAAGGAAGTATAACAGAAAAATAATATTCAACCGTAACAAATTCTTATATGTAGTATGCTGAAATAGGAACCAATGCGAAATATCCAGTGTTTTGTCCCATGTTTCCTAATTGATTGTCAATATTTTAGGTGATTCTTGGGAAAATTGTAAGAAGAAATTGTGTTCTAAACGACTTAACTTTTGAAGTACAAGATGGTAAATTTTTATCATTAAATAATTTTTTAATGTCTTTAATATCACTCTGGTACGCCACGGATTCTGGTCAAAATAAAAATAATTTTAAATTTTTTTTCAAGATATTATGTTCATTTAATATCAGTTGAAAATTAGTTAAGAAACGTTGTGAGATCAACCACTTCAAGACGATGGAAGTCCAAGAAAACTTCGAGGAACGAGTTACATTGTCTGCCAACTTCAGACTAACAGTTAAGAATTAATATCACATAACAGTCACCACATCAGATTTCTGGTGATAAGACTCTAAAGTAAAAGGATTGATTTTTATTTTTTGAGCGAAATCCGTGCATCTGATTGAAGAAAGTCAAGTGATCAAACTTGCTTAGAAATAAATGGGGATTTTTAATATGTAAATCTGTAAGCCATTTCAGGGAAAGATTTTTAACAGACCACGAAGTAATGATTGCGGAAAATAGTTTAATGATTCTGAAAAAGTGAGTTCAAAAGTCGCCATATATCCAGTGTTGTGTGGAGATGTTTTTATACGATATTTAGGTACGTCAACTAAAGATTTCCTTTGCAGTATGTTGTAAGTGTGTTTGATGCGATAGTTTCTTTACGGAGACCCAAACTTGCTCATCGGTGAATAGATGAGTATGTGGTAAAATGCAAAATTTGCAATTGTTCCCACACCGCCCACGTCCTGGCGGTTCAAAGAACCCCATGCCTTCATTTCAAATGCATCTTTACTTTATATGCCCTTCTTCTTGCACCATCAGAGAGCCTCGAAATGTACCTTGTTTTGCACCGCCACTGCTTCTTTGACCTTGAAATACCCATATAACTTATTTCTCTGTATAAGAAACAGGGACTAAGTTATATATTAAGAGCTTCTTCGTTTATAGAAAATCAATTAAATGTAGTAGATAAACAAATATAACCTACAATTAATATACAATACCAACCCAAAATTTGCTTTTCGTTCTAATAAACATTACAATTTTCTGTTTCCGATATTTTAAATTAGAGACATATTTCAGAAATCATAACAGCAACACTTTCAAGTGTATGGATGGTAGAGAGAAGGATGACAAACTTATATAGGGTTTAAACTGAAAAAAGGTCCAGGAGAAAGCACCAAATAATAAATTTAACAAGTGACCACAATGACACTGGTGTAGAAAGGGGATATTATGTGAATTGTTAAATATAAAATAATATTAATGTTAAGCCTCCCGTTTTCTCTATTTTTCAACCAGGGCATGTAAAATGTATATTCTTTTCCTAAATTCTCTTGCTACATCAGCGCCACCATAATTTAATATATTTTCACGAACACTTTTTTAAATATGTTTTAAATTAAATTATATTACAACAGTTATATTTTGAAAAATATTCTGGAAATACTTTGATATTTAGAAAAAAATCTACTAAAAAATTTTCTATAATTTAATAAGTAAAGTGACCTCGTTATTTAATGCCAGAATATTAAATAGGTGAAGTAGATGTGAATCATTGTAATTTAATAAATTAGTTTTTTTCACTAAAATTTAACTTACACCTCATATGTTGATTGCAGTTATATTTAAATTTGAACTAAATTTCACTTCAGGAGTAATATATACTTGAGTCGTAACAATATACTGACAATAATTTTAATTTGAAATTTATATTCATTACTAAGAATGACACACAAAGAAAGTGAAATTGTCTCAAGGATGAACATTCCTCTGTTATGTTGAAGCGAAGGATCGTTTGAAACAGAAATTGTTGTTCTTACGTTTACAATTTATAACCATATATTGTTAAAAAAATCTTCACAGAATTTGTAATCTGTCATAAAAATATTCTGTTCCGTGTATAAAATATTTCATATTATTTTTGCCGTTTATGACGACTGGCACATGACGAGAAACCGCAAAACAAGACATGAAACAACGAGCACAATGCTTTGATCGAAGTCGGCATCCGAGAATGATATAATTGTCCCTGCGAATAAGAAGTTAAAAAGAAGTAACTGAAAGTGACATGATATCTTTAGTCGTTGCCTGTTCTAAGGAGCACCTGCTCTATAGTTGCTATAGTAACACTCATCCGCCAGCAGGGATGAAAAAAAGCGAGGGTGAAAAAAACCCGGCGTTTCGTCCGCGGGGGTGACTCGAATAAAAAAACGGATCAATATTAACTCTTTTCTCTTCGGTCTGCTGTCCCACGCGATACTTCACCCACACAAACTGTTCTAATGATCGTTTGAGATGAAGAAAAGTTTTCTTGGAGCGTCAGCCGTGAACAATTTAGAAATCCAACAAGTTGTACGTACGTCAAGCGATGTCTCAATAGAAATCTCACATGTATGAAGTCCTTCCCGTTTTACAACACATTAATGTATTTATTATGATAGATACTTGCCCACAAATTTTATTAATTGTAAATAATTATTTTAGTAGTTCATCTGAGTTTCTCGTCTTGCAGTAAATTCCCAGAAAACAGAGACTTTACAATATCATAGGGTGAAATGTAGCCTCGGATAACTAGATATTCTTTAAATTTGAAGACGCGAGATGTAAGACCGACATCTAGGATTTTCAAGAGAATCAGTACACAGAGGTTCCGAATCTGGAGCCGTTCCGTGTAATTACTGTTCTCCCTTAACTCCTAGGACAGAATGTCACGATAAAATTTTCAGGTTACTTCACCTGTCAGAGATATTGAATACTCTCTTCGAGGTGTCATTCCTTTGTACTGATTCTCTTGAAAATCCTAGATGTCGGTCTTACATCTCGCGTCTTCAAATTTAACGAAATGCATCAAATGCATAAAGAAGTGTTCGAGAGGACATTCAATTGTGGGAAGCGCAACTGATGAAGGTTCCCGACCAGAAACAATATATATTATATTTATATATCATATATATTGTCTTGCGTACAAAGGAATGACACTTCGAAGAGAGTAGATATTCTTTACAGATAATTTTCTGTGAGGACTTAGTTGAAGGAAGACGTAAGCAACATACTATTAAGTTTCAGTAGCCGATTTATAATGAAGTATTAGTAATTTATGATTTGGTTGCTCAAATGGTTTCCAGTGTTTTTTGGCTACCAGTGATAGCGAAAAAGAAATCAGTACATAAAAATTACTCGTACTTGACGAGATATGAAATAAATTCCTACTTCAGCTAATCGTTACTTTGTTACTATGATTAATTGTCCTTAATTGGTACTAATAATTTGGTATACCGTAGATTTTCAGGATGCAAGTTGCAAGTGTTAAAAAAACCTAAACAATTCGCCCTATTATTCGTGCATATCGTTACCAGATTGAAGATGACAGAGATGGTACTTCTAGTTATTTTTGATAATCCTTACTAGGTATTACTTCTGTACTGAATACTCGTTACTTCGGTATATCGCTATTTTCAGCACAACCTACAAATGTACTGTCTATACTCTGTAGGTATTTACGATTATTGACTTTAGTTTTTAATTCAGTCCTGGAAATGAAAGCAAAAATGACAAAAAAATCATTTTGTTCTTGAAAATAGAACACAACAATATTTTACTAACATTACGGAAGATTTAAATCAACATTAAAAAATCAAAACGTATTCACAAACACAATTACATTTTTTAATGTTAACCGATTTCAAAGTAGAACTATAAAATCGAACACAATTAACAAAACATATCACCTGACGATAAATATCACATTCACTGTTGTCGAGTACTTACACACAAAGTAAAGAATTTAAACAATAAAAGGTGTTCATTCCTTACAAAGTACTTACTTAACCTGTCTATATTGAAATCGGGTACAAGCAAACCTAAAATCCTGAACTTCTTACATATCTCCTACTTAATCAAACTTGATTATTGCTTGGCACCGAAAACTTTCAGTGTCTACAGTTCCTGCACTATTACAAGTCATAGAAAAATATGTGAGACCACCTTGGGATCTTTCTTAATATAATGCAATTTGAAAAAAGTATACAAATCAGTTTTGTAGAAATCGAACAATATATTGGGCGATTTACATGCAGGTATGTTGTCTTCTAAATGTTATTTGTAGCATATTCTTGATTATTTTTATGTTTTCTTGGGAAGTAGTTCACAATCGAAATAAAAAGCTGTATATTGAAAGTATATGAATACAGATTTCAGTAAGGCATTTGACAGAATTGATCATAGAAATTCTGTTAAACAAGCTATCAGGATTTGGATTTTCTATCCAAGCAGTAAATTTCCTTAAGTCTTACTTATCAGACAAATACATTTACATGACTAAATCAGGAGTTCCTCAAGCGTCGAATTTGGGGATTTGGGACCTTATTTCTTTTGTTTATTAACGATGTATGTAATACATTTTGGAGAGAAAAGTTATGCTTTGCTAATTACTTTAAGATCTTTTCTACACCAGAATCTGTAAATGATAGTCATAATATTCAGAGTTAAATAGTATTTATAGAAACCTGTTGCAATAGAAATAATCTACTTCTAAATGCTAAAAAATGCAAAGTAGTGACATATACTCGAAAGAAGTCAGCCATCAAATTTCCTTATTCAACTCAAGGTACACCATTGGAGCGAAATACTAGTATCAATGACTTGGGAGTCATCTTTTACGATAAATTAACCTTTGTAGAGCGCATATCTGCAAAAACATGTGAAACATTAAAGTCCTATAGATTTATATTGAGAAACTGCCCAGAGACTTTACTAATATTTCCGCATTGAAGACATACTATGGTTATGTACGTTTTAAAGTTGAATGTGCAAGTATTATTTGACATCGATACTATGATAGTCATTGTAAACGTGTTAAAAAGGTCCAAAGAAAATTCCTGAAATATTTGGTTCTCAAAAGTGATGGAATATATCTAGAAAGGAATATACCTAATGATGAGTTAGGTGAACCTTTTCAACTGCCTTCTTTGCAATTGAGGAGAAATTGTGTATCTGTTGTATTCTTGTTTAAATTGTTAAATAAGATGGTAGATTGTTCGGAATTGTTAAATCAAATTATTTTTAATGTACTTACGTTTTCGCAAGGAAATACTTAGCGCTAAGGCATCCAGAGCCACCAAGAAATTCAATTTGCAATTTACATTTTCAATACATATTTTAAAGCCATTGACAATGACGGCAGAATCGACTTTAAAACGTTTGGTTTTTCTTTCAATATACAGCTTTTTATTTCGATTGTGGTGTTATTTCCCAAGAAAACATAAATATATGCAGGTATGTGTTCAGTCCTATATTGCGTCCTTTTAGAAATAGAATTCTTTTCTCAAATTTGAAATTCAAGCAATCCAGATAAACACTCGAGTAATATACCGAAATAGAAAAAAAAATTACACCAAATTGATATCCTCCTCTCATTGGAAGCGTTTAACATAGGAAGCTGCATAATGTAGTAAAAAAGATGTATGAGAATTTTATCATCAGTTCGTTTTTAAGTAACAAGAGAACAAACGCAGCTTTTTGTATCCCCTATACTAAGCTTTGATTAAAGCACAAAACAGAGGTTTGAACCACATGCGTCATATTGACATCTAGTCTATTAAACCGCACCTAGTCCTACTTTATCACTAATTTATTGCGCGCTAAAACAAAATTTATTCCCCCAAACCTTTTTGAAAAACAGTGTTCGATGTGGCTTAGACTTAAGCCAAATCGGACAACTATATCTGAGAAAGTAAAAAAGATTTCAATATGTTCCTGGTGCCGGATTTTATTGCTAATTAATTACTCATTTATTGCTTCAAAGAAAATTCTATTACTATAACCGCTTTGGAGAAATTATGCCCGTAGAGGCTTAAGATTTAATTTGCCTATGGCTTCGAGAATATGAGGAAGGACATAACCAACCGAAAGTTTCAACACAATCAATTAACGTTTAAATATCAATGTTTGACGCCGAGTCTCTATTTTCTTCAAACTATGCCGTCCAATACTTTTACACAAGCTAAGTATCCTGGAACATTAAATAATTTGATCAAGTGCGAGTTGGACTCGCATTGTAAGGGTTCCGTACCACCTTCAAGATTCGCTGTATTTAGTTTTCTAATTTGGCCCCCAAAAATTAACATTAGAGTTTTATTTTACTAATAAACTTTCAGGGAAGCCTTTTATAATCTATTGTCTGAATTTTGAGGCTGTATAGATTGGAAGATAAAGGGCACAATAGGTCAAGTTTTAAATTATAAATTATTAAATCTGTTATTCAAATTATTTAAAAATACAAATAAAATATATTTTTCAAAATTTAAATAGTATAGTTTCTAAAATGGGAATTAAGTCGATGTTTAATATCTTTGCTAAAAAAATGATTTAAAAATATGATATATTTGTAATTCACATAATGAGTCTTTTATTTGATATATTACATGATTCGTTTGAAAATTGAATTTTTATTTTCCATTTAATTGTATAATTTGTCCCTAAAATTACCATGGAGGTTTTCTAATAATTTTTCTTATAAATTTCAAGTGAGCCCCAGTACCCCTAATTATTTTGAAAATTTTAGGTAGTATGGTTTCGGAAATAAAGCGAGAAATGAGAATTTTTTATATCTTTATGTTAATATCTTGTAAACAATTAATTTTAAAAATATATATTTGTATTTCTCATAACGAGCCCCTTCATTTGATATATTGCATGACACGTTAAAAAAATATTTTTTATTTTCCGTTTATTTCTATAAATTGCCCCCCATTATTAATATTAAAATTTCTTCGTATTTTTCCTGTAAATAAAAAAATTAGGTCTTATAGTTTGGGGAATAAAGGGGGGAATGGGTATTTTTTAAATATTTTTTTAAATATATTTTAAAATATTTATTTAAAAAAATAAAAAAAAATATATTTGTATTAGTCATAATGAGCCCTGTGATTTGATATATTACATGATACGTTAGAAACAAGTTTAATTTTTTATTTTCCATTTAATTCTATAATTTGCCCCCCAAAATGAATATTAGGGGTTTCTCCTTATTTTTCCAGTAAAGTTCAGGTGAGGCGCTATACCTATTTTTTTCAAAATTTTACAGCTTATGGTTTCGTAGATAAGGGGGGGATGGGTAAATTTTTTTATATTTTTGTTAATAACTTTTAATTAATTTATTTTAAAAATATGAAAAAAATATATTTGTTTTCGTCATAATGAGCCCTTTTATTTGATATATAACATGATGGGTTATAAATAATTTTAATTTTATATTTTCCATTTAATTCTATAATTTGCCACCCAAAATAAATATTAGGGGTTTCTCCTTAATTTTCCAGTAAAGTTCAGGTGAGGGGCTATAACTCAATTTTTTTTTCAAAAATTTCCAGCTTATGGTTTCGGAGATAAGGGGGGGGAATGGGTAAATTTTTTTATATTTTTGTTAATATCTTTTAATTTATTTATTTTAAAAATATGAAAAAATATGTTTATTTTCGTCGTAATGAGCCCTTTCATCTGATATATAACATGATGGGTAAAGTAAAAGTATTTTTTTTCAAAACTTTACGTTTTATAGTTTCGGAGATAAGGTGGGGGGAATGGGTAAATTTTGATATATTTTCTTTTTAATTAATTTTTATTTAAATATGAAAAAAATATATTTGTGTTCCTCAGAATGAGACCTTTCATTTGATATATTACATGATGAGTTTGAATTTTTTTTTATTTTTAAATTTTTATTTAATTCTATAATTTGCCCCCCAAAATTAATATTAATGGTTTCTCCTTATTTTTCCTGTAAAGTTCGGGCAACGTTCTATATTTTCTATTTTTTTCAAAATTTTAGGTTCAGTAGTTTCGGAGATCAGGCCCCCCCCCTGATCTCGGTCGATTTTTTTAGGTTTTCCCCCCAGAAGTACCCCTTAAATCAAAATTTCTTCTTTTGCGATATGTGCTCCTGATCAAGTCACCAAACTATACTTTCATGCCAAATTTTAACCTCTTCCGTCCATTAGTTTAGGAGAAAATTGCTGTAATGTGACAGAGGCAGAAATCCTGAGTGATATTATAAAGGTATCCGTTTACTACAGTATACGGAACCCTAAAAAACCACTTGAACTGACCAACAGGTCTGATATAAGCGCTCCCCAGAATGATAAAAAATAAACCAAATGAAACAAAAACACTTGTGATGCAAATATAACTGACGTGGTTTAGTAACATGTTTGAGGTTCACGCGACGTTTTTATGTTTCAAAATATTTTTTTAATGAAAACAAGAAACTTTAAAATTTTTTAAGATATTCACATATTAAATTTCGGTTCCCCCCAAGAATAAAATATATTTGCCACACATTTACCCGTTTATTTAGAGAATGTGTGGGTACTTATCTTGAAATAATATATGGTCTTGCTTTCAATGGATTGAAACATCTCGAAAAGATAGTAGCATCTATTGTGTTGTGTTTAATGTGGATAATGTTTTACGCAGTAGATTAAAATCCCGTTTTGTGTTTAAATAAAAATAAGAAACTTCTGTTTGGGTAACTTTCGGCTGAAGCTTATCTTTGCCAAGTATCTTCTCATTACTCGTATTTTCATATAATCAGTTAAAATTTGTTCAACTGTTTTATTTTATCTCGTTTGTCAGAAGGGTTGAAGGACTGATCCTTGTGGTATATCATTCATTGTTTCTTAAAAAAGGTGGTGTCAGGATCCTTGATTATCTGAAACGTCTTGTTAGTCAGCATATTATTTCCAATAGGTCCGTTGAATTGAATGGGATTGCGCGAAGTTTATATATCAGTGGATCAATGAATGCCTTGAATGGAGCAGAAGCTTTAATTTTTCTCTGATGTCCCGTCTGTGTTTTGTAGATTGTATGAAATAATTTGGGACAATTATGTTGTATATTGAACCCGGCAGCAGTTTTTACGTAACGGACAGCAACGCAATTGATCTGTAGCATGCTATGATGATTAATCGAATAATCCATAATTTCTGGTGCTTGCATTTTACAAAATTTCGACGCCTATCTAAGTTTATCATCAGCCAGAACATTCAATGTGTCCTAATGTTTCTTCGTTGATGAAACGGCGTCTGCAATCAGTAGCTTCTAGTATTCGGATTTGTTTCCTTCGATAGACTGGATTTTAATTTTTAGTCCTTTAAATATAGCCAATATGACGAGCTATAGAAATTTAATTTATAGAGGTCTTTGTGTTTTATATATTTAATCGTACATGCCAACTGTTTGTTTGTAAACTGATTCTTTTCACAATGTCTGCCTTATTTTGGTGTGTAGCTGCGTTATAGTATGTAACAGTTTACTGACCACTCCTCGCTTTGATACAGCTTTGAATTGTTTATACCAATGAATGAACACTACCGATAAAGAAAAATCAAGGTATTCATGGGCGGATCCAAGGGGAGGCGATGGGGGCGATCTCCCCTCCGAGAGCCACAAAGTTAGTAAATTGTTTATTAAAACGAGGTAATTTTAACTCCAAGAGCTTAAAAGAAAGTCACTTCTATGAGTTTAAAATTATATTTAGGTAAATTTAGTACAGGATCGTCCCCCCTGAAGCATGAAATCGCCCCCCTCACCGGAAGCACCTGTCTGGATCCGCCCTTGAGATATATTTTAAAACAATTCGTAAGTTGATTTCAATTAATATTGTTTATCTTTATAATTATCAATTCATGACAAGATAATATCAATTCATCACATGAATTTGTAGATACGAACACCATAAGTGATTGTGACTGAATAATGTTTATATTACATACCATAATTACATATATACAATAATTATTTACATGTCATAAAACACTAGTTTGTACGAATTTTAAAATTTCAGACAACTAAATACTGTACTGTATAACACTGTATTCTTTATCCTTTCCACCGATAAGCACTCCTACAATTAATTCAGGCATAAGCAACAGGACTTCCCGAAGTCACCCCACGAAAAAAAATACGCATATAACTTGCTTTTAAACCGCGTAAAAAAAATCAATAGAAGAATGAATGCGTGGGGTGAGTCAACCCTTTTTTTTATCAGGCACGGTTTTATCGTAAGACGGTAGTGAATGGGTGAACGGAAAATAATATAAGAACTTCCTAGATATACTGCCTCTCAAATAAATTGGCCAAACGCTCTTACAAAACACCTTATTTATGACTTTAGCAATTTTTGCATTATACCACATGTGGAATATAATTCTGTAATGTTTTTATTTTCACACTCGGGTTCAGTTCAGCTCTTGGATTTATTTAAAAACACAGTCCAACTTACTCTAATTTATTCAATTTATCTTAACTATGCAATACGACCCTCGAAAACTGAATGCCTCCTATCGTCAGCTGTCCATATTTATATATTTCTCTCCGAATTGTCTGGTAAGTCCACGAACCTTCGGGAAACTCTTTCATGTTCTGGAAGCTTTAAGGGAATTCCCAGTAACGGCAGCGGTCGGCCTGTTGAGAGACAAAACATTTCGGATTCCCAGAAGTATCGGAATCCTTCCACGAATTGGTTGATCGCCGATTGCACCAGCTGTCGGATGAATTCTCGTAACAATTCATAAAAATTCTATATTGGAAAACAATAAAAGTTTATATTTAAACAAAATATTAAATAAAAGATACACTGTAATGTGGATTTACGTATTATGAGGCTTAAAATAATAATAATAATAATTATTTATTTAATGTACTCATATCTACATGGAAGTGTCAGGGTTTTCATGTTTTCTCTCCTTAAGTAATACAAAGTGCAATAGGCTTTTATTTGAAAACTTCGCCTTACCCTGTGACATCCATTAATTTTTTGTATAGTTTTGTAACTTAAATTTTGATAGTTGTAAAGAAAGTATATATGCCATGTTGTTGACGTTTTCTACCTTAATAGAACACAGTTTAACCTCTATCCTAGTCGATAAAGGCTTTTCAGAGAAATGAAAGAGATTCATTGAATGACAACTTTAATAATATTCGTTTTGTAGAATATCTGGAAATATATATTGGTCTACTTTAAGATATTTCTTAATAGAACAGAGTTTAAATTATCTAATTCGATTAAGCGGTCAAATATAAACAAATTCCGACGGACTGAGAACCTCCTCCTTTTCTAAAGTTACTAAATAAATAAATAATTTGGTCAAGTGCAAGCTGGATTTTCTAAATCTATTAACTTATATATTTTAAAATTAGGAAAATATATTGTATAATTATTCTTCAAAATAAGTCTTTCATGTGATATATCACATAATGCGTATTTAAACGTTTAATTTGCCCCCAAAAATTAAAACAAATTTATTCGCTGGGAATTTCCTGTAAACCTTGGGTAGGGCTCTATAGACCGAAATTTTAGACTCATTAGTAATAGTAAAGGGGTATTCCTTGACTTTCGTAACAATCCTCCGGTTATGTACCCCCTATAATCAACATTCGTGTATTTACGCTATGCCCCCTCATTGGTCACTAAACTTATATCGATACCAAATTTCAATTCTTTTCGTCTAGTAGCTTGAGAGAAAATAGGCTGTAACAGGCGGAAAGGCACATGAGTGAACCTATACCTAAGGATTTACGTTCATCAAATGTACTAAATCCAAAAAAATAGGAATTTTATGTTGGTAACCAGGGTATAATGAAGAAAATTACATTATTTCATCTTAGAACAATTTTATTTAACATTTTAATTGTTTTTCAACCAATCTAAGCTTGCTTAAGAATACTTTTTCCTTCTTTTTAGTATTGTACGATGGAAAACGTATGTTAGTTTTTTAATACATTTTTCATTCACTGGCTATCTCTCGACTTTTACATCAGATCATGGATATCATATACGATTTCTGGTTGCACCATCAGATCAGCTCAATGACCACATACGTATGCAAAGTTTCAGCTCAGTTAAATACCGAAAACCGAGTCAAATTCATTTGTGCCTCCATTTTGTCTTGGGAGTCACGACTATTTCTATCGTGGGAAAGAGAGGGGACAGATAGATCATATAAAGTTTACCAAATACACATTCAACATATAAACTATAAATATAAATTAAAATTAAAAAATAAAATTTATATCAAAATACTTTTTTTCCATTTTGAATATTGTTTTGGCGTTTTCAAAAGATGTTATAGAACTGGTGTGTCTGGCTTTCTAGATCTGAATTTCTATCATCCTCTTAAACTTAAAGAAGGAATTTTTCCAGAGACATGGAAAACATCTACTATTATACCTGTGCCAAAAGTAAACCATACTATTCTATGTGAACAATTTAAGCCCATTAATACTATGCCTCCATATGAAAAAATATTAGAGTTAGCAGTAAAAGAGCAATTGTTAAAATTCTGTGATACAAATAATGTTTTAATATCTAATCAGTCGCGTTTCAGTAAGGGATACTCCTGTGAATCTGTGATAGTGAATGTATGTGATATATGGGTTAAAGCAATAGATAAGAAACAGTATGTTATTGATAGATTTTAAAAGAGCATTTGAAACTATAAATAGAGATCTGTTAATTCAAAAATTGTTAAAAATAGTGTTGGGTCATAAAGTTATAGATTGGTTTAAGTCTTATTTGCAAAATAGAACACAAAAAGTAAAAATTAATAACATAGTATCATCACCTATGATTAACAGTATTGGTGTACCACAAGGTACTGTACTTGGCCCATTATTGTTTATATTTAATATTAATGATATTATCAAATGCATTACAAATTGTAAAATAAGTATGTTTGCAGACGACACAATGCTTTACATTTGTGGTGAGGACATTAATTATATGTCTGCATGTATCAATAATGACTTAAAAAATATGTATATGTGGCTCTGTGATAACAACTTATCTATAAATATACAAAAAAGCAAATTTATAATCTTTGGAACAAAACATATGCTAAAAAATGTGGAAGATATTGCAGCTAATGTTTGTTTTAATAATGTTTATTTTGAAAAAGTTGATAATATTAAATATTTTGGTGTGATTCTTGATAAAAATCTAAATTTTAAAAAGCATTTTAACTATATCATGTCCAAAATGTCCAGGAAAACTTTTTTTCTATGTATAAAGAGCAAATCTCTAAGTTTATATGTTAAAATACTTTTATTCGATTCACTGATTGTACCTTATTTAGAATATTGTACTACTATATATTAAACTTAAATGAAAATCAATATCAGCAATTACAGAAGATACAAAACAGATGTATGCGTATTATACTGAAATGTAACAGATACACACCAATAAATACTATGTTAAATGTTTTAAATATAATTACTTTTATGTTTTTTTGGGCAATAACATCACAATAGAAATAAAACAATTTTAAATATAATGTTTGTTAAGCAGAAAGTAGTTTACAAAACATTAGAATTAATTTACAAAATAAAAAACAAATT
Source organism: Octodonta nipae (assembly GCA_034190945.1). Taxonomy (NCBI): domain Eukaryota; kingdom Metazoa; phylum Arthropoda; class Insecta; order Coleoptera; family Chrysomelidae; genus Octodonta; species Octodonta nipae. The sequence continues at coordinate 183,695,695 of CM067216.1, forward strand.
AGTACCAGGTTACCTATATGAAAAAATTAAATACCTTAATAGCATACACGAATATGAAACAAGGAACAAAGATAATTTTTATATTGAAAATCATTCTAGAGCGTCAACTTCTAACAGTTTGTTGTATTTTAATGGATTACCCACGGAGATAAACAGCTGTGAAAACATAACAATTTTCAAAAACTGTGTAGTGAATATGTGTAGTGATATTATTAACTATGCCAAATGACATTCGGTAATATAACTTATGTAACTTAATATAATATAAGGCAACATAATGAAATGTAATAATGTAAATATAATGTAATTTAAATCTAATGTAATGTATAAAATAGCATTTGCTAAATAAAGACTACTACTACTACTAAACTCTTGTTAAATTTAATGTCTAGGTGGGGATAAGATTTGGTTGTTTACAAACAAAACAAACAAACCACCTCAACCCAAACATCGACTGCATAATGAGGAGGCGCTCCACATAGTTTTATCAACATTTCTGGGCCTATTTGCTCTAAATAAATTCAATAAAGCTGTAATCATAAAGTTCACCAAAAATTGTAGATAAGTTGGCTGGCCTACAGTTCCATTAAAAAAATAGGGTCCACTGATTTTATTTAGAACAATTCCCACCCAAACATTAATTATCTAGGGATATTGGATGTAATGCTCTCTCATCCATTTTAGCATTTCCTTTGCCCAATATCTACAATTATGATCCACCATTTAATGTAAAGGTGCATTCTCTGAAAAAAATATAGATTTTTGCAAAAATTGTATCATTATTTCATTTATCCCTCAATATTTCGCCTAATTCCATTCTGCGATTCTTGTATAACATGCATCTTAAAGAGGTGTGACTTTTCATGGTTCAATACTTTATGGACAGTTGTGCCCTTGGAAATTTCTAGATGGCCTGATTTATGTAGATCCTCCAAATTTTTCTCAATATTGCTTACTGTGTATAAGTCGTTCTGAATGTTTATTATTAGCCATTGCACATACATCTTATTGAGTCGTATCTTATTCCCACAACTTAATTTTTTTTGTTTTATAGATAAACTTATTTTTTAACACGAACAAGTAAATTAATAATAATTTAACTGATAATACCTACAGAATTGTCACTGTCATTAGTGATTGTTAAGTTATTAAAATAATGAGCACTTTTCATATTAGACAACTTTTTACAATATTGATTCTAAAAAGGTATAGAGGCACTGATTTTAAAATTATTGAAACTTTGACAATAGTAAATATCGAACACGAGCACAATATATTTTTGGATTTGCCTTGAACCCTTGATCTGACCCTCCAGAAAATATGTTTAGAGAGTATATAAGTACTATTATGTAGAAATACATTAAACTAAAATCAAAACTTGACCTATCTTAGGATTTTTCCTGAAAATTGTTTGTTTAGCTAAAGATTGATTTACTCCATAGTCTATGTACACAGTGTGTATAGTTTATTAATGTACTCATTTAGAGAAGTTTTTAAAAAAATATTTGTTACTAAAATAATAATAAATCTAATATAAATTTCGTATATTTTCTCCGTGAATTGATACGCCTCTGTATGATCTTTCTTTATAACCATAAGAATTGCGAAACACCCGTTAGAAGGTCGATCCTTCGACGTTTAGAACTTTTTTAGTGTTTTTTGCTCGGAAACCTTTGAATAATGACTCGCATATGTTCACTTTCCAGGAAACAACGCGATGTTGCTCCATTTTTTTAAATAACGGCCCTTTCTCTATACTTTCTTTTATCTACCGCTTTTATGAAGCACCTACACATATTGATAAGCCATAGCATACGATATTTTTGATAGTTGTTTGGAGTTTCAACAGTTGTTTGAAGAACGAGAAAATGAGCAAATAGATTTATTACATTTATATACATTTTCATATTCTTAGTAGTGTTAAGTCTGAATTTATTTATATTAAACAATCAAATATTCATTAATCCTGTCAACTCATATTTTATTCAATACTGGATAAATAATATGAATAGCAGTAAAAATCATGTATGAAAATAAACTTTCATTTAATTAAAAGAAAAACGATCTAAAGACATTCCAAAATAGTAATTGTGCACTGTTACACACATCGATAAATTTAACAGTATGGAATTTTGAGGTCTAAATATAATACGATCAGGTACAGAAAATTCGATCCATTACATATTTTCCATATATTTTTGCCTTTAAAACTTAAGACTTGTTTATATGGCTTATTAACTTAAGATACATACCCTTTGCTTCATTCACAGAACCCATTTTGGTGGATGATAACGGGCTTCTATACTGTATTAGGATCGTCAAAGAATATTTAGAAGAGGACGGGATTGCCCGTATGAACTGGTCAGCGTCTATTCCCGATCTCAACCCCATCGTGCATTTATGGGATACACTGGGAAGGCGGATTCCACCATGCTAAGTACTTGGGTGATCTTAATGCGGCAATTCAGGTAATATGGAAACAATATGTATTATATATATATATATATATATATATATATATATATATATATATATATATATTGTCTTGCGTACAAAAGAATGACATCTCGAAGAGAGTATTCAATATCTCTGACAGGTAAAGTTAACTTGCGAATTTTATCGTGACATTCTAACCATAAGTAGCGATATAACAGCAATTACATGGAACGGCTCCAGATTCGGAATCTCTGTGTGCTAGTTTTCCCGAAAATCCTAGTTGTCGCCGTTGTCGGTCTTTAGATCTCGCGTCTACAACATGGAACGACTTGGAACTTGATTTTCAGAATTTAATAACTTCAATGCTGAGACATGTTCATGCTATTACAAGGGTCCGAAGAGGAAATACTAGGTATTATATACCTATCAAACAATATAATAGAATATTTTGTTATATACCATGTATTTTATGTAAGAAATCCTCTTCACTTTTAATATTTTCCAATAATTAGTGTGTGCTTATTCTTTAAATTTCAAGTCCCCTTCTACTTTTTATACCAGATCAAAATCTTAAATATTCAATTTTTTCGTTAAAAAGAACAGTGGATCGAATTTTTTGCCTTTGTGTGTATACAAATCTGCTGTGCAATCAATTTGAAAAATTCGAAGAAACTTGATTGTTCTATGAAAAACACCGAAAACAGAGCCTTACTAATGGTTTATAATTATTTCAAAAAAGTCATAAGAATACTACGGTTTTGTTTTAGGTTTAATACCAGAGAAACTCTATTGGTTGTTATGCTGGTGACATCCTAGACAAATAAATAGGATGGTTGCAGTTGGGCGTTTATACGATTTCGTGTGTGTATTTTCGGTTTTTGTGCTATTTCTAACGTAGTTTCTAGATATTTTGCCACATATCTGGTTATCATAATTTTGTCTATTTAATATCCTATCTAACTTTGGCGAATAATTTCGTGTAACCTGCCACCTATTGACGCCTTATGGTTGCATTATTCTTCAAAAACAAAGCACATTTTTTAGACGTGGAACTCACATTTTTTAATAAATGTAAGCGTTTTTTAGACATCGTTTCTATGTTTACATGAATATAAGAAAGACAAAATTTAATGAGAATTTATTTTAAAATTCTTATCGTAGTATTTATAGGTTATGTTGATTTTGCGATTGAAAGGTGCAACTTAATCGTCAAAATTATTTTCTGATTGAATTTTATTTTGTCCATATAGGTAGGTTGTTGTTTCTTTTCCATCTGTATTTCAACATTTTTACGGTAAAGACAGACAGAGCACCCAATTGTTATATTTATGACATAAATGTTCTAACCCGTTTAAGACAGAATATATTTATAGTTACTTTTCAGGTTGAACACTAGATATACTTCATTTTCTATTTTTATGGATACGTATTTGTCAGTGGCAATTTAAAAACGTAAATAGAACTTGCGTCAAAAATTGAATGAGATACAATAATCTTTTGATATTTTCCTGCTAATTGCCATTTTATAGAATGTTTGGCACACAAACAAATACTTTATCAGAATATAGTCATTGCGAGACAACACACTACAGTATACGATTGAATTATTAAATGAAATGAAAATTCGAAAATAATATATAAAAATATGTTTCAATTGGATTATTGTTTATTGGTAACTGACGACACACATTCACGTGACAAACATTATTTCAGAATCTGCTTATTTGACGCTTTGGTTGTAATTTGTTGTAAAGTCTATTCACATACTTCAGTCACGTCTTAGTTCAGTCACCGTCACGAATTAGAGCCGTCACCATCTCAGTGTCAGTTTAAATAGCAAATGTATTCACATCTACCCGTCCGATTATTTTCATCATTTTTTCTCTCAAGTATGCGCTCAAGTGTACACTTAGTACTTATATACTGATGTTGGCGTTTTCGGAGAACTGGGTGTCAATTACACCATTATGTTTTGTAAGCTGAGACGTAAATTGGTTCATTAGGCATAGATAAAAAAAGAATTATTTACAAAACTGATCCACGATGAAACAAAGTTTTTTAAGATCAAAATGACTGAAAACTGTTTTTACGTAATACACAATAAACTAGAAATTTTAATCATTTTAACACTTTCCCATAAGTTCAAAAGCCCCCCAGTCAAAACTACAAATATCGTTGAGATGAAATCAGCATTTGATGGTTCGGAGACTGCAACGTGACTGGGGCGGTTCTGATTCGTGTCTGCACCGGTTCCGTGTAGACTGCGCCAATTAACTTTCAAGAAACGATTTTCACAATTCTTCTGCTTCTCGGATCTTACGGTTCTGCAATGTGATGTAACTGATGTGTCTGAATAGACCATACAAGTGATTTAGATTAGAAAACAGAACAAAACTTTTATAAATATGAATATAGCGTGCGTATAATGTAATAAAATAGTATAAATTAATTTCCTGAGGCTAGGCAAATAGACTTTTCACTGATGGTTGACCTTATTGAGCTAATCATTGAACTTACAGGGATATTTATTTGAGTGTATCATAATTAAATGTCAAAAAATATTTTTTTATTCGATTCCATCATGACTTTTATTTATTTCAAAATCAAATTATTTGAAAATTTGAAACTATTAAGAACTAATCTTTAAAAAATCTAATGATAAAGTTTCTACGCGCCACTGGATGGCCCGAAAGCGAATTAGTCGTGTGTGCAGTGTGTGTGATGTCTTGCGAACTTCTCTTTTTACGTAAAAGAAAGAGTTTAGAAGTGGTTCGTGTGGCAGGCAGGCCCGAGAGTCGAGCGTCAGATGACTTGTGACTAAAGGGGGTGAATCGGTGAATGTAAGAGGCATGTGCATGCTTCTTTCTGTTACCTCTTTTTATACAAAAAATGGCATGTTGGAATGAAATAGGTCACTGGTTGCACGGCACACGATCGGGGTAGCGTTATAATTCATGAAATTTGATGATTTCTTGCGATTTTACTAGAAAGGAGTTTAATTTGATCATCTGGCACATTTTTTGGGGTGGATGTTATTATGGTTTTCAATCGAGAAATGGAACAGGGGTGTTGTTTTTAATGGGAATGATTCACGGTTTCTTTGGGTAGTTATTATTATTATTGTTTTTGTTCAACTTATGTTGAAAGAATTTTCTTAAGGTTAATGAGTTAAAATATTTTGGTTTAATTTTTCATCCTCATCTTAAAATGGGATAAACGTATTAAATATATTATAAAAAAACTAAATATTTTGTATTATTCTTTTATAAAATATCTAGATATATGGAGACTAAATCGTTGAGAATGGTTTATTATACTTTGTTCCATAGCATAATCAACTATGGGCATAATAGCATCAGGAGGAGCTTATGATAATAATCTTAATATGCCTCAACGGTTACAAAACAGACTTTTAATAATTATAGTCAATATAAATACCCAATGAATTTGGATAAAATTTTCTCGCCACAATCTCAATTATATCACTACACAGAATTAAGCATAGATATATAGTTCTAAAACCAAATCTTTAAATTTAAATGCCGAAAACGAACAAGTGAAGTAGTAAGAAAAGATGTTGTCTTTTCATGGCCATTAGATTATTTAATGAACCCTTAAATGAGTTCAAAACAGTGGGAACCACATAAAAAAGGAATTATAGGATTCTGAACCTTTCACGATTTTCCTCTTAGTAAATATAAACCAAGAAAGAGTATAAAAAAGTAAGTTTTGAAAAATATCGGAAGTTTGTATACTGATAAAAAAATGTCGAGGTATATTGTTAACATTTATTAGCTTTAGATATTAGTTTTAAGAATATTAATTAGCAGTTATTTTCCAGTTCTACGCACAGGCAACTGGATTACCTCTGTAGGTACAGTACAAAATATAGTTTTCGTATTTAACTGCACTATAATTCTAACTTTATATTAGTGTTTTACTGGATAAAAATTAAAAAGTAAAATAATTAGCCAAAAATTACTAACAAAAAATAGAGTAAAAATATTTTTATTTAATTGTGAAAATACTTGTAAGGGTTAGGTAGGTCTAAAAAAGATTGTATTAAATTATTAACGATAACCAGTCTACATACACTTGTTTTATTTTTGATTAGTAATAATGTTAGCAATACTAATTTTTACTCAACTACAATTATATTAAAACAGTTTGCTAATTAATTTTTTATTGATGTAAATCGTTATAAGTATAGCTCGTCAAAACAAAATAATTGTGTGACTCATTTCTGGTTAAAAAACAACAAAACTGACACATGAAATGATAAGTTAATATTATATACAGAAAGTACTGATCCAAAAAAATTTAAAAAAAATCATAGTTAAAACTAAATAATTTCAAATGTTTCTTTCTGGATCAAGGATGACCTCACAACATTTTCACAACTTTTGATCCGATATAGAGATAAGGTGATTGATGAATAATTTAAATAACCCATGGTATTTATTTTCGAAATCAGTTATCCGAAAAAGCTCATCTAAGAAGTAGGCCTGAAGAAGAAGGTAGGAGCTGCCAAAAACCCCATTATGGAAATATTACCACGTTGCCTTAAGAGCTTTTACTTTCAGAAAAACTAATTCTTCATGCAAAATGATGTATTGCCCCTGAGCTTTCCTTTCAAACCAACAAAGCCAACAATTATTTAGAATGGCCCGAAGAATGTTCAATGAAGAGCTATGGCAGACTATCTGTGGCTTATCTACGTCGACATCACGTTCATTACTTGGCTGCTGTAGATATTCATAACATCCATTAGATCCAACATGGAGGTGGAAGAGAGTGGTTGCTTACCTTTCCTTGGCGTGAAGCCAGAGGACTAGAATCGAAATCTAGTCAACAGTTTACCGTAGAGGGACATATAAGATGTTAAGGCTTCATAAGACACGACTCAACAGATAACAAGTGGAATTAATGTTGATGTCAGGATATCTCGATATCATCATCTACATTTAACAAAGTAATTTCGAAAAGATTGTTGAGGTTTTGAATTATTTTGTCTGTTCATTGGGTTTTCTCTCCTCAAAATTTTTTCCTGCAACAGATAAGTATTTAAAAATTGTATATGTAGAACAAAGTGTAGTAAGGCTATTTCGTAAAATTGCCCAGATTACTGGCTGTCTGTACAGAGATTCTTCCTCACAATTATTCTGAGAGAAAGAGATGTCTACAAAATGATCAACCAGTATTACTGTATATAAGTAATGTATTGTATACTGTGTAATACTTATCTGTGTTTGGAGACGTTTCAACTCCGAGTCTGGAGTCGTTGTCTATCGTTTAGTGTTGTTTGTGAGGTTTTTTCTAAAAAATTTTCGCTTTGAATTTGTTGTTTGTCAAAAAATTTGACACTGACAATTATCAGTTTCAAATTTTATCTGTTGAAGGAAAAAATTTTGAGGAGAGAAAACCCAATAAAGAGACAAAATTTAACAAAGTCGATAATCCAAACCACTAGGAAGAAGGTAGCTGTTGTAGAACAGCTACTTTCTACCAAATCCCTGTTCGAGGAACTCAAGCAAAATTGAAGACGACAAAAACGAAGCCGTACTCCCATGTGGTACCACAAAATGTTATCTACCGCTTTCTTTCTGAGCGGTAGTAGAAGTTTCTTTATTGTAGAGCCAAAGCGATTTTTAGGCACCAAGGATTAGAAGGCACCGTAGTACCACTCTAAGGGCAGAGATCATGAAATAGGAATTCGCCAATTACGCATGGGCTGAAAATCATCAACTATGGACCATGCCCCGGTAATTTGCATGGAGGAGCACGGGTACAAAATAAGGATTATAGAGACTAGATTTCCGAAACCAACATTAAGCATCTTGTCACCACTTCTCGAGTAATCAACGCCTCATCAGATACCAAATTCTATTGGACGATGTCAATTTAGCGACGGTGACTAGAACGAACTTATTTCGGATAATAGTGCGTAACTTGATGACGATGACATTTGCCAATTTAACGAAACGTTCAAATTAACGAAGATACCCTTGGCAAAAAGTACTAATATCTTGCCGTGTAACCAGAGGCGGGTCTATTACAGAGCTGATTAGAAACATGTACTTTTTCTTATCGTTCTAACGTTGGACTAGAAATACTAATAATGTCATTAAATCTAATATGCTATATTTCTTTTTTTCAGGGCTACCATCAACTTATTCTTTTTTGGTCTACTCCATGAAGATGGCAGCTTCGCTGTTGAAACGCTGTTCAGTGTTAACAATAAAGGTTTGGTGTTGGATACAAAACTTTGTGTTCATACATCTGTGATACACCAAAGGGAATTCAAGTCTAGTAGGTTTAATAGACAGCTCATTCTTCGGATTTCTCCTTCCTGAAACATGTATTCTATTCTTGGTTCAGAAATGTCTTCTCTTTGGCCCATTAACGTCGTTGAGGTATATGTAAGTGTTGAAGTCTAGAGAGTTCTAAAGGTCTTCTACAGTACTTGCCGAAACTGTCCTCCCAAATATTCCTAAATGATGATTACACAGGATGGTACTGTGCCTTCCGTTCTTTCTGGTGAAATTAGTCTTTCCTCGATGGTGCCACACTGCGACTACCACTAACGGCCCATCTTGCGTCTTACCAAAGTTCGTGGTATGTTCAAACTAACTTTCTTGATGAAAGCTATGCTCCAATTGAGAAATAACATTTCTGACAACTTGTTCTAAATTTAGTTCATACTTTAAAATTCGACGTAAGTGTAAAACAGATTTTTTGAAACATATCTGGTCATCTTGTACCCGCTGAAGTTTCACTAGCAAGCCAAGATACTTGAATGTGTGTATTTTGAACCAAAATTTTTCCACTAAGTTTCAACTCAGCATTGAAAAACAGTTTGTAACTTCAATTTTACCGGAAAATACGTAAATAAATTTTCATTAAAACCAAACTATACTATCGAGTCTGAAGATTCACTGAAAGAACAGATAAGTGAAAGCGTGAAACATCGAATTATACTTCAGCAATTTAAGCTGCCAATTCTCTTATCAAACTTAACCCAGCTCTGGAAAAATCAGCTGATCTCGCAGCAGGAAAAAATAAATAGTATCGGTGCCAGTATCTATTCCACAGATAGTGGCATTGACCTTGCCAATCGATAAAAACAGAATAAAAAATGTGCCTGAAGGGTGACAGACCCAAAAGAAAGTGCACCCTTTTTTTTTAGTCGTGGGTATCGAGAAAGGGGTGTCGAAAGAAATTGCTGCGACCGTTCGCTTGAATGAATAAAAAAGCATTCTTTGTTTCTAAGTGATTTATTATTACAAATATTTAGAGCATTTTGAGCTATATTTAGGATTTATATGGTGTAGAATAGATTTGCTCATGAAGAAAGGACCTATTTATGAAAATTCTGATACACTACTCATCTGAATTATATTTGAAATGTGCTAAATATATTTATGAGTTCACTGAATTTTATTCAGACCCTGAAATTTCTTTACATTGATTTTAATGATAAGGCGAATGACAGTCAATAAAAATATTAACAAAATAATATTGAGGCTGTCTTTTAATCAAATATCACACCGTATGCTCCGCGCGTTTTGGGCGGTACTTTGTGTCAGACAAACACATGAAATTAATTCATTTTTAGGAAAATAAATTCGTACCATTCCAGCAATTTTAAGTTGACGCATTGCTCAGTTCGTTTGCTTTCGTCTCTAGTTGCAATTTTTAATTGTCACACAACGTGTCGCCTAAGGCTGAGTCCTACGTAAACGCGATTTGAGCGTTGCGGTCAGTGCGATACGACAATTAAAAACTGCAACTGTAGGTGAAAATAAACCAACCGAGTGATGTGATAACTTAAAATTAATCTTACGAATTTATTTACTGTAAGGACAAAATTAATTATTTTTATGTGTTTGATAGTATGCGGCTGCGCGCGTATATGCGCGGTGCGATACGTCAATGTGACAATTTTAAACTTCAACTAAGTGCTGAACAAACCAACTGAAATATGCGACAACACAAAATCGCTACATTCGCACAAATTTATGTTCCAGTAAGGAAAAAATGAATTATTTTTATGTGACTGATAATTTGCGGTGTCACTTTGACGCAACGAACCGCCCGCATCTCGCAAATCGCATTTTCGTGGACAACAGTGTTAGCCTGTCATGGTGCCCTTTCTGGAAATTAAATTAGTGCGATTGTAGCGATTTTATGTTGTCTGGTTGCTCAGTTGGTTATTTTCGCCCGCAGTTTTAGCTTGCCGCTGTTACTTTGCAGCAACGCATCGCCCTCACCGTGCAAATGGCGTTTAAATGGCTTTTTCCAACATAAACGCGATTTGTTCGGTGCGGACGGTACAAAATGTCAATGTGAGAATTATAAGCTTTAACTAAAAGCTGAAACAAACTAACTAAACGATGCGATGCTACAATCGTACGAATTTATTTTCAAGTAAAAACAAAATGATTTTTTTTTGTGTTTGATAGTTTGCGGCACTTTGACCCAACACGCCGCCCGCCCCGCGAATTCGCATTTTCATGGGACACAGCCTTATAGTGGAAATTCGTTACATTGTGTTGCACTTTGCAATCACCACTCGTACGGTCATTACTATCGGGTACCTTAACCTCTTGCAAACCAATTTCCTATCCTAAAACATTTTTCATATTTAATACCGGGTGGGGCAGAACCCATTAAGTAGTGTTAAGGGAGCATAAAAAAGAAACTAGGCGTTACATGAAACAGATGTTTTTATTTTTGAAATCAACTTACCATTTTATTTTGATCAATTTTTATAAATAGTGTGTTTTTAAGAGGGCCACTCTATTGCGTTTACTTCTTCAACAGTCCGCTGTCTTAGCTCTAGCAGGTTCTGCGGGCGACGTTTAAACACTTTTTCTTTAAGATATCCCCCAACAAGAGAAGTCGTAGATCCTTAAATCGGGCGACCGCGCAGGCCATCACATCACCTCTCAAAAACACTAGACGCCCAGGAAGAATTTCTCTCAAAACATTTAGGGAATTTCGGGTTGTAGCCCCATCCTGTTGGAATCGTAAGTCTCAAATCCCTCTCTTCAACAACCATTTCCAATCGAGACTACAGAAAATGTTACAACATGGAAGGCCTGGAATTCAAGTTCACGCCTCTCTCTTCAAAGAAGTCGACTCCATAACGCCAAATACATCACACAACACTGATTGTTTAGGAGAATGTATCGATCTTTTATAAACAATTTGGAGATGGTTTTCAGCCCAGTAAAGAAAATTATGTTTTCTCACAATCCCGTTTAGGGGAAACGGTGCATCGTCAATGCTTATGAATGCCGAATCCTCCTCAAACTGGGGTCTGAAACCCACAATTCAATAGATTGCCTTCGAGCAGAAAGTTTTGGCGGTAGCTCAACTGCTGCTGTCACTAGCTCCACATTTTCTGGTGTGCTGACGTGGGCCAGGTGTACCTATTTTTAGTGTGCTAACAGTTTCCTCCAATTGCTGAATCCAGCACCGAGGAACTGCATTATTACGTGGAATGTTGAACCGTCGCTGAAAGGCACAGATAAGTTGTTTTCACGGCAAAGTCACGATGTGCACTAAAATGGCGATGCTGGCAGAACAAAAGAAGACCTTCTGCGATTGCTCAATTGGTTCTGCGACACCCTGTATAATTAACCAAAATACATGTAAATGGATATAGTTACATTAAACAAAAAATGTCGCGCATAAGCTAGGTTGTTTTTATTTACTTTATCTTAAAAAAATACTTCAGTTCAGAGTCGTTTTCAATTAAAGTCTCAGGAATTTTGACTCTATCCTCAAAGGAATTTACACATGCCTCTTGCCCTAACTTTGGTAAATAATATAGACTTTCATTCCAGTTTTTTAATAAATAAGTTCATCTCGATATCAAAATATTTTAATTACAAACTTTCATTCCAAATTTTTACATTCGATCTTAAAATATATGCAATGCGTTCAAATTCTCTACAGAAATTTAAAGTATTTAATTCCGAATGAAAATCGTAGCACAACTCTTATCGTATGGCATATTAATTTTCCTAAAGCAAAAGAATTTTCTCCGTAAGAAAAAAAAAGCTTGGGGTAACCCTCTCGTCGCTCTGGGCACAAGAGACAAGAGATCGATATAACTCTTCCGTGGGGTGGCCTCGTATTTCGCTGAGGGGGTGAGATGTTCTCAGCTACCCCAGAGACGGCAGTTAAAATGGGGTGCTTAAAAGAGAAGAATTTTTTTGTACGGGGTGAGTCCAGTAACTCAGGAACAAGTGAATTATAATATATACTGCAGGTTATAGAAACTTGACTATTGAAACTTATTCAAAGTGTAACATAATGCAGTGCAAATATTTTGGTAGGTGATAATACTGATCATTATGAATAAAAAAGTGTTATTTATAACATATATCAAAAAGTTTATGGTTTTTCACTTAAGTGCTTATTTAAAAATCATTCGCAAAGATCTAGAAATTTATTCAGAGAATAGTACTAAATCCTCCATCATTCCGATTTAAAAAATACATGTGTAAGCAATGTTTATTTTATAATTTCCAACAATAGAGTTAATGAAGCAGGAAACGTTGGAAAATTGGTTAAACTGTTTTCGTTCGAATCGTAATAAAAGTGTAAACATTGCGATAACTTGTGTGTTGCAAAAACGTAGTGATTCTTGTTTTGAATGTAAAATATTGATGTAAAAACACACTTTTGCTCCCTAACACCAAACCTTTATTTAAAACACTCAACGCCGTATCAACAACTCTAAGTTATTATCCTCAAGGAGTAAACGAAACTGAATTGTTGAAACGGCGTTGAGTGTTTTAAAATAAAGGATTGGTGTTAGGGTGCGATACTGTTTTTTTTTACATTTGTGACACACCAAGGGTTCCACAGCATCTCCATTATATTTTGATGTGGTTTGGCTTAACGAAGAAAATTATTTGCATTTCAATATTAAATCGAACAATTTTCTGTTTGTGCTTTTAAGTTGTCACGGGATATGATGTTCTTGTGATGGAACTATTCACAAATCAATGGTGCCAGGATATCATTTTAATGTATGTTTAATCCCTTTCATATTATTTTATTTTGTGTGAATATTCGGCTTTTTGGTTCTTTCATTATCCGTATTTTACAATACTTCTTTGTTCTCAAATTAGGAAAATTTTAATTTTCAATTAATATTTTCGTGTCGAACACGTATAGGGTTGCCAAATGTAAGAAAAATCTACATAATCGAATATGTCTTTAACTATTTGAGATAAATGTATCTTTGTTAATTCTTTTTATATTATACTGATCAGTCCTATTACCTACCAAAATATCTGCACTGCATTATGTTACACTGTATTTTTTCTTTATATATATATATATATATATATATATATATATATATATATATATATAATTTGCTTATTTATATCCATATATCCAGTAGTATAACTTAATCATATTTGCGAATTCTTCCTACAATTTCTGTGCTTTCTGACTAGAATTATGATTTTTTTAATTTTGAAAAATTTGGTAAGATATGGATGTTCGAAGTAGGATTGCATGGAGCTTTCAAACGTACGAAAATATGTCTATTATCAATGTTCCAGCATTTAAATAAATACCTTATCTGAAACAATGAACAAGTGCGTTCTCAATATCGAAAATATTTTTTTGACAATCAAACTACGAGAATTGTGAAATAGAGCAACATTTACACAGGATTCAACAAGTTGGTATTTGGCATTTACAGTTTTGTCTTTAGTTAGGAGAACAATTGGCACTATCATCGATTGTTTAAATATTTTCTTCGTATACTCATATGTACATCCAAATCGACAGGATCCTTGTAAAAGCATCCAAAGTGGCTTGAGAAAGTTAATGGCGGATGAACTTATTCTTTACAAAGACAGCAAATGGGAGACATCATATGTAAATTATTAATTTTTATTAGAAAATATTTTGCATAACAATTTTATTAAAATTATCGACAAATTTTGATGCCCCGTAATTTCATAGTTTTGAAAAAATATATTTAAATGTTAAAAAAATGTATTCCAGAATTTATATGACTTTTTCAAATTGTTCTATTCATCAAAATAACGATGACTCTAATTACACCGATAACTTTCCTCTAATCAGATAAAATGAATATTTTCAACGATTTGCTTTTTCAAATTTAACGAAATGCATCAAATGCATAAAGAAGTGTTCGAGAGGACATTCAATTGTGGGAAGCGCAACTGATGAAGGTTCCCGACCTGAAACAATATATATTATATTTATATATAATATATATTGTCTTGCGTACAAAGGAATGACACCTCGAAGAGAGATTTGCTTTTTATTGAAATACATACCTACTTGTCTTTACAATTAGTACTCGATAATGGAAGATGAATCTACTGTCAAAAATGGCAGTAAATATTGCCTTTAATGGCAACGTAGTACTAAAAACAGCTATTGAAAGAAATCACTGAAATGATATACAAAAATAAATGAGTAGAATTCTCGTAAGTCAAGACCTCAGAAATATCCTGATATATATCTTGGTTTCAAATACTTTGAATCAGATAAAAATAAACTCTCAAAATTTAATTAACTTCCTTGATAACCAAGATGTTTGCCGATTTAGAAGTTTTCAATCTTAAATTATTTCTCTAACTGACATTGCTAAATGTTAATATCTCAAGGAAATTCATTCGGCAAATCAAATACTACGTGTACTTTCATGAATTAGCTACTATTCAGGTAATATCTATCCAAGCCAAAATAATAGTTGCAATTATTAATGCATCAGAAGTTCTTTAACTTCCAATAGCTAGAGGACACCACTTATCCATATATTTTAACAAACAGAACCTCAAAAACTCTGAAATTAAGGAGACACTCTAGTCTGGTGTCATTCCTTTCTTTTTCATGTTTTTTTTTTGAAGGAGCCGTTTCAAAAGCGTACAAAACATTCATTATCGGAATGCATTCTCATTTACTTTTTCTTGTTTTAGGTAGTTTCTCTTTACACCTACTATATTGGTTTAATATTATATCATGAACTGGATTTGTATGTGAATGGTAACAAATTTTACTCAGTTGTTTTAATAAATCTTTATACAGTATTAATTGACATAGCATAATAGGACGTAGTTTTCAATGCTAATAAACTTTGATAACAATTTGAGTTATTATAAAAATCATAAAGATACTTAACTTAAACAAAATTTATATTCTTTATCAAAGCTAGTACACAATTTGAAAAAGTGACATGAATATTTATTATAGAATTTTCAGTGATGTGGCATAATTAGATGCATTTTATAATTCTTATTACTCCTGTTTGATAAGAATTTTATATATTATGAAAAATAATGGTATTTTACTTCTAAGCAAAATTCATATTTGCTGACAAACCTCTTATACAGTTGTAGTACAGTGACATGTAATGATTACGGTATACGTTTTTGACCGTGTAAATATTTTTATGAAGATTACCTTTTTCTCAAAATAATATTCTTACCAACGTTTTCCGTTTGAATCCAACTTATGAACACACACTGTATATAGAAACCAACTGAGACCCTCCATATTGAAGTTAATTAAATGACATTTATTTCCATTTATTTCCAATCAACTTTCAAATTATTACAATTTTCAATAATACAGCACACTTGGATACCGTTTTAAATTCTATTAAACTTTTTTTGATTACAATTTGAGATATTATAAAAAATGGATATATCTTTTGAAACCTAGTATATAGTTGGAAAAGATACATAAATACGTATTATACAATTTTTAGTGCAATGGCATAAGTAGATCCCGTTTTTAATTCTAATTACTTCTATTTGATAACAGTTTTAGATATTAACAAAAATAAACATACTTACTTCAATTTTAATCAAAATTCCTAGCTGATGACAAACCTCGTCTACAGTTAAAAAAGTGACATGAATGATTACAGTGTACGTTTTAGACCATGCAAATCTGTTTATGAAGAATAACTGTTCCCTTAAAATTATTTATCAAAAGAAATCGTTTGATTTACACTGTATATACAGACAAATCGAAAATCTTCACTTTGAAGTTGATTTACTGACATTTGTTTTGATTAATTAAATTTATTTACAAATTACCCCAAGTTTCGAACAGAAATATTTTCATATATTTAATACCCGCAACTCCACCTTATTGTGTAAGAAAGTCGTTAAATTAATGTTAAAAATAGGGGTCCACTTCGTAATCCCCTGGGACTAATCAAATTTCTTTTTAGTTTATTATATCCCAAGTTATTGAAAAAAATATGGGACAATTTCGCGATCCCCCGGAACATGATCCAGTACAAACGGTCGAAATTCTTTGAGCTGTCTTTGTCTTGTTTGGTTATAAGAAGTCTAGAGGGGAAGAATTATTTCGCTGTCGGAACAGGACGTAAAGTGTTGTTTCAAAAATCTATAAAAGGTTTCTGGAACTTGGAACTCAAAAAAATAGACTCAGGAGAAGTCATAGAAGGGTTATGACAGAATGCTAGGACTGCTTCTTAGTTCAAACAGCACGAAGAAATCCCAGAACATCCTTTTCCAGAGTTACAAATGCAACTTTTGCAAACTACTGGTGTTAGAGTTTCGGTGGAAATTATGAAACTATAAGGAAGAGACTTCGGAGTATAGAATTATTTAGTAGAAAGCAGTTAAGTATTCCACAGGTAACTCCGCAAAATAAAATTGCCGGACTTATTTGGTGTTTGCAGCATCAAAACTGGCGAAATTTGCTATTTCCAGGTGAGACCAGAATCGGCCTACAATTAATTGATCGGCGATTTCATGTGCTAACAGGTGATATGAGACAAGCTAGACTCCGAGCTGTCCCCAAACGCAAAGGTGGGGCTGTGATGTTTTGGGGTGTTATCATAAGTGATGAGAAAACTGACTTGACTCCCATTGGACAAACTCTAACAGGCCCTAGGTACCTCGAATAGTGCTACAAACTATAGTTAGCATTTGGTAATACTGACTATTAAACTACCAAAATCGCATTATTACTTCTCAGATTCTGTTTTGACTATTTTTAGCTTTTGGTGAGTGATATTTACATTTCTGTTATTTTGGTAATATTAAATAACAAAATTTAATGATCAAACGAAACTAATTTCTTTGTTTTCTGTCACTGAATTTTTCACACTAGGTGAATAGTCTCGACGCTCACGCATCATTTTCAAACGTATACGCGTCAATGAAAAAATTGAAAAACTAAGCAACTAAACCGTTTTAAACATTAATAAAAAGTTACCTAACTAAAGGTATGAGCTGAACAAAGCAAAAGCACAAAAATACCTTACGATAATTCAAACTTTCAGATAGTTACGTTTTTATTAATGCCTAAAATGATTTCGTTGCTTAGTTTTTCAATTTTTCAATTGATGTGTACACGTATGAAAATGACACATGAGCGTCGAAACTAGTCAAGTAGTGTAAATAAATCCAGTGATAGAAAACAAAGAAATTAGTTTCATTTGATCATTATGCTTGACTATCACAAGGTAATGGTTTTCACAAATCAACAAAATTTAGTTTAGGTAACCTGCTTTTTACTTTAAAATCATTTATTATTAGTAAAATACTGTTTTTTATGTAATTCCTAGGTGATTACATACATATAAGTTTGATTGTGTGTATATATGTATACAGGTTAGTTTTGAATCTTTGATCTTAAAAAAACTAATTCAACCAAAGCCTCTTATGGTTTTTACTCTCGGTTTCGATCTTTATGAAAATTGTTTCATACTGCAATTGATTCACTGTTTTTTTGTAGCAGGCACTACAAAAATTCTGTGTGACCATTGTAATATCATTCTAATATCAATTTTGGGCCTTTTAAAACAATTGTTAAAACTTATTTTCAAGAAACGATTAGTCAAGTCTGCTTCAGCAAATAGACTAGCTCTCACTTCTCTTTTGTCAGAGGTATTATATACAGGGTGGGCCAATAGTGTGTGGACGGAAGATTGTGGCTATATGGATATTTTAAAAATCTGCCGCCACGGAAGGGTGAGATAAAAACTAAAAATAATTTCAACGGAATTCCCAGACCATTACAGGGTATTTATATTGAGGTTAAATATTTTAAATTGCCAACACACTGTATATTATTAATTATTTGGATTCCACTGTCAATTTTACTAAGACTTTATACACCATACATATTACCTAAAATGCACCGTTTACGAGTTATTCGATATTTTGTCAAAATGTTGATATCTTAGAAACAGATGAATATTAGAGCTGTCTGGTATCCCAGGAGGCTTTAATTGGGGAAAACTATTCACCACTATCCGTACTCTTAAGTGCCAGATATTGTCACTCCAATTTTGAAAAGTTTAACTATGGATAACTTGTTTTTTTTCACGTTGTCTGATAACTCATTTAATTTAATTTCTTCCGATATCAGATTATCTGTAGCTGTTTCTATCAGTTTCTTTAGAAACCAAGAAATCAAAATGATTATTCATAAATTAGTTTTGATCTTAGAAGGCCGTGAAGTTTAATTCCCATGCATCAAATGTGAAATTTCATTACCTTTCCAACATTATAATATATTTCCCATATTTATTTCTAATACTTTCCTTTGAATCATCAAATCCATATTACTATGGAGTTTTTTTTCAACACTCAGAAGTAAAGTTGGCCATTGCAAACAGACAGTAAAGTTCAGTCACCTTAATTTCACTTAGACAATAATAACTGTTCTCTAAGATTTTTTTTTACTTTTCATTGTTAAATTACGTTACTGAAAATGGCGATTTTTTTTTCAAAATGAAATGATCGATATGGTTTCCATTCTTGGCGAATGCTTTAACAATCCGATATTGGCAAGTCGAACATATAAGAAAATTAAATGAGTTATCAGATATCGTGAAAAAAATTGGGGATCCACTAAAAAAAATCAAGTTATCCATAGTTAAACTTTTCAAAATTGAAGAGACGATATCTGACACAATAAAAAGGCTTTATCGTCCTGTTGTTAGTTGCATTTTTATTTATTGATTTTATGATTGCCTTTTATAACGATCTTTGAATATTGAATATTATTCCATTTTATTTTACAATGACTTTGTTATTTTGCTATTTAATATTAGGTGATTTATATCCTACTCTGTTATTTCATTATTAACAGGATTAAAACTGTAATAATTTATTTTTAGTACATGACGATTTTAATTTGTTTTTTTGTACGATATATTTTTTGAATGGAACATTTTGCTAACGAGGAGGTCTGGGGGCTCTCGTCCCTGAAATTTTAGAATATTGGGTTTCAAGATTCAATATTAAACAATTAATTCTCTTTTTCATAAGAATAAATTTTATATGTATACAGTTTTAAATCCTGGAAATACACTAGTGGAAAAAATTAAAGGATCAAAAAATAATTCCAAATTTTTTGACGTTATTCAAGTGTCTGGTTTTCGCCTGAAAATGGTCGTACCGGACTTTAAAAAAAAGTATTTTAAAGCTTGAAGTTTCTGGTTTTGAGACCTGATGATGAAATTTTTTTTCAAGCAAACGTGTATCGCTCAATCCTAATACCATAAGAATTTTTTTTCAAAATTTTTTCTATGTTCTTTCTTGGTCTATGAACATGTAAAATTTTTTCGAAATAAATCGCTCTATTTATCGGATAAGTTGTTTATTCAGCTTTAAATTGTTTTTTGAAAAGTTCAATACGACCAGTTGTCGCTAAGATATCGAACTTTTAATGGAAAAGGATCTTTTTGTGTTTAACCATCAATATCTCAGCAACCGTTGATCGCACAAGAAGAGTAAGAAAGTTTCTAAAATCTTGAACAAACACTCCATAAAAATCAGCAACGGTTTTTTGAAAAAAAAAAATTTTTTATTTTTTACATTAATTTGAAAAATCAAGAAAATAAGCACTTTTGTTGGCTTTTGGGATCATCAGGCGCTAAATTGGAAATATCAAGAAAACCAGTAATGTTAAGTGTGCCTTTTACAGTTCAATATGCCAACAAAAACCGTACAAAGTTTCGTTTAAATCCATCGAGCTGTTTTTTTGTTTTCTTCGATCGAATTTTTGAAAACCTTGAAAAGTTGATGATTTTGATTTTAAATGATCATAACTTTAGCAAAATGCAAAAAACTATATTTTTTCTGTTTCTTATACAATATCATTTATAAATCTGTTTAAGATTATGGGAAAACAAAAGAGAAATTGGAAAAAAAAATTTTGGAAAATTAAAAAAAAAAATTTAACAAATTTGTATTCTTTTTTAATAACCCAAAAAAAAAATAAAAAAAATGGAAGAAATTTGAAATTTTTTTTAATGACTTCAAAAAATTTATAACACGATTCTGTTATTGCATTCCATTGATTTTCTTGAATTTTAAACTTCGACTGAATTAAAATTTTAATTAAATTTCAAACAAAGTTGATATACCCAATAGAATTTTGAACTCGATCTAGACGCTTTTCAGAAATTTATTATCGTTAGTTTTCGTGAACTCTTAAAACGATGATCGAGCAGTTGTCCGACACGTTCGACGTGAGCCTTTCATCAGTGCGAACATTGTGGCAAGAAATTTTGCAAATTGGGTACAACAGCGACACCAAGTACGAAACATTTCTTCCCGTACAGTCATCAACCGTCTTCGCGAAAATGGGTTAAATGCACGACATTCTAATCGTGTACCCATGTTGACAGCGAGACATCGCCGAGAACGTTTAGCGTATGCCAACGCACATCGGGCTTGGACATTGAGACAATGGAGAAATGTTTTATTCACTGACGAATCCAGGTTCAACTTATATGGAAGCGACCGACGTCCGCTTGTTTGGCGCCGTCGTGGTGAACGTTTTCGCCAGGACTTTGTTCGTCCGACTGTCGCCTATGGTGGTGGGTCAGTCATGGTCTGGGGCGTTTCGCGAGATTGGAGAACACCTCTGGGGATTATGCGCGAAAACTTAACAGCTCAGGGCTATATTGACCAAATTTTGAGACCAATTGTACTGCGTAGACGGCAACGTCAGAGGGAGCTTATTCTAATGCAAGATAACGCACGCCCACACACAGCCAACATCACCAGACGCTTTTTGGAACGCCATGACATCACTTTGCTGCGGCATCCACCAATGAGTCCAGACCTCAATCCCATCGAGCATGTTTGGGACATAATGGGTCGTCGTTTGCGCAGTGAGTATCCAAATGTGCAGAACTTGGCCACATTAGAGCGTGCACTTCTGCAAATTTGGAACACCATCCCTCAACCTCAGATTGCCCGCTGCATCAATATGACTGAACGCTTAGCAGCCGTTATTGAGAACAGGGGTGGCAATACCCGTTATTAATATACCTGACGAACGGGCAGACGAACATACATACACATACACACAAACACTCAAATACACAAACGCACACAAAAGAAGCGTAAATCCTATCGGGCAACCTTCAGGGGGTACGCTTTGGGTCATTAAAAAAAGAATACTAATTTGTTAAAACAAAAAAAAAATTTCCAAATTTTCCAAAAAATTTTTTTTCAATTTCTTTTTTGGTTTCCTACAATCTTAAACAGATTTATGAATTATATTGTATAAGAAACAGAAAAAATATAGTTCTTTACATTTTGTTAAAGTTATGATCATTTAAAATCAAAATCAACTTTTCAAGGTATTCAAAAATTCGATCGAAGAAAACAAAAAAACGGCTCTATGGATTTATACGAAACATTGTGGGGTTTTTGTTGGCATATTAAACTGTAAAAGGCACACTTAACATTACTGGTTTTCTCGATATTTTCAATTTAGCGGCTGGTGATCCCAAAAGCCATCAAACGTGCTTTTTACCTAGATTTTTCAAATTAATGTAAAGAATAAAAAAAATAAAAACTTTCAAAAAACCGTAGCTTATTTCTGTGGGAAATTTATTCAAGATTACAACACCTTACTTAATTTTCATGTGCGATCGGGGGTTGCTGAGGTATTGATGGTTAAAGACAAAAAGACCCTTTTCCACTCAAAGTTCGATATCTCAGCGAGAAGTGGTCGTATTGAACTTTGCAAAACAGAAATTTAAAGCTGAATGAACAAATTATTCTATCCATGTAGTGGTTGATTGAAAAGGAAAAAATTCAAGTTCGTACACCAAAAAAGAAAACCAAAAAAAAATTGAATTTTTTTTTGTTATGGTATTCGTTAGGATTGAGCGGTACACGTTGCTTGAAATTTTTTTTTCTCATAAGATCTCAAAACTAGAAACTTCAAGCTTTAAAATCCTTTTTTTTAACTGCAGGGCGACCATTTTCAAGGGAAATACAGCTAATTGAAAAACGTCAAAAAATTTGGAATTATTTTTTGATCCTTCAATTTTTTCCACTACTATACATGAACAAGAATATAAATTTTGAAGTCCTAATCAGCCCATCACCAATAAAAAAATTATCCCAATTATTATTGTCTTAGGGAAACAATAATGATATGTATATTTCTATGGGTCTATGTTCTACAATAAAGGAGATAGAAGGCAAGAAAATAAGAAATATAATTAAGAACAAACGAATAATTGTTCTAAGCTAAATTAAATATTAAAATCACAATATAAATCCTTTAAGCAAATGTCGACAATGCTAACCGTCTTGGTTATTCTTATCTCTATTATTGAAGAGAGAGGCATTCTTCTGTAGAAAATCAGTTGAGCTCCAAAAACGCAAATATAAATAAACTAGCCGTTACCCGCGGTTTCACCCGCGTACCAATTGTTCAAGCTTTCGCAAAAAGAAATAACTTATGAAACATATATGTTATCCTATATAAAAAAATTTCTATCTTGTTTGAACCGCCATACTTAACTATAAATCCACCAATCCCGAATATATTCCCCAAACTGTAAGTACTTATGGGCCACCCTATATAACAATTTTATTCCACATTTTTTTAGTCACCTTGAATAACTCTACTTCATCCTATATGGCAACCATCCTTTATATACTGTTGTTTGTCACCCAATATAACTTTTTGAACACCTGACTATAACTTTTCTATGTCTAAGTGCTTCTTGGGAAATAACACCAGAGTTTAAAGAAAATTGCTGTATATTCCAAACGTTGTTAATGGTTAAGAAACTACGGATTAAAAAGGCACAATTCTAAGATGTAAATTAAAATATTTGACAATGTGTATTATTTGATTTTTGACGTAACTAAGAGAATTTTATTTGTAATATACAGGGTAGCACAGAAATTTCTAAAGATCATATAATCATAAAGTTCCTTTCATTCAGAAAACAACTATAACTTTTCTCTGCCCTATATTTCAGCTATCAAACTGCTTATGGTCTACGCTGTATAACAAATATTTCTGATATTTTTTTAACACTTTTTTTGCACCCAACACGAAACTTTTATTTAAACCCTCACCCAAACTGCAACTGCTTATTCGCCACCCTATATAAAAATTTTATTCAACATTTTTCTACACCGCTTTGTATAACTAACTCTACTTCCATCTACATTAAAACCATCCTGTATACACCGCTTTATAACATTTTCAGAAATAAACTATAGTTTTGCCAAAAAAAAAATGAAAAAGTTACTCACTATCTTATACAGAAGTTCTGTAATACTTCAGCCTTTATTACAGTGAATAATAGATTATTTCAGTGAATAATAGATTATTTCGGCTTCAAAATAATTGTAAAGCTAAATATGTAAATACTCAATAGCGTATATACCTTTAATAACTGTATTAACAAAGAAAATTATTATTTAAACTCTAAATATTCTGTTATAATTTGCCCTACGTTTCTCCGATCAGATGTGGCAACATAGCATATATTCAGTACTACAGCTGGCCGCTGCCATAAATGCTTTTTTGCTGCCCGGTTCTTTTAAGAAAGTGAAAGTGATTTTTGCGTGACATTCGACATAGCGTAAGTTATTTGATTTTCATTTTAAAATATAAATTGCAAAAATAAATAAAATCTGTTGTGAATTGTGAGTTCGAGTGTATTATTTTGTGACAAACAGTGACAATCATACAATTAGGTAAAGACCTGACATGCTATTAATTTGTGGGGAAAGCAAATGTAATAACAAGAATTTTGAATTTTGAATATTTACTATAAATAATCCGTTTGCTCGCCAGAGCTCTTTCATAATGACATCCTGCAGGTCAAAGGTTTTTATTTGTCTAAGATAAGTAATATTAATTTCTTAGTAAAAATTATTTCTCGAAGAATTGAACACATAAAAGAACTACATATAAGAAATGTTTTGTTCAATATACTTTGTATCGCATTATTTTTGTATCATAATGTAAACAACTTTGTATCCTCCCTTCTTCAACTTGATGCATAAAATAAATCGCCAAATATAAATATTCATTTCAATACATAGATATTAAAAGGGTACATTTTTGAAAATAATATTTCATAAAATTTTATGTACCTAAATAAATCTACCGGCACTCGAAACTATGAAATTATTTAATATAAAAAAATAACATTTTTTGTGGTGACTTATTCCTTTATTATTCACGCTACAAGCAAATCTGATTTTTAGCGCGACGTTGCCACATTAGCAATAATTTACTTAACATGTATTTCAAATTTTCTTGCTTATTAAAGCCTTTAGACCATAGTGTTCTAAGAGTTTTTTGTTTTGTTTGGTGGGTACTATCTGCACCTAAAATATATGCAGTCAAACTATTTACACCCTGTATATGCAACTGCTTATGGACTATGTTATATATCCATTTTTGAACCGCCCTTGAAAGTATAATTTGTCTCCACCATTCCTTATATGCAGCTTTTTCTAACATTGTTTTAATCACACTGCATGAACTATAATTTTACTTCGATCCATGCTTCAGATATTGCATATATGCAACAACTCATGTTCTATCCTACAAAAAAATATATCCAACCTTTTTAACTATAAATCTACTCCACCCGCTATTTCAATCACCTTGTATTTGCAACTACTTATCGGCCACCCAGTATAAAAATTTTTGTACCACCCTGTATAACTATAAATCCATCAATGCCAAATATATTTCACCAAAACCGCAACTGCTTATTGGGCCCGAATATAACAATTTTGTTCAACATATTTTTGAATCACCTTGTATGTATTACAACTACCCTGTATACGCTACTGCTTATTGATCAGCCAACATAACATTTTTTAAATAATTATCATAACACTTCTTTAACCTATATATCAACTATCCAATCTTTGCAACTTATTATGAACTACGATATTTCACAATTTTGCATCATATTTTTTCATGACATATTAAATTATAATTTCTCTCCACACTTCATTTACAACTTTTTCTAACCATGTTTGAATGACACTCTATAACTATAACTTTCCTGCGCACCATATTTCAGGGACTGCATATATGCAACTGCTTTATAACAAAATTTTTCTAACATTTTTTACCCACCCTGTATAATATAACTGTACACCACCCTATATTTCAACAATCTTTTATATGCAACTACTTATTAGCCACCAAATATAACATTTTTGTACCACACTGTAGCTTTAGAATCCTACTCCACCCTATATTTTAACCATCCGGTTAATTGAACAGCTTGTAGATCATAACATTACTTCACAATATTTTTTAAACCCATCTGTGTAGCTGTAATTATACTCGGCTACATATTTCAACCATCCTATATATGAAACTACTTGTGGATATAAATCAAGTTTTTAACCACAACATAATCCATAATTCCACTCCATCTTATATTTCAACACCCTGTATAAGAAACTGCTTTTAACATTTTTTCAACCCATTTCATAACTATAGTATCTTATGAACATAATTCAAAGATCCTAACTGCTTACCTAACACATTTTTTTAAAGATTTTCTATTCACTATATAAATATTCTACCCTTTTTCAGCCACTTGTTATATGGTACTGTTTATGGTCCACTCAATATAACTAATTCCACTCAACCTTATTTCAACCACATTGTATATATGCAGCTGCTTATGGTACACCTAATAAAACTTTTTTTAGATTTTTTAAATCCTCTACTCCGCACTAAGTTTCCTATATATAGAACACCCTACAAAATTACGGTTGATATATCAGTTGATTTTTTTTAAATCCAAACATGTTACATTGGTATATTTCGAATTTTGAATAAAAGCTAAGCTGATGCCAGTATCTAATATTTTGTGTGTGCGGTGGAACCAATTGAGTAATTGTATCACCCAACATAGTAGAAGTTTTTTCGCTATATCTAACTTTTCTGTCAATTTAGAGAGATAAAATGTCTACCAGATTTTAAGTTAAGCTATAGCCTTCGCAACAAAAAAAGATTCAGCAAAATCAGTTAAGTAGTTCTTACGTGATGCCCGCACAAACAAACAAACAGACAAACTTACAATTTTATAATTGTATAGATACATATTCATAATTTAGCCGCTCATTGTATATCTATTGAGCTATTGAACAATAAACTACTACCTATCTGTATCAGGTCTGAGTACAAATTACAAGAAAAAAGATGGATAAATGAAACACCAAAAATATTCTTAACAAACATTTTTAATAATAAAATAATTATTGACATGAACTTACAAGTTACAAGAAATATTTTACATATATAGATCGAAAGAGATCACATTGTTCATATGGGGTGAAGAAAACACCACAACTTTCATCGATAATATACAATATCATATAGAAGTAAAAAGGGGAAGGACACTAAGAGCACGTATATCCATTAATCTTTTATCCAATTTTCTAGAAACAAATGTAAGAAACCTTTCATTTCACCATCGAATTACAGATTAGGAAGCCTTTTTCGTTTAGGGAATCAATCTAGTGTTTTTGTACTTGCTTTGAGGTAGTGTGGATTCTCACAAATTCTTTACGCATTCATACAGGGTAATCAGAAAATCTCTACGAGTAAAATTCATATGTTGAAGTTTTCTGTTCACCCCGTATTCGTCGCTGATAAGTCTAATCATAGATGTCTAATAAAAATCAGTCTTCATAAGTTTCATATGGAAAAGAATTTTAGGTACAGAGGTAGTTTATTCAAATGAGTACATGTGAAAATGGTCTTGGCATTCAGTACCAAAAAATTGAGTATTCGTTCACGTAATGGTAAACAAAGATTAATAAAAAATGTATATATCAACTAATAAATAAATATTGGTAACCCTGTTTTTTTACTTATTTTAACTTAAACATAAAATACCCGTATTAATGAAATCATTTCGAAAAGCAGATTCGAAAATGGCACATAGAAAAATATATACGTTTATATATTATATTGGTGGACGAATTCGCGAAAAATAAAAACTTTAATTACATAAGGGAATATTTGGACCATATTATACACGGTATTATTACTACATCAGATCAACAAATAAAATATAACAATTACCAAAACAGCCACATTTTACATTTATCTAATACAGGGTCAGGCCTTATAAACTGTACATGGTTGATTGAATTGTTCCGATTGATTTGTATTACCGGACCCTGTATACTGGAAAAATAACCAATCACACATAATTATATAATACATATATCCATTTTAATATCGATATGTTGAGACTATTTACAATATGACAAAGAAATTGTAGGGGTCCTGGTAAATTGCAGAATTTTTTATTTACGAAAGTTGATCAAAAGCAATTCATAGTATATCGGTTTTTAAGATAAATTAAAATATTTGGAGCAAACAATATATATGATGCTAAACTTAAGAAATACGCTTAGAAAAAGCGAGGAAGCAGAAATTTGGGAAGTAATAGTATTTGCTTTTTTCGTTGAAACACCTCTAATCAGTTATTATTAAATCAAACAAAATAATTGTTTGTGGCAGAATTGTATACGACAACGTGTTCAATATTGCACTCAAATAACAATTGTGAATAAAATTGGTAATGAAATATGTCTTCATTAATCTATTTCAAATACCCACACAATTTATTGATATTAATGTAGTCTGTTAGAACGTTTCTTGTAGAATCCAAAATTCAAAAAGCAGCTAATTTTTTAAAGCAATAGTTAATTTTCAAAACTAATTTTTTTGCCTTATAACTGTAAATATTTAATAGAACATAAAATAACGAGTTGAACTGCTTGGTTACTATTCAGAAATTCAGTTATTTCATCAATTTACTAAGAACTTCAGTTATGGAATAGCCTTAAGAGTATGAAATTAGGAACCATGAGTGCAGTTTCTGTGGAATCAAAAGTTAGTTACAAATTGAACAAGAATAGTTAATATTTCGGTAAAGATGTACACTTCAGCCAGGAATCCCCCGAATTTAAGAAAAACGCATTATGTAAGGTACAACCCATAAATATGCAGCACATTTGTGAACTAAAAGTCACAAGAAAACTTTTTGAAATCTGGCATTCTCAGAAAGTGTGTAACTGGTAATGAAAATACAGAACGTCTTGGGTAAGTTTAGAGCGCTTCTAAATCTTCCGTTCTCAAAGGATTTCTTCGTCAATAGTAGTTTTTCCACTCTATCAACTAGTCATAACAATGTTACATGAGACATTAATGCTAACTGTTAGGTACTTCTTCGTTTTTGTTTCATATTTATAAATAACGTTATAATATTAATATAAGATAAAGTAACGAAACCATTTTAATTGGTTTACCAATAAAACTATAACTTTACACCTTAAAATCCCTTTGAAGCCTTTGTAAATTATATTTAACCAAACAGTAACAATTAATTAATTGTGCAATAGTCATTGACCTGTGTTTTTGCACTCCTAAAGTTACTTAATAAGTGATCCAAAAATTTTTATGTAAACACAAATTTTTCAAGACTTTTTCAGTTTAAAAAAAATCTAAAGTAGATCTCAATGTGAAGCTAGT
This sequence comes from Octodonta nipae, assembly GCA_034190945.1. Taxonomy (NCBI): domain Eukaryota; kingdom Metazoa; phylum Arthropoda; class Insecta; order Coleoptera; family Chrysomelidae; genus Octodonta; species Octodonta nipae. The sequence continues at coordinate 183,724,984 of CM067216.1, forward strand.
GTTACTACTAATAACCAAATTATATGAAATTCGGATTCTTTGGAAAAAGTGAGACAGGACAACACACTTCATTGGTTGTTTACAATTCGAGCGCTGTTCAGTGATGTCAATCAGATTAGTTATTATTTTAATTATTATTTAGATCAAAATTTAAAAGAAAATATTGACATTTTTAATTTACGTTACATTGAAGTATAAGAAAACTATGAAAGAAAAAAAAATATATATATTATATATCTCTGAGGAGGGAATAAATAAAAATTGTTTCTCAGGATTACTTAAAGAAGAATGTGCTATAAAAAAATTATGAATAAAAATTCTAAAACGTGAATGTTGTATAAATTTGATCTTAAGGCGTTTAGAGGTTAACCGATGATATATACAATTTAAAAACTCATAGTGAGATCGAAAATTAACTATTTATTTTTTTGTATTCACTAAGTATATTATATACAATATTTAGATAATCAAATTCTTTTTGTCAAAAAAGTGATCTGAATTTAACACCATAATTCTCGTTTAACTTTTCCTTGAGATCACCGTTTCACAGAATGAATTAGGTCTTATTTTCATCAAAGTTCCTACAATTAAGTGTATATTTGGATAACCGATTACTTTTTTGAAAACTTTTAATATCAATTGAAAAAATCAATTTCTCTGAAAATAAATTTTATATTTTTCTCAGTAAATGATAATAATGTATTCTCCAATTCATTGTTATGATTAATCAAAGTTGAAAAAATAAAAACTTTTAACTTCTAACCACTATGTATCAATTTTAATAATAGGAAAAATGTGAAACAAACATTTTTATATAATATTTTAAATTACAAATCTTACTCAAAACAGTTTTTCTAGCCGTTACCTCTTTTAAATGTTCTCAAAAAACACTTTATTTTTATTTATCTCTCGTCTCTTTTCTTTCACATTTGGCTATAATATTTTTTGAACTTAATTAAAAATACTTAATTCTTATTACTGTTTTGTTATATAAAATTTCCATTTAGAGTTGTTTTCAAACAAATCACCTAAGTAATTGTAATCAGATAATAAACTGTAATGTCAAAACTGAACAATATAAAATTTTAATAGTCCTACCTTCATTTCACACTGAAAATCTAATAGCACTTCCAAACAAATCCAAAGAAATAGTATTCAGAAAAATACACATTTCATAATTAACATTTAAATAAAAAATTTAAGTCATATTCAATCTAACTGAATACTTAACAGAATTATAGATATGAAATTTTGTACCCCCTGTATGCGTAGTTACCCTATCTTTGAAACTTGATAACTTACCCGTTAAAATAATTATTACCTATGACTTAATTCAAAACTAGTTTATTTGTGTCTATTGTAGATTCTGAATAGTATACTGTTTCGTACAAGTTTTACTATTTAAGACTTTAATACCTGATCAAATATAATTAAGAGGTTGGACGTTTAACAGTTCGTTGTTTATACTTTACACATAACTATAAGGTTTTCAGATAAAAGCAGAATAAGAAAAACAAAAATTAAAATAATTTCACACTTTGCTCCTATTGAACACATCGTGCTTGTACTAATAACGACTGAATATCATTTTTCGAGGTGCTTAGCTGCTAAAAAATTCCCTGTACGATATCGCATTTCAGTAACATTCTGTCAACGGAAAAACAAGTTTCACCTTTTGTGATAGGCAGAAACCCTTCAAGAACACAAAAGAAGTTAATTTAGTTGAAGTTAACGGTCTAAAAGTTCGAAAATAATGAGGATGATAGTGTAAATTTTAAAATATTTTCTTGCTAATAGATTTTAAGTGATATAAGAAGTCTCTGCTAGAGGGATTACAGACCCTCGTCAAGCTCAGATGGTCAGTAGGACCTTGCCTACGGGGCGTCAATTGTCTGCGAAACCATAAAAATAGCTTGCAAATTTTTACAATGACGTATTACAGTTATCTGGAGCAAAATTTAGCAATGCTTTCTGACCTTTAAATTATGGGCAATATACAATTTTACAAGTTGTATGCAAATTCTCTTTGGTCAGGTAAAAAAAAAAATGACCGCAAAAGGCCATGCCTTTTATTAGTGAAAACGCTTCTAAAGCCAAAGATTTTGCATATTGTGCAACAGCAATGCTTTTTCTCGGAAGGCCCAAAAAGAAACGTAATTGCTTTTTTTCACCGGGATGCATCATCCATAACAAATCAATAAATATGTTTGTATGTTATGTACAATTTTAAAAATATGAAATATAAAAATACAAAACTGTTGTTCTGCAATTTACCAATCACCACTAAGCGGGTTTTTGATAGAGAACAAAAATCATTCACGCCTTTAACAGTAAACTACATCTATTGTATGAGGAACTTGCATACCAATGACGATAATTCAACAGAGGAAATAATACGTAAATCCCTGACTTTTATTAAATAATTTGACTGTTTTTAATAAGATACCCGTAAATCTCACAAAAACTAGACTATGTCCGACCGTACGGTCGTCTTTGTAGAAATATTGCAGCAGAATCTAACTCCTCTTCTTCAAGGTCTTCTTTCAAACAAGGACTTCTCAGTGGTGAACCTCCACTGGAACCATTCGAATGGTGCCCCGTACTCATACTGAGGTCTTCTGGCTCAGTTTGTTCTGGAAGTGCCACTGGAAGTGGTAACGAAATTAGAGGAGTTGTTGGAGGGTGACGCAGTTTCTTCTTTTTCAATTCCTCTTCATCGGAATCAGGAGTCATTTCTTTATCAGGTACTCCACATTTATGATGTAACAAATGATGCCTTCTCCTGAATCTGCAGTGGCATCGTTCACACGAAAATGGCTTTTCATTTGTGTGAATCAAGATATGAGCTTTAAGCTGATTCGAATCGGAAAACCTTGCGCTGCACTGCTCGCACGAATATGGTCGTTCTCCTGTATGCACCCGTAAATGCCTTCTTAGATTGGCAACTTGTACGAACTGCCTGTCGCAGTGTTCGCAATGGTATGGCCTCTCTCCTGTGTGCAGACGCATGTGAGTTTTTAAATGATGATCTCTTGTGAACCTTTTGTGACATTCAGGACACTCAAAAGGTTTTTCTCCTGTATGGGTCCTTTCGTGGTTCTGCAGAACGTGCTTGTAGCCAAAAGATCTGCAATAAAGACATTGTGATATCACTAAAATGAATTATGATTACGCCAAGTAATTAATCTTTAATACTTTGGGGACACTTACCTATTGCATACTCCACAAGTAAATTGTTTATCTCTATTTGGGTCTTTGGTCTCAGGTCCCGAAGGTGGGGATACACTAGATGTTGGTGATGGTAAAGGAATACTTGTTGTTTCATCCTCAATCTTGTACCGTCTTTTCCTGAGGTCAGCAATAGAGGTACTACTGCTTACCACATTATTATTGTTGTTGTTATTATGTAGCTTTCTGGAATTCAAAGCTGGTGAGAGTGGTTCAGTGCTTGAAGGTGGAGAAGGAGGAGAGCTCGATGAAGGAGAATTGGAAGGAGGATATGCTGATGGCGGCGAGCTTGCGGCCCAGGGCATAGGTAATAGTCCTGGGTGAAAAAATGCCGGATTAGCGGATAAGGATAAGCCAGAAGCTGCCATTATTTGACTAGCCATTAGAATCTGGGAAGGAGTAAACATGGCTGGATTGGGAAAAGTTGGATATCCAAAAGTATTATGGGGTTGTTTTATTGGTGGCTCCTCGTCCACTTTCATTTCTCTTTTGGGTACCAGTAAATCTGAAAATAAAATTATAAATTAAAATTTAGATAAAAAAATTTAAGAACCTTTAATTAGTTAATTAAAGGTTTGAATAATTATTATATTTATTAAAGTACATAAGTTGTAGTAACTAAACACATAAACAACTTTGTAAAACGCATTTGTGTAACTGTCCTTTGTCGTAAAATGTTTACAAACGCCTAAAGTCAGAAAATATTTGGACAATTGATCGAAAACCCAAACTATTCAAAAATTGCAGCATTCTTGAAATGATCCATAAATAACATGGTAAATATGGGCATATGTGCAGATCATTGGCCTATTCGTGTCCGTTCTTGCGTGATGTGTCTCTTCAATATACTCCTTAAGACGTTTTATAATGACACACACAAGAAGTCTCAATGGGTCTGAGGCACTGTGTCCCATGTATTCTGCTAGAAAAGACCGACGACGGAATACGCGTACGATTCAAAACCAGAAGCGTAACAAGAATTCCTTTTTCACCATCTTTCAAAATTAAAAACGTGTAACCTCAGAATATTTAATTTTGTTTTTTTAAATCATAAAATTGAGAAGTTGTGAAGAGAAACATATTTTATATTTGTAGAAGGTATTATTTTAGCAGAGATAAACAGTACAGCATATCATATAAAAGGTGTATATATTTTTAGTTCAACCTTGAAATAACAAAATTGTAACGACTTTTCAGAAGGGTTGTTGTGGGATCTTCAAATTTATTTTTGTAGTGCCTTGAAAATTCCATAGTAACAAGTGGCCTGTTCTTTAATTTCCGACAGTAGGAAATGTATGTAAGTAGAGGTGAAGTACCAGCAATAACACCAAAATTGTGGTCAAATAGATATGATACAGGCACAATTAAAAAAAAAATTCGACATAGTAGAAATGCCTATCAAGCCCCAGACTAGATAGTCTTAAAACACTGAATAAATTTAAATCTAAATAAAAACAGCAAGTACTTTTTCCTGCTGTTCGAAAAAGGTCTTGTCCAGGCTAATATTATAACTGCTTCCCAAGAATTACAAATTTACAATTTTGTTAATTTTATCATACCTTAACATTAATATCAGCTATTATTTAATATGTCACAAGAATAATTAATATTAATTTTTTTTAAGCTTCGGATGGAGTTATTTTAGTGGTAATTCAGTCATATATCTTCAAGAAAAATGAAAATGCTACCTAGAAGGCTATATTACGTTCCAATATTATGTAATAATTTCAAACTGACGATGCGAATGCTTTATTATAGAATTTCTCGTTGAAATACATTCAATGAGATTTAAATGTCGGTTTAGTTTTGAACAGACATACAAAAAACAGGGTAAGAATGATAAACTGGGTGAAAACAAGGGGATATTCTAATTAATTTATAATAAATGTTATATTTTTGAAAATATCATTTGTTAATGTGTGGATTGTGCTCAGTATTTAGCGGTTTTTTCGCAATCAGTTTATTAGTCTCAGTTGTTCAGTGGTAACAACTTTTAAGGCACCTCAGATTTATCTACCCGTGGAAAGCAGGGATGGACCAGCTAAGAACTTGTAAAAAAGATAATTTACAAAAAAAAATCGAAATGTAACTGTCTGGTTGTATGTGAGTTGAATATTACTGAAATCAAATTTAATAATTTGATCAACCCCTGATTTAATAGTATAATAATAGGTATTTGGTTATTTAATGTTTTCAATAAAGTCAACACTTGGAAAAATGTATACTTTAAATTTCCAAACTAATTATGTGCAAGTAAAAGTTATAACACTTTACATAATATCAACTTGCAAATTCCGTGAAACTCACAAATTTTGACATTGAGTGTTTTTTATTAAAATTTTATAAAGTCAGTCTTGAACTATTATCAGATCTATTGTAAATATTCGCCTATCCTGATAGTGCAGTTGAATTATTTTACGTTATTATTTTTCAATAAAATACTTACCGAAATGAGTTTCTTTATTTAAACAACTCAGCGGATTAAAAAAATACCGAATAATTTCTGAAAAATTTTAATTTCTAGCTTGATTAGGAAGGGGAATTTACAGTACAAAAATTATACAAATGTGTGCATTTTACGGATTTTTGTAGAATGACACTACACTTGAGATTAAGAACTGTATATTTAAAAATTCAAACTTTCCAAGCAATAGGTCTGGCCTCGTTATTAAGATAATTATAATAAAATGTAAATTTAAAATTCAGTGTGTGGCAGTTTTACAATAATAAATTAAAGATGCCACAAATGACTTTCAAAAACAATTATGTGTATCTCTGCAAAAACCCGCCACTGAATTTAAGCATGACCGTCCATCCGTTGGTTTTATTTATACAACATTAGATCGAAAACTGTTTGATCACTGTCAATAGATATCGTTTCTTGATGTTCTTTCATGAGGGATTTCACAACACAATGAATCTTGCCGCTTCAACGCTTTACCCTGACTTGACATTCCTTTCGTATGCCATTCAAATTTATTTTATTTTGCTGGAAATTCTATTCGAATGTTTTACATTGTGGGTTATATTAATTCATGGTGGAGTATTCGGAAATCGATATAATGAAACTGCGTATGATTTATCGAAGGGTTTGGCAAAATGTTAATGAATGCATATGACAATTAATAATGCTTGTCATGACGTTAAACCACAAAGTGTTGCCTTAGGAACTTATAGCTTTCATCCAAAACATGTAAACAATGCAAAAAAAAGATTTAATATTAATAGTAAAATTAAGAACATTTTATTACAATGCATTAGTCCCCCACTAAAAACAATAAAAAGCTATTTATTTTTATAATTTTAAAATTCCAGTGATACTAATTACAATATGTAATTTCAAATTGGAATAACACAAGGAAAAGCTAAAATTAAAGCTATATATCAGATGTTAGTATGAAAAGTCAGAATCAGCTATTTCTAAAAACGGTGTAACTTTCAAAAATCCTTTCTACCCTTAAGTAGATTAAATTGGAAGATAACCTCCCATTTCTGGACACATTGTCGGAAAACTTTATGAAAACGATATTAATCAAAGAAACATTTGATGCAGCGGTCAACTCCTGAATTGCCTCATTAAAATGTACATTTCTAAATAATTATTCACGTCAGTTTTCTAACGGATTGTGATTGGGTGTTGCATAGTTTAATTGACCAACTATAATTAATGGTCCAATACTGACATTTACACAAAACCTAGGCTTTATGGAGAAATTTTTACAATTCAACTAACTTTAACGCTGCTAATGTAAATTTAACCTAAAAATTCGTTAATGTTCTTTTTACACGCAATAAAAAAGTATTTGAGCAAATTTGTAATTTAAAACTCAAGACGGTTCTAGAGTTATAAGGTGAACTGTAATGCTTATTTTGGTTAATTTATAATCATGATTTAAAGTACAGTGAGCATGTGAAAATGACAGTAATGTATGCCATTCAAAATTTTTGTTAGGTAGAAACCGTCAGAATATTCATAAAAGATATTTCAAGAAACTTAAAAAAATGTTTTCTGAAGTATACTTGTGGCATCTCTGGTTTAATTTTTTCTGAGTTCTTTGGGAATAACATCACATATAGTTGAAAGTCTGTATATTTCAAATAGTTCAAACGTTTCAAGGTCTAAATCAGACCCCGTTTTCACTGGTATAACATACAAATAAACAAGAAAAATTAAAAGGATTCGACATTAATGTCAAATTGTGATTTACTAAATTTGCCATTACGAATCCTTTTAATTTATAATTTTCTTGTTCATTTGTGTTTTAGACATTGAAACGTTTGGACTATTTGAAATATACAGACTTTCAAGTATATGTGGTGTTAGAACAAAAAATAAAAAAGAAAGAAAAAAATAAAAATGAATAAATTATACCTACATTCAAAATTCAGATTCTAAATTTAAGGAAACAGGAACCCTTACTGACGAAAATGAATTCTGCCAAGTCTCCTTGGGGAAGCAATTCCACTATAGACTTGACAATTTTCAGTAGGTCTCTGACAAGATGGAAAACAGGACTTTCTCATGAAAGTGTACGGGACTATAGCCGTACTTATATGTGATTTCACAATGAATATACACATTTTTCCAGAAGCAATGTTAATATGTCTAGTGAAGATTCACGGTTTGGCTGGAACATTTTTAGACGCGATTATTGAATCATTGTTTATTGAAGGAGAAACTTATGCGGTGAAACAAACGCTGATATTTATGCTGACACATTGGAATCAAATATAGAAGTTCTAATAAAAAATAAGTCTATATCACGCATTTCCCGTGAATCAGAACAGAAATCAATGGATTGGGAGAAGTGATCGTCGATTACCTGAACAGAACCCTATTGAAAAGTTTAAGCGACTTATTCAAGTATATCGAGTCATTTGAATTTTCTGAAAGTGTTCGTGAAGAACTGCACTACAACCTTTCTAGTCTTTAGAATGGAAGAAATTTAGTGAAGAATAGTTTTGTTGATAGTTTTATTAACAAAAAAACTAGAAAATCCTAGATATTAATTTCCTTTTTTTAATTTCCTAATACAAATAGGGTTTTAATCTGTATCGTCGATTTACATTTCCAAAAAGAGTTGCAACGATGGATCACACTTGAGAAGTTGCCATTATACGTTTTTCATATGAGGTGACTGTCTTGGTAGGTAGAAGGGGGTGTGCTGATCGGTACACCATCTTTGATCCCCCTTCAAATAATTTCAACCGTTTGAGATTTCCTTGTTATCTTTTTTAAGTTTTCGAAATATTCACAGACATTTTTTAAGGCGTAAATAAATTACTATAAAGAAAAATGTTGTAGTTTAAGGTATCCCATGGAAAATCGATAAACAAGTTAATCTGGGAAAAATAACAGGAGTTTGGATTTGAACCATTTAAGAAAGAAAACACATCACATAAAGTATTCAGTTATATTATTCATAGAAAAACTATGAGACCTAATAAAGAGCTGTTTAAGACCTCTTAATCAGAGAATAGTATAATTACATAGTTTCAGTTTGTTGATTTGATACAGTCCATAGGCGAAAGATTGATTGTTTTAAACAAACAAAATAGCTTCCTGATGTAAAATTAAAGAATATCAGAGTAAGAACACTTCCGACGTTAATATTAATAGCATTCAACGACTTTTCTAAGATGATTTACATTTGTCTTATGGCATAAACTTTAATTAAATAGAGTTTTCCGGAAACATCCGACTTTTCAATTATTTTTTTAAAACAAACAAAAACTTGGCTACCTTCGCAAAAAATATTCCCATTTTTTCTAAATTTATTACAACAGAACTTAAGATCAAGGTCATTTTGATACCTATAACTTTATTTCATGTATTTAAATTATAAACAATGTATATTTATCCAGAAAGTAAAGTTTCCAATGATAAAATTTGTTTGTCCAATTAATCAAAAGTCAACTTCATAAAACATAGCAGCTTCTGTAAAACACAATATAAATATAAGAAATCAGAAACATTAAGGAAAATATTGCTATTAATAATTTTTTATAATATAAAAAATAGTTTTTAGATGTAATATACTAGATAATTTAGTGCTTTAGAAGAAAAAAGAAGAATATAATGGGGTAGAGATAAAATCAGAGTGGCAGTCACTTACCAATGATTCTACCTCTCTCGTTCTCTCCCTTAGTCTCACGGAGAAATTTGACAAAAGTTAAAGTAATTATAGATGAACATATAATTATTTGAAATTTGTCTTTGTGTACCAGTTTTTAAACAATTGCAACATTTGGAACCCGATCATTTGACACTATAGAAATAATAAAGAGGACTATTTTTTTTATTCTGTAATGTGATCTGTTTAGAGTATTTCAAATTATCTGCTTTGATTGAATATTTTGTTAAGGTATTTAATTAAGGTGATTTTGCAATGTTGAAAGTGCTAGAAATCTAAACAGTTCTGGTACATTTACGACCTTGTTTATAAAGTGTTAATCCAAAAGATTTAAAACTATTTAACTCTTTTGCATTGTAAATTATAGTTAGGTATTTAATTATAACAGCACATACAGTAACTGCTTGTTTGTTGATCTTTTAAACTCAATAATGAAACAAATCCTAGAATAAATACTAATGTGCAAATTTGCAATACTGACGATAATGATAGTAATTAAAATGAGACCAATTCATTATAGTAAACCAAGGAAATTAATTAAATATTTTGCTATAAAAAAATACCAAATATTAATTTGCGCTGAGGCTCCTTAAAAATACTATACAAACCAATTTCTAGTCATCCATATTACTTTATTATTATAAGCGTTTAATTCTTCTACACACGAAAATACTCCTCTTTACCTCCGCTATAGACTCATTTCTACTCTCCACGACAGATGTCGAGCTGCCGGTGTTGGCGTCGGGTGTTGTTTGACAAAAAGTCTAATTTAACAAGCGATTTCATCCATTCTCGAGTATATCTCGGGGCACCTCTCAAGAAACATACGCTTCAAAATATGAAGAAGAAATAATAAAACTCAAAAGAAAAGATGTCCTCCATAGAAAGAAGTCTCTGAAAAAGCAGTCGGCAGGGTGCTTTGAAATAAGAAAATAGCATAAATTAAACACAAAGATGACAAACTCTTCAATGTTCAAATCAGGAGACTATCACGCATAACCCAAACAAGATAGAAGAACCAAGAGAAATTGATAATAATAGTTATTTTGGATGTTCATGTGTGTTTTAACTCTTCACAATCGTTTCTGATGTGACGTTTCGATTCCTTATCAGGAATCGTTGTCGAACAATGTAGTTTAATATAGATTACACAATACTATAGCTTGACTTTTTGGCAATGTCAATTGGTTGATTATTAGTGATAAAGGGCCGTTGTAATATATTTGTTGAATAATTTTATACAAATATACTTAAATATATTTAATACTTATACAATAGATTTTATTTTAATTCACTTATAATTGTATGCAAGCTTGGGCCTGGATATGACACTTAAATTTGTTAAGTAATTAATTAATCACCGTCGTTTCTCGGCTTTTAGCGTTCTAACTTTTAGAATATTATACCCTATAAAGTCAGCAACAACTTTTTTTTAATTCATTTTATCTAACTCAGATCGAAGCTTCGCTCCTGACTATTAAACACCGGTATAATGGCCACCATTCTATCCACCCATTAAAACTCGTATAATAAGGAAAAAAGGATAATATAATGAATCCTTAAGACTTATCCCAGCTATAAGAAGAACTCCTCCCAAACGGTCCCGGTTATTCTTGTTCAAGGATCGCGCAGAAGCGAGCCATTATCCTTTGCCATTATCTCCTCCCTTTCCTTCATTAGTAACGTCTTCCGTTTTAACCCTTCTTTCCCTGTGCCGGAATGAAATGAAAAACCCTCCCCAACAAGGGCGCAACTCTGGGGCATAGGAGATTGCCATTAAAACAGAGATTTCAAACGCGCTATATACAAAGATGTGCATCTTAAGCAATGTGAAGGAAATTCTCAACTTCTCCATTAAATTTTATAATAGAAACTTCACATCTTAAGGATTTTATAGTGAATTGAATTAAAAATATGGCATCTAAATTTCTAATTGGGAGCAATATACAAAATTGGTAATTAAAAAATCTATAATTAAATTGTTGTCGGTTTCGATCTTTACCTGATAAAAGTTTATTGTAATTTTATTAAAACAATAACACTCTTATAATTTTCATATATTGATTTAAAATAACATTTATTTTGCAAAGGTAACTGTCTTCGACAGACTGCATACAGGACTAATGTATAAATGAAGTCAATACAGTGTTTTTGTATTAATAAAAATCTGACCAAATTATTGAAATTGACAAATGTCTACAAAACATCTTTCTTTTTTGTATATTAGGTTGTCTACATGTACCATAATGTTCTGAGACATGATTTATACATAATTACCAAAATAACGATTTGTAGAAATCTATAATTTTCTTTTATCGTTTATATCGTAGTCTTCTTCTATGAAAAAAAAATCAGGTCTAAAGCCCGAACAAGGAACAACAGTAAATGAATGAAGCAATATGAACACTAAAAAATTATTAAATACGTTCTCTTTCAATTCCTACACAATAAAAAAATAACTGATTAAAATTCCCCATATGATTATTAGCATACGAGCGCACAAAAGAAAAAAAGAACAAATCATTTACGTATTAGTTCAATATATGTAGGATAATTAGATTTTTTATCTGGTGAGAGGAATTCAATTTAAATTGAAAAAATTGGAAAGTAAATAACAGTTCTGCTGCCGCTCAGGTCATATTCTAAGCAGTAATAACATTTTTAATTAAGTGTTGCTTAAAAATCTTGTGAAATTTTAATAGGAAATACAAAACGCATGATAAATGTAAATTCGACTACATTTAATATTGCATTAATAGAATTTTAGCTATATTGCCACTGACATAATCTGTTAATAAAAAAAATCCATTAAAACATTCCTTTTATAATAGTGATCATATGTAAAAAGATGGCAACAGGTCATTCGATTAATAAGCTTTTGATAGTGTTACATATCAAATTGTGCGCAAAAGTAGAAACGAAACAACTACGTGTAGAAAACGTATTTAAATAAAACGTTACAAAAGAAAACTTTAATAAAAATGCATAGAAAATATTACTGTTTGGCGAAAACAACTATATTCTATTTAATCAAATATTACTGGATATACAACACGTGATTCTAAAACACAACAAGTGTCTTTCTAATAACTTTTTTGAAAATTTCCTATAGGAACAAATTTTGAAGCCCAAAAGGCCGTCAATTTGCATTTGGACAGTACAACATATTATTGAAGTAGCTGGTAACGATATAGCAGATTTATGTAAATTTAAATGTCATTTTACTGATTATTTATTCAATTGAAAAATATATATGTAAATAGAAAATTCACAACTTTACACAAATTATAAGAATATTTCAGTATATTTTTATTACTATTAATAATATAAATTGAAATAACAATACAAGATTCGATATTAATATTAAGAATAATAATTAAAAAGAAAATATATGGTGTTAAAATATATGTTGACACAGAAATAAAACTTTTTTAAAATAAATATATTACCTCTTTTCGGTGTATTTTCTTGAAGTAGCGGCATTTCAAACATAACAGCAAAATAAAAGAAAAACACAAATTTCTCACTAAAAGTCCATGTCCACTCACAAATGCACGTTGTCAAATATAAATAAATCAACAACAAAAATTTATCAACAGTCAGTTTTCGTGTTGATTCTGCTCGAAATCTCTAACATCTACAATTAATGACAGTTAAACGCGTACTATTCCTTGGAATGTTTGGAACCGCAGCACGAGGGTTGACCTAACCTAGCCTAACGTGGTTTCCACCACCCCCCAATGACGAGTAGAGGGGAGAAATAGAGCAACCCCTTGGACGAGGAAGTAAGGAAGTGCGTGGTGGTGAATATTGGCATTCAGAGGCAAGAGATCGTTCGTGGGTGAGAGTGGATGTAAACGTCAATTACTGCTGCGAAATATTCACACTCGCCGCTCTTACCTTTAATTCTCTTTCCCTCCTTCATAGGTTTATGGATACTATTTAGTAAGATCTATTTGAACATCGTAAAAATTATGCAACAATTTTTGAAAATTTTGCTTAAATCGTTACGTTATTATGAAATTTTGCCATTAAAACGAAAACTGTACATGATTCTTGATTAAATTACTACAAAAGTTTGTAGAGAAAAATGGTTGAAATATAAAATCTTCGATGTTTAATTTATAATTTTATTTAATATATTAGCTTTCTTAAGACAGAGTAAAATATATTTTACGTTATTTTAAATAAAAACATTATCCAAATTGCTTCATAATTGAAGGACTCTGAAATAACATACATTAAAAGTATACAAAAGAATTACGAACCTCATTTTTTCAATGCGGTAAAAAATTACAAATATACCTGACATAAAGAAAAACGAATTTATTAAACCACCATTTCATAATTCGCAAATTTAGACATGGAAGGGGGACAGGAACATGAATAAAATTTATACAAATTTTCTAATTTAGTAAAATTATTGTAAAAGAATCTTATTTTGATAATTTCTCAATTGAAATCAGCGGCTAATACTTAAAATGTTTTACTAATTATGTTAGTAATATACTAAGCTACAATTTCTTTGTTTTTATATAGGCGATACTATTTAAACTAATACAAAATTTGTTTCATTAATAAAAAGCTACATTATCTACTAGTAATATGAACTATATTTTATGTTGATGAAAATAACTTTAAATTCAAACTCTCAATGTTTGCAAATTAACTCGGAAGAAAAGAGAACCTTGTCCTTGAAGTATAAGTTTTATAGAATGAAACCTAGTGTGGCCCAGAAATTCTGAGCAGTAATGAACCACATGAAACTCAATAAGTTCCAGTTATACAAATTTATTATGTTAATATTAGTCAGCACCTAACACATCAAAGATAATTACAGAAATTTTTCCGTTTTGCGCTGCTGTTCCTGCAATAATCAAATAAAATGATTTTAATTTAATATTTTCTCTATTAATCATATAACAATACAATAATTTCCTGCCTTTTAATTATACTAGTGGTCGCCCAGTGGTCGAAATTCGACCCTATTTCATGAAATTGTAAAAAGTATATTTTTATAAGAAATAAAGTTCTGGTGAAATCGGAGAAGTAGATGTAATGACCAAAATCTGAAATAAAAAGAAAAAAAAAACGTAATCAAACATCGGTATTCCAAATATTTTTGACAAATGAATGACCCTCCAAATTTTTGGCTGGAACCGCTCCTGGCAAAATGTTCGATATAATAATTGGAAGATTGTTCTTTACAACCTAAAAGTTTTCGTCAATTGGGCTTTCATTCGAGTTTATAAATATTAAAGAAAATAGATGACCAACAACCCTATGAGAACTTCAATATTTAATACATTCTCTATTGCCCGCTGACTGACAATTTTTTACACAACACCTTCGGGAAGATTGTGATAATAATATATTAAAGAAATAATTACATTCACATTAAAAACAGAATATTTAATATGAAAGTTACTGCAACGCGTCCGAAAAATAAATACTGATCTACTATTGACTATTTTATCACTAAACAATAACAACGCTTTATGGTGAACTATCCAAGATAGTCATCGCATGATGATCTGAAAGAGCATTAGCCTGTCACTGTCAACCAATCTAATTATAGAGCTTGTACTTCCTGGCGGTAGCCAGCAATGCACAAATATCGTGCCAAGGCTAGAAAGAGAGGGCAAAATGTCATTTCACTCAATTAAGAGTTGCATCCAAAGAGCTATGTGCAGTATGTAGTTCATTGGCTGCAATATTAAGTTAGTATTCGAGTAACTAGAAGCGAAAGCAGAAGGCTACGGGAATTATGTGAACCGACCTGAAGAGGGCAGATATGACTCTGCCGAAACGTCGTCATTTTACCATCGATCCCGGCAGGGATCAGTTATCAACTACGCGGATGAATTCCCGGAAACCACCTAAAACATTTAGTGCCCGCGAAAACTTAAAAACAAATATATGTATGTGTATATATATATATATATATATATATATATATATATATATATACATATATATATATATATATATATATATATATATATATATATATATATATTACGGTGGATTCAGATTTAAAAATAAAACATACGAAATTGAAATCAAAAATAAGAATAAAATAATTTTGAAAAATTTTGGGTGCGACCGCTCCTGGTAGAAAAGATTTTTGAAAATAGGCAAAACCTTATTTTCGTAACTTTGGGACATTTTGAATAACTACAGTAACTTTATGCTGCTTTTTTTTAAATTAACTTCCTTAATCTAATTAATTTCACAATTTCCATTATTGATCTTCTATTTTGATGCTTTATTGATTTAGATATTTGAAGATAAAGTTGAAGAAGAACTAAGGAATTCTGTTGAATAGAACTGGAGGTATGAGGACTGAATGAGCCTGAGGAACTGTTGTGAAGAATTGGGTCGAAGTACTGAGAAGAAGAACACACTTTTCGAATCTTGAAGAATGTAAAAGGAGCAGAAATAATCTCTAGACGAGTAGAACTAATCTGAAGAACTTAAGGTGTTGACAACAATCAGAAGACCAGAAGGGGTTAAGGTTTTTAGTGAAAAGAAATGAATTCGAAGGACTGAGAAGAAGAATAATTCAACAATATCTCCAGGCGTTATAAGCACACCTGAGCGTATTGACTCAATGAGTCATGGCGATCACTTTTGACCTCTTGTCAAGCTCCAATTTTTTGACATTTGTGATGCCTGGATGTCTGCCCCTCTAGGCAATCGACGGAAGCGTGGTACTAACTGATAGCTTCATACTGGTGAAAACATTCGATGTTTTCTGGCTGGTCGGACACACATTAAAATTAAATAAAACGTTTTTATCCATGATAGAAATAACAAAAGTTGGTCAACAGTAGGTATGTTTTAATATTTTATGTTAGTGAGATATAAATGCACCAGATAATTTAACCTTTTTTTAAAATAGATCGATCGTTAAATCTTAGCATGTTATCTATAAAGTAAATCAACGAATGGTGTGTGAATGAAACCAATATATTTTCTCCGTTCTTAACATCAATAAATAAATACCAAGTCCGCAAGAAACCATTTTCTTATTCTTTAAGAATTAGAATTTATTGAATTATTCAGTAGTCATTTAGATTGCTTAGGGTATTCTATACAATTTTTTCAACTAAGTAAATAGTAGTTTGATAATGAACATATTAAAACAATTTTATTATAAAAACACAACGAAAATATATTACTAGGGCAACCGTCTTTGTGATTAGAAATTAAAAAGAAAAACGGACAAGAAAATGAGCCGTGATAATCATAATTTCCTAAAATAGATTTATTCGTCCGCTGGTACTAAAGTCAGACTTTCTAAAGACCTATTTCAATAATTTTTGTCGTAATCAGTAAATAACTCGTTAGATTATCTAGTACCAGACGCCTTCAGTGCAACAATAATAGGCCTGTTAATAGTTTTTAAACAAATGCTTATTTGGTCACGATAAAACTTTCGTTGTAAATATGTGAAATATTTGGAGATACTGACTGATAAGCAACGTGATATATGGATATATTTTCCGGTTATATTGATATTTTAACCAGTAAAGACCTTGCGATAATTTAACTATAATGCAGAATTTACGTACAAGAAAGAGATTTCAGTTCATTTATTCAGAAGCTAGACAATGAATTATTTGTATATATTAAATTTTATTAAATCAAATTTACAGGGTATGCATCGTAATTAAGCCCTTAGATTAGACCACTAAAAGGGATTTCTTAGAGAAAGTTTTTACACCAGCACCAATGTAGAAAACTTGAAGATAGTGAAAGTCTTTCTTTTGTGATGATTCGACATATTGGTCAAACAAAATTTTGTTTCCCCAAACTTAACACATACACTATAATTTGGCAAGGCAAGTTGGACTCGCAAACCAAGGATTCCGTACCACCTTTTAGATTTGACACAATGTAGGTGAAACAAAGTATATATTTTTCTAATATTCGAGAAAAGCAGGGAATGAGTGGATTTTCTTATATTTACCTTGATATATTTTAAACTAACCATTTTAAATTTATACAAAATATACACTTTTATTTCTCACACAGCCTTTTTATTTTATCTGCTACATGATTTTTATAAAAATACTTATTTAATATTCTAATTGGCCAACAAAATCAAGATTAGGTTTTTCGTCTTAATTAAACCAATACATTTTTAGTGAAGCTCTATACAGGGTGAGTTTTTTTTTGATGATCAGTATGGGAATCTCCGAAACTAGAGGAGATAGAGCAATGGTTAAATTGGGAAAGATTTGCAGTTTTACTGACCCAATGACACTTTCGGATTTTTGTAAAAAGTCATGGCTTACTAGATATTTTGAAAAAACGAAATTCTGTCGATTTAGTCAAATCCCTCTAGCTCCTTTGTTTTTGACTTTATAAAAAAGTGTAAATATCAAAATTGAAGGGAATTGTATCCCGAACATGACTGTCGTGTCCTCGTTTGTCGTTTTCGAGATAAGACACAAACTTATCTTTTTTGAATGGAAACTATGGTTGGCTATGACCTCAAAAAATTGGACATTTTTAGAGCTTTTCAACGATATAATACTCGATATAGTTATTCATAAAAATAACGAAGTTATGGATGCTTTTCTGTCTTATTTTTACTTTTAACGTAGATAGCCATGAAATAGATTGATTTATTAATAACTATTCCAAAAAACATTGAACGATTTTTTTATTAGGTATATCAGATGTAACGAAAAAACTAAATAAGTAGATACTTACTAAAAACTTAAGAAATTAAAGTACATAATAATGGTTACAATTTATGTTCGAAAAGTCCACCATTGTTATTTAGACAAAAATTGCATCTTTTTAAGATTGACATTACCGCTTTCCTCACAGACCACCTATCAATTTCTTCAATTGCTTGTAATACCGCCTTAGGTCACCAACTGTCTCATACTTTCTTTTATATACTTTTTTTTAGCGCACCCCATAAATAGAAGTCTATAACTGCTAAATCGGGAGACCGGGGTGGCCATTCGCGTGGGCCATTTCTTCCTATCCAAGAGTTTGGATAGATATTATCTAAGTGTTGTCTTACTAATAACGAGTTATGAGCAGGTGCTCCATCATGTTGGAACCACTCAATTTCTAAACGAGTTCTCAAATTCAAATTATGCAACATGTCTTGAAAAGTGTATTGCAAGAAATGCAAGTAGCGCTCCCCAGTAAGTGATTCCTCATAAATAAAAGGCCCCAGAATAGTAGACCCTATGATACCACACCAAACATTAAAACCAAATTTTATCTCGGGTCGTCTTTGTTCTACATGGAAAGGGTTTTCTTTAGCTCAGATATGCTCATTGTGTCTATTGAACATACCGCAGTAAGTAAATCTAGTTTCATCTAAACATAACACCTTTAATGGAGACTGTGGATTGTTAAAACCATGTACAAAACAAAATACGTCGATGTTCGTCACCAGCATGCAAAGTTTGAGAAACTGAAAGTTTGAGAAACTGAAAGTTTGTACGGGTGGAACTTGTGCGCTTTCAATACCTTAACTACAGTTCGTTGAGATGTGCCAGATTCTGCCGCAATCCCACTAGTTCATGTAGATGGATTTTGATTTACCATTGCCAAAACATTTATTTGTGCTGCTTCGTTAATTTGATTACGTTCCTTTGGTGGTTTAGTAAAAGATCCATATCTGCGTAAACTATCGTAAAGTCTCTTAAATGTACATAGAGCAGGTTGACGACAATTAAAATATCTATGAAAGTATTGCTCAGCTGCACAAACTGAATTTTTATAACATTCCACCATATTCAGTTTTTCTTCGTTAGAATATTTCATTTTATCACGAAAACTTGTGAATATCGACTGTCAGTTCAGCACTACTAATGGAATTACACTCAAATGAGGAAACGTTAAAGTGAAAACAATCTTTTTCATGGCTACCTACGTTAAAAGTGAAAATAAGAGAGAAAAGCATGCATAACTTCGTTATTTTATGAATAACTATATCGAGTATTATATCGTTGAAAAGCTCTAAAAATGTCCGATTTTTTGAGGTCATAGCTAACTATGGTTTCCATTCAAAAAAAGATAAGTTTGTGTCAGATCTCGAAAACGAGAGCTGTCACGCAAACGAGGACATGAAAATCATATTCGTGATACAACTCCCTTCAATTTTGTAGTTTACACTTTTTTACAAAATCAAAAACAAAGGAGCTAGAAGGATTTGACTAAATCGACAGAATTTCGTTTTTTCAAAATATCTAGTGAGCCATGGCTTTTTACAAAAATCCGAAAGTGTCATAAAATTGGACCATTAAAACTGCAAATCTTTCCCAAATTAACCATTGCTCTATCTCCGCTAGTTTCTGAGATCTCCATACTGATCTTCAAAAAAAAAACTCACCCTGTATAATCTTTTATCTGAATTTTAGGCTCAGTGATTTGGAAGATAAAGGGGACAATGGTCAAATTTTAAATAATAAATTATTATATTTTGAACAAATTATTTAAAAACAAGAAATAAAATATATTTGTATTTTTATGATGATTCTTTTCATTTGATACATTACGTATATAACATTTTATTTTCCATTTAAGTTTATATTAATATATAAAATATACTAATCGTAATCGATTAGTATATTTTTTAAATAACTTTTTGTTATTTTAAAAATGTGAAATAAAATATATTTGTATCCCTCATTCTTCCACTTGATATATTACTTGATGCGTCTGAAAAAAATAACTTTTCATCTTTCATTTTTCTTTCAATCCTGTAATTTGACCCTAACTTAATTTTTTTTTTTAATTTTGGGCAGTATAGTTTCTGAGATAAAGGAGGGAATTAGTCCATGTTTTATGTTTTTGTTAATGTTTTTAAACAAATGATGTTAAAAATATAAAAAATATATAATTGTATTTCTCATAATGAGCCCTTTTATTTCATATATTATATAATGGGTTTTTAAAAAATATATTTATTATTTTCCATTTAATTGTATAATTTGGCCCCTAAAATTAATATTAGGAATTTCTACTTATTTATCGTTTAAAGTTCAAGTGAGGCCCTGTACCTCCAATATTGTTCAAAATTTTGGATTGTATAGGTTTGGAAATAAACTATTTTTGTTAATATATTTTAAAGAATTTATTTTAAAAATTTGAATAAAATATATTTGTATTCATCATATCTTTCTCTACTCTTTCATTTCATATGTTATATATCTTAAAATTTTTGCTAATATCTTTTAAATAATTTATTTAAAAAATATGAAAACAATATACTTGTATTTGCCATAATGAGCTCTTTAATTTGATCTATTACATGATGCGTTACAAACAATTTTAAATTTATAATTTCAATTTAATTCTGCAATTTGTCCCCAAAATTAATATTAGGGGTTTCTCCTTATTTTTCTTGTAAAATTCACGGCCCTATATATACATTCAATTTTTTTTCAAATTTTTACTTCCTATAGTTTCGGAGATAAGGGGAGGATGGGTTATTTTTTGTACATTTTTGTAAATATCTTTTAAACAATTTATTTAAAAAATACGAAAAATGTGTTTTTATTCCTCATAATGAATCCTTTGGTGTGATATATTACGTGATACGTTAAAAACCATTTTAATTTTATATTTTTCATTTAATTCTGTAATTTTACCCCACACCACTAATATTAGACGTTTCTCCTAATTTTTCCGGTAAAATTTAGGTGAGACCCTATATCGCTAATTTTTTCAAAATTGAACGTCTTATAGTTTCGGAGATAAGGGTGGGGGGAATGGAGAAGATTTGGTAGATTTTTTAAAATATTCTAAATAATTTATTTTAAAAATGTGAAAAAATATATTTGTATTCGTTATAAAGAGCCCTTTGATTTGACATATTACATAATGCGGTAGGAATAGTTTTAATTTCATATTTCCATTTAATTCTGCAATTTGGCCCAAAATTAATATTAGGGGTTTCTCCTTATTCTACCTCTAAAAATTTAGGTGAGGCCCTATAACTGTAATTTTTTTCAAAATTTTACGTCTTATAGTTAAGGGGGGAATTGGTAAATTTTTGTTAATATTTTTAGGGTTCTGTATATACAATATACGGATACCCTTAAAATATCACTCAGGATTTCTGCCTCTATCACATCACAGCCATTTTCTCCTAAACTACTGGACGGAAGAGGTTGAAATTTGGTATCAATGTATAGTTTGGTGACCTGATCAGGAGTACATATCGTAAAAGAAAAAAATTTGAATTTAGGGGTACTTCTGGGGGGAAAAACTAAAAAAAATCGACCGTCCCCCCCTGATCTCCGAAACTACTGAGCCTAAAATTTTGAAAAAAATAGGAAATATAGTTGCCCGAACTTTACAGGAAAATTAAAGAGAAACCATTAATGTTAATTTTGGGGGGCAAATTATAGAATTAAATAAAAATTTAAAAATAAAAAAATTTCAAACGCATCATGTAATATATCAAATGAAAGGTCTCATTCTCAGGAACACAAATATATTTTTTTCATATTTAAAAAAATATAATTTCAGTTCTGACCTGAAGTTTACTGGAAAAAACTTTCCTCTCCAAGCGTAGTTATATAATATTTAAAATTATTATTTTTAGCGCTCCTAATTACTCTAACAAAAACATTGACCCTTTCCAATTAGTCATAATTTCCCCAATAGTTTTGCAAAATTTGGTTAAAGAGCAAACTGACATGTGACATGTAAATTTGTGAACATTGTAAATAAATGATCTTTTGAGAGGTTATAAATTTTCCTACGTCCTCATTGTGATGAGTAGTATTCCTTCCGCTCGCATTCAGCATTCAATATTAGAATTTAGTTGGGAGACAAATAAACTTACAACTCCTTTTGAAAGATTTATGCTTTACTCAAATAGAAATAACAAAATTTTATAAAAAGTGAGCAATTAAAAACTAAATGAATTAAATGTTAAACGAAATTTAAAGGAAAACTTGTGGTTAGAGAAAGTCTAGAGAATGTTAGGCAATAAAACCATTAAGAATAACTTCCTTTTGCTGTTTGCAGAAACAAGCAAAATCTAAAGTTAAGAATCATTCTTTCAAATTATGCCTTCAGGGTATCGTGGTGGCCCAGACGCGAGGCGAGTTGTCCGCGTCACCTCTGGAACACTATCTGAGGAGGAGCGCAGCTTATTCCGTCCTTTCGCCTGCGAGTTCCATGCAGCCATCGATGCAAGAATTGCTGATCAAGGTGCCAAACAGTAGAAACAGGAGCTGAAGGTACGTTAGTATCTGTTTTTTGAAAAATTATGACCACTAAACATAGATTCAGCTCATATTATATCAAGTAATTCAAATAAAGGACATGTCTTATCAGAAAATGATATGCATTTGACCGTTTCGACTGAATGTTTGTTGTTGCTTCGTTTATATGCACATTAGCGACACACTTGTGCAATATAGATAATGTTGTGGTGTCAGTGTGGAATGATTAATAATATTACTATTATTATTAGACTATATTACAATACCTATGTATTTATATACAATGTTTACAGCTGTTTTTTCATGAGAAAATACAAATATGTTTTCTTTAGAAGTTACTCTAAAAAAATATTACACACCACAAAGTTGGTCACAGTTACATATGTACACACGCATATAATATTAAATAACAATAAAACTTATTGGTACGGCGTAGTTTAAGAGATCTAGGTGTACAGAGTGTCAGACAGTGGAAAGCGAGTTTGTTTTATTTATGTAAACTATTTTTTCGAAGAAAGAATTTGACTAAGATGCATTCAGAATCCCAATACCAAAGAAGCGTTTTGGATCTCTCTTCGTACTACAGGCGATTTGTTGACACCATTGAAAAAGAGACCTACCATTGGCATCAGGATTGTGAAACATGGTTCAGACGACTGAAGGTGGCACTATGTTCTAGCCCGTTCATTTTAGACACCGACGCCAGCAACACATAGGGCTGTCCAATCCCAAGTGCAAGATAATGAAGGGAGGGTGATCGAGTATTATAGTCATGGATTCTCGAAACTGTAAACGAATTATTGTGTCACCATAAAAGAACTTTTGCAATAATTAGGGCTGTAGATCATTTTCTATTCCGAACCGATCATGCCGCGTTCAAATGGCTACTGGACATGAAGACATCGGAAAGACAACTGGTCAGGTGGATGGAGAAATTACAGCAATACGATTTCATGGTTGAACATCGTGCAGGTCGCCTGCATAATAATAGTAATGTATTGTCAAGAAGATGCTGTAGAGCGGAATGCGGACATTGTTTGAAGACATAACAGCGAGAGAGTATCTCCATCCGACAGATTCATATGAAAGAAGACTGGACAAACGAACAATGTTTCCAGGATCAAATGGCTGACCCAAACAATGAAGCAATCCTGTCACTCAAGAAGAGAGGGGCACCCAAGAGGTTAGCTAGATATTCGGGCGTCTTGAAACCATTATGGGCCCAATGTGACTCTCTAAGAGTACAGAATGGAATGTTAAAGAAAATTTGGGAAAGCAATGACATCCGAGAAACGAAGTCCCAACTGGTAGTCCCAGGGAAAGAGGTACACGCAGTCCTGACCGAAGTACATAATGGGATTACCAGAGGTCATCTGGGCATGAAGAAAACCTTGGAAAAAATTCGCCGACGGTACTTCGAAGATACACAGCTTGGTGTTACTTTGAATCCAATGTATTCCAGAAGGTCTGTATGATGTTGGGAATCAAGAAAACGAGAACCACACCTTTACATATACAGTCACACGGAATGGGGGAAAGATTCAACAGAAGTTTGTAAAAACACATGTCCAAGCTCGTCAACAATAACCAGCGTGATTGGGATGAGCACATTCTCCTATTCCTGTTGGCCTATCGCTCAGCCATAAATAACAGCACATGACTGATTCCATCCGAGGTACTATTCAGAAGAACCGCCTCAAGAAGTCAACGATTATGCCGACCAACTCCGACAGAACATGCTGGCAATACACGAACTAGCCCGAACGCAGATGTTAGCCACCAGCAATCTGATGAAGACACTATATGACCCAAAGGCAAATCTAGTCGGTTTCCAAGGCAGAGGTAAGGTCTGACTGTACAACTCCCAGAAGAGCAAAGACAAATCTCCAAAGCTCACACCAGCTCACTAGGACAATGATTTACAAGTTCTAAATACAAGTGTTTATAAAAATAAAATTTCTTAAAATTGAGATGTACTTTTCAAAATGCAACGGATCTAATAAGTAAATACTGAAAACTTTACAATAAGCCTTATTAGAAATTTGTTTACATCATGACAAAGTTATTTTCTAAAGATATTTTCCGTTTCATGAATCGACAATAAAATATTCTTTGAGTGGAAAAGCTCTTCCATCTAATTATGGAACTTTTTCAACTAAGACTCTGACTCCTTATTAGTTATGAAATTAATAAAACGAACTTCGACATTTAATAAGTGCTTCCTGGAAACGAAACACTTTTCTTCGGCAAGGTATTTATTAAAAACCCATTGTCCTTGACAGATTTTCACTTTGAAGTTTCTGCTCCTTCTTCAATGGTTAATTATTTACGAGAAAAAGCTTTATAATGTTACAGCAACTTCAGTAGCGCCGTTGATGAAAAATTTAATTGGATGCATTTAGTTTAGCTTTTTGAGTTTTTCTATAAATTGCTATATTTTCAGTCGCCCTTGGCAGTGCAAACCCATAT
This sequence comes from Octodonta nipae, assembly GCA_034190945.1. NCBI lineage: Eukaryota > Metazoa > Arthropoda > Insecta > Coleoptera > Chrysomelidae > Octodonta > Octodonta nipae. Next base: position 183,750,032 of record CM067216.1, read on the forward strand.
TCTTAATTCGAATTGTACAATATTGTTGTCTCTTTTGAGTATCTGTCTAAAAAAATCTTTCTATGTCGCCATATTCTGTTTTTTTACATATATCCATCAAATTAGTCATAATTATTACGAGAATAAACTTGTTATAATATTTACTATTAGAATAGCAATAATTAGTTTTTACGTTTTATTTATAAATCAGAAATTCCAAAAACTTGTATTATTAACGAAAAATAATTTAACTCGCTTTTTCACCCTTTTATTGTGATCCTAATGCTTTTGTATGAAGAAAAACCTAACATCAGTTCTGGTTAAAATATGCAAGATGTCTGTAGTTGTAAAGCGCGGAGCGAACAGCCATTTCTTACTTATTAAAAAAACACAAACCTTCTACACTATAATAAAAGTTTACTGCATTTGTTAAAGTAATAACGTAATACTAGCAGAACAAAAATAAAATAATAATAATAACAGAACTATTTGTAGGGCTGGTTTTAGTGAAAATGTAGAAATATTTGACATATCTATATATACAAAAAGCCCTTATCTGAATTTCTGTTCCTTTAAAGCAGGTAGGTCAAAAACAAATATTTAAATACATAAATTTTCTTCCAGATGATGACATATTTACTTGCATATTGCGATTGTGTTTTGTATACAGTATTATCGGTTTAAGCAGGAGGGTACAGATAACTTTTCATGCAGAATGAGATATGAGTTCGTAATTTGGATTTATTTTCACATTACTAATATTTAAATTTCGGATATTGAACATATATTTTTAAGTGCTTGAGTTCGATTGATTTTTTATAGTATACATTTGAACAATTAACGCACTTTATTTATTTCAACAAACGTCGAAAACACATTCGTCAAATAAAACGTTTCTCGAACCACAATATGTACTTCTTGCTTTTCATATTTCCAAATTCGTTATGTAAAAACTAAACATTTATTTCTTAATATGTGAACTGTAGTTCCAAATTTGACTTTAGATTGGAACGTATTACCTAATAATGATTTAGTAAAGTGAAAATAATTGCCCCTTTGATCTCTAAACTGTATTACACATGGATCCTTGACCTTCCTGTATGTTTACTTTTCCGGGATTTTTGTCACTGTTTAGCCTCTGTATGTAAATATCCCACACACATAAGAAAATCACTCGGGCTAGTAAAGAACGTTGTTAACCAGTTGCTGTTTTTAGTATTGCAAACAATGTACCAATATCACTCGAAAGTAAAAAAAAATCTCAGAATAGGTCCGTGAGATGTATTATGTTGAAAACTGCGTCATGCGTGTTTTAACTTGCAACTCCAACAAAAAATATCTCTCAGACATTAGCATTATTGCATTCACTTACCCTCTAGAAAGTAAAGTTTAGAAATATTATTCTTCTTGAATTTAATACCGACTTAAAGATCCTCGATCAGCCCTGTACTGACCCCACAATCAAACCATGAATTACTGAAAATAAAAAAACATAAATTTCTGAAGGCAATACCTTACCGTTTTTTATTGTTTACTGTTTGGTCTGTTCATTGTCATTTTCACTACTCACTTTTTTGTGACAGATAAATTTCAATTTATAATGAAGACAACGTCTAGTAGGACAATTTCAAAAAATCGAAAAGTAAGATAAACTGTCAGTTTTGAATTTATTTGACAGAGAGTTCTAGAAGTCTAATAATGACTCCAGACTTTATGTGTTCACAGAAAGGTTGATCATATTAAATAGATTTATTCTTCTTATAACATCTATAAGGAAGACAACCAGTAATCTGGGAATTTTTATGAATCCTACTACGCTTCGATATCAGTACAAATTTCAAATACTTATGTATTACTTGATGAGGGAAAATCCCACTGAATAGATAGAATAAACACGGACCTCATCAACAATCATTTCGAATTACCTATTGCATTCTAGCTGATCTGACAGACCTTGTGATTAACAAATTTGAATAAATTTGATTCTGACCGTTTTGTGAATTTATGAATCGACAGTGCACTGCTGAAATGCTGAACATGTATCATGTGCTCGGAATTTGCTCCATTCAACTGAAAATGGACAAATGACCTTCTTCGTTGTTACTATGTACCTAACCATTTGGCACTTCTTTCAAATTTTTCATTTTGAATTTACTTTGCCGTTTTAATTCAAATGTTTTAATTAGATTCTGCTATTCACTTTTCATGGTGGTTATAAGACTTGTTGTTTTCACCTACTTCGGTTACAAGATTTTCCATTTCAGTTTTTCGTTACTCATCAAAAGATGGTACCAACCTTTATTGGATTTCTTCTCGAATCTTCATTTTCTTTTTCATATTGTTTTGCTGAATTTTATTTAAGTCCACATAAAATTTTTCGCCAATCCATTTGAATATTTCATTCGTGGTCTCGTCTGTAGTAAATGTAGATTTTAAAAGTCACCTAATTCCATTTCTCACACCGGTTTCTGTGGGTTCAAGTTTAATTTAATAAATAATCTTCTTTATTTCGACACCGAAAATTCACAATCAATATTACACATTTTTCTTAGACTAACACTTGGATGAGTTAATTGCACAATAGCTGATCGACTACTCTCGGTTCCGGCTGTAGAATTGCATTTATAACCTATCCCAGTTGCTCTCGATAGTAACCTTGTCTGTCTAACGTATTAGAAGTGTCGCTCCAGAAAGAAATAGCGTATTCGGTACTTTTTTAATCCCCAATCGTGCGTTCAAAGAATTGATTTTTACTATCCGTTGATTAATTTGTAGAAATTTGTTTTATTTGTAATGTAAAATTGAATGTTATAAAAACATTATAAAAGTTTGCACCATTTTCAACCCAAAAGTTGTACTGGTCAGCACCGGTGGGGGCTAAGGGGCTAAGCCCCCCAAAATCATCTGAATGATATGCGTTTTTAGTGTGTATTATGCTGAAACCAACCTTCAGTGATGTCAAGCCCCCAAATGTCAATCCTGGATCGGCCAGTACTGGTTAGTACGATTATCCATAGTACCTATTAAAAAAGTAACAAAAGTAACGATCAGATGCTCAAGTCATGCAAATTTGAAAAAAATATATTGATTTTCTCCCGTCACTATACTCAACCAAGCATAAATCGTGTTTATTTTAAGTAAATCTTTGTCAAAGGTGTTAACTGAATTATAACTGGTTTTAGGCTTACGTTTAGTCTTAAAGTATTGAGTAAATCTCCAATAATTCTTATTACTTTAATTAGAGAATAGACAATTTTCTATTGTAATTTTGTATAAGCGTGGGATTTGGTTTTGTTTACCGTTTATATCAGATATCTGTTGCGTTAATTAAACAATTCATTAAAGAACTGTCAAACAAAAAACCCTCCGCTTAAAACAATCCTTTTTAAACTATTCCTGTCGTTCTATTTCTGTATGAATATAATAGCCGCGTGTGTTTTGTATAAAACTCAACACAGCCTGTGCACCATTCGATGCAGACAATATTCACAAAAAATAGAAAGAGCACCCTCTTCTATTTTGTGTTTTTTAGCGTAAAACATTATTTCCCCGATTTTGAGCATATCTTTGTGTTGTGCACCTGGTTCGGCTTGGATTTTCTCGATTTCTAACCAACGAACTCGTGCTAAGCAGACTTCCGTGAAGTTTGGCTCGTGTATAAAAAAATGCTGTGGAAATAGGGGTGCCGAATCACCTAGAGATATATACAAAATAGCTTAATAATTTTGAATATGTAGAGTGAAATAAATCTTTTAATTATAGGTGTTAAATGTTTCGATTTTCCATTATTCCTTTAAGTTAGTAAGTGATTTTTAGATTTAGATTGAAGCATATTTACGGAAATAAATTTTCGAAATTTTGTTCTTTTAAGGATAGACTAACGGGTTTGCGTTGAAAAGCCTATAAAGTCTTGAAAACTTAGTAAGATAGCAAAGGAAATCAAGTCAAATATCTATCAAAACGCTTTGTCTGGATCAATGATTGTGTTAACTTCATTTACTTCCCAGGCTTTGAATTAGTTACTAGAGAAATATTTAAGAAATTCATCAAAGAATGCCATCATAAAGCGGAAATATTTTTTCAAATCTTATATATATATATATATATATATATATATATATATATATGGAAAGTGTCAGGGGTTATTATGATCGCTTAACCAGGTAACCTCATCAACCTCATCATCATTCGTCACCACGTAGTAGACAACGATGGATATAATATAAATTAAAATCTAGCAGCTTCACAAATAAACAGATTCTAGTCAATATGAGTGATTCCAGATTAAGGAAATTTAAGAATATATCTGGGCATCACATTGCACCCAAGAGTTCCATATCAAAAATCAGAGAAAAGAGTTTGATATGCAAGAAAATTTTCTAGTTATTTGGTACGCAATTTTATTAGTAAACTTATAACAAAATAATGTTGTATAAATAAATCCTCAAATCACTGTGGACCATTAAGGCTGTGCTTGCAAAAATAACAGCCAAATTATTTTACGAGATTTTCAAAATAAGGTGCTTTTATATGTGCATTGTTAATGCTCCTCATTACATCAGATATAGTGACCTTAATCTAAATCTTCAGATGGACACTGTCGACTAGACTATCACTTAAATTGCTAGAGGTCTCGAAAAATGATTTCAGTAACATATGAAAGTTATAATAATTCAGCTTCTCAGCAACACCATCTGCTCAAGAAGACTCAAGATATTGAAAGCTATAAGTTAACAAAATCACGTGTTGAAAAGTACGATTCCAACCGATTTTCGTAAAAACCACTAGCAGTACAAAAAAGTTTAGAAACTAGAGTTAATGGAAATTTTCCTGAGCTCGTATTCTTTTAATTGTACGTCAATTTTCTTGAACTGAGATCCTATATTTTTACTCCTGAATATTAATGATGACAAACTCACTGTCATCTCAAGATTGAACTAAAGAGCAGCAAGTTAATACAAGTTAAACCAAAAACATTAAAAACACAGATATTAGAAAATAGTACGTGCTATCCGAAGATATTGACACTCAAGGCCGTTTCTAGGTCAAGTCGTTTATTTATTTCTAGAGCCGGGAAATCAAAAGAGCGCCCAATTTTATAGGGAAGGTCAGCTTCAACTACAAGATCACCATAACGTCAAGTATCAAGTTTTACACGTGGTATATTAATTCTAGCTATCTAAAAGCATGTATTATGAATAATAGTAATAAATACCAATTTTCAATTGGGTTCAGTAAACAAATGAACCAACATGAAATCATATTTTAAATGTTATTATTTCCTGTAAAACGAGATCTATGAACAATGGACTTTCTCGAAAATTATTTTGGTATTTTAGATATTGATGTACAATAACCTCATAAGAATTTTATCAGAAATAATACTTTTTACTGAAAAAAATATATAGTTTTCAATAATAAATAACGATTTATTATACTCATTTATGATGAGAAAAAGCAACGAGACAATCTTTAGGATCTATTTGAAGTCGTTAAACGTATAAACACCTCAACAGATTTATATGAAAAAGCACTTACAAACGCACTTAAAGTTAATTCTGATTGTCAACACTTTGCTATTTAAGGGTGACATATTAATCCCTTCTATATTAATAGCCCAAAAAATAAACAAATTATTTCATCATACCTCATAAATACATGCTGAAAACAATGTGACTTTTAAGGTCTTACAAATGAATAAAATTGATCTAATGATTAGCGTAGAAAAACAGTTATTTGAAACAATGATTTTTTAAGTGTTAAAGTAAAATTATGTTATTATGCTTATTACAACTACAGTATAAAATAAATCATGAATTGAATAGGTATCTAAATACAAGTGTTTTTAATGTCATCGTAGATCTAACATGTGTAATTATGAAGCGTACTTATCTGCTGTGGTGGCCTCAGGTATAAAAGTTAGTAATATCTCTAGAACCGAAGATATTATTTTTCTTCCTTCATCGGTGATAATTTTTGTTGCCTTTTCATAAGTAAGTTTCTCACAAAACCCCTAATAAATATACGATACCAGTACTAGATATAATCAGTTTGGTGAAGAGGACGAGAAGATACAACAACTGAAAAAATTTCCATTAAAGTCACAACCCCAACCTAGAGAACGGAAATTAAACAAATTATTAACGAATTTGGATGAAAGATCTTAAACCTAACCTAACCTATATCAAACAACAAGAAGATCAATCATGTACTCACAAATGGAATGTAGAAACTATTGCTAGCTGATCCAACGTCAAGATAAAACGAAAAACTAGATACAGTATTAGGAATCATGTACTGTAAATCGCAAATCAAATTATGGCTTCACTAAGATAAATTAGAAAGGATCCTTTCTATAGTCCAACACTACCACACATAACCGCCTACAGCAGAATTATCAAAATTTTTTGTAAAAGTTATTCAACTTATGTAGGACCTAACATATCTGCACGAAACATTAACCTCTTTACAACAATGAATTAGATGAGTCTCTTCATATAGTGAGACGAGTAGACCTACACACATTGGTTCTTCATGCAGAAAAGTAGACTATCAATTGGACACCAATAATCGCCCCAAGCAACCAAATCACAACACGAGGGGGGACAACTTAGAGATGCCTGAATCAGCTGAACTAGTCAGGAACATCCATTAAGTTCAACATGGAGATCGAAGAAAGTAGTTGCATACTATTTTTTGAAGTGAAATTCCAGAAAACGGTAAAACTTTACGTACGGAGTTATATATCAATTTTCGACATCAGCAAAACAAAAATACTTTCAAAGTAGAACAAAAGTGAGATACAGGGAAGACCTGGATGCCCCGCAATGATTATCAAATTTAAGTAACTCGACAAATGAACAAACATGACAGAAAAATGTAAACGAATTTTACACTGCTTTAAAATCAAGGAGATTTTCAAAAGCTGCAACACATGGAAGAACATAAAAATGCGGAATTTCTTCAGGGGAAAGATAAAACGACAAAGATAAGTCAGGTTAGGTAAAACTAATAGGGTCGAGATAACAAAATGTATGCTAGTTAATCACTCATTGACTGAATTCAACAAAACCAGTTAGGACGACAGCAAAATCATCCAAAAACAGGAGCATGGGTGAAAAGAACGTTATCGTTATAATTTTCAACGTCAGAAAACCCAGTTTCCAAGTTGAACTGGACAAGTCACCTAACCAAAATAACTCGACAAAGATTCTACTTGAATAATGTCCAAGAGCCGATTGGCGTAATAAATAATGACAAATAACTGGGTTCAAACTGCCCAACTCAGGAAGAGATGGCATTCAGTGAGAGAGGTTATGATATGTATTAAAGAATTTGTCGATTTATTACAACTTTAGGACTTATAATAAAGCGAGGTAAAATAAATGAATTTACTATTGAATGCCACGACCTGTTTGTTGTTAACTGAGGAACTAACTTAGTAATTAATGTTTTGAGGGTTCCGTATATACAATATACGAATACCTTTATAATATCACTCCGGATTACTGCCTATGTCACATCACAGCAATTTTCTCCTAAAATACTGGACGGAAGAAGTTGAAATCTGGTATGAGTGTATAGTTTGGTGACCCGATTAGGAGTACATATCGTAAAAGAAGACATTTTGATTTTAGGAGTACTTCTGGGGGGAAAACTATAAAAATCGACTGTTCCCCCCCTGATCTCCAAAACTACTGAGCCTAAAATTTTGAAAAAAATAGGAAGTATAGAACGTTGCCCGAACTTTACAGGAAAATTAGGGAGAAACCATTTAAAATAATTTTGGGGTGCAAATTATAGAATTAAATGAAAATTTAAAAATATATTTTTTTTCAAACGCATCATGTAATACATCAAATGAAAGGTCCCCATTCTGAGGAACACAAATATATTTTTTTCATATTTAAAAAAAATAGTTAAAAAGATATTAACGAAAAAATACCAAAATTTTGAAAATAATTAGGGGTACTGGGGCTCACATGAAATTTATAACAAAAATTATTAGAAAAACCCCATAATAGTAATTTTAGGGACAAATTATACAATTAAATGGAAAATAAAAATTGAATTTTCAAACACGTCATGTAATATATCAGATAAAATGTGAATAACAAATATATCATATTTTTAAATCATTCATTTAAAAGATATTAACAAAAATATTAAACATCGACTTAATTCCCACTTTAGAAACTACACTATTTGTATTTTGAAAAATATATTTTATTTTTATTTTTAAATAATTTTAATAACAGATTTAATAATTTATAATTTAAAACTTGACCTATTTTGCACTTTCTCTTCCAATCTACAGAGCCTCTAAATTCAGACGGTAGATTATAAAAGGCTTCCCTGAAAGTTTATTAGTAAAATAAAACTCTAATGTTAATTTTTGGGGGCCAAATTAGAAAATTAAATACATATGTATTCTTATAAAATTCAAGCGAATCCTGAAGCAGATAAAAGAAAAAGTCTATGTGTGGAAAATGTAAGTGTATATTTTTTATAAATTTAAAACGCTTTCTTTAAAAGATATGACCAAATTATTTTATTTAGTTAGTTGTTTTCTATTATTTGTGATTTATTAAATATCATGCATTCTGAAATTACAATGATGTTATAAAATTAATTATACCATTATATATGTATTTCTAACATAGATGGGGTGTAATTTTTGAACAAAATTAGACACAATTACAACATACTCAAAAACCAACAAGCACTGTTTATGCAATAATTTATTTCAAAATCAATTTTTTCTAATACCTAACAAAATCAAGAAATCTGCGATTTTCGTTTATCTTGTTAAATTTTTATTTCAAATTCTACCCACAAACCTCGTGAACCCTTATATCATCCACCAGCATAAAAATGTATAAAAGTATTGGAAAGTGCCATTCATTTTTTACAGATGATTGAAAAAACGTTCATCACGTGCCAAAATCAACACCATCTGCTATTTTGATAAAATCCTAAAAACTCTTCATCCCTGTAATATGTGTTTTCGTCATGTGCTCGAATTTTGTGGAGAGAAAAGCATATTTTTTATTGTGTTTTAAACAAATCCCTTGCTTTAACATCTGATGGTCACTACAAAAGAAAGAAATCAGGTTAAAGGTAAGGATATAAGTAAAAATCTGTTACACAACACAAAGATCGAAGATTATCATATTCAAAAGAGATTGGAAGGTTATTGAGAAAACGGTCAGTGGTGTTTTTATATGAAAAAGGTCGGTTTTTGTACGGTTTGTAGGCATATGAGATCGGTTCTTTTATTAGAGCAGAATACGCCTTCTTTGGACATTTGTTCGGACGTTAAAACCCGATAGTTTCGATTTCCTTCAAGTTATTTTTCGATAAGATTATTTAGGGAGCAGAAACCCTGCTTTAACGTATTACTTGCCATTGTGCTCCAAGAAATCATTGTGTTACGAATATATAATCGTAAAAAATGTATATATTCCAAAATTGTTTAACCGTTTTTGTCTGTCATACATCTTAAGAGCAATTCCTATTCAGATATTATTGCAAATAGATTTCCAATAGTATTATTTTAAGTATTATAAGTTATACAAAACAATAACTATTTTTATTTGGTTTATATATTTTTTAAATTATTAGGCACTTGTTTAATTCTGCAGTTCTCCGAGATTTGTCTTCTTTTAAATCGATCTCATATTTCAATAGCTCTGCATCTTCTATTGTAAAGTAAATTTTAAGACACAAACTTTTTCTATAGCATGTGTGCAATGTTTTTTGTTGCCCATTAATGACTTCACATACGAAGTTGAACTTAACGTTGGAATACTTTATTCCTGTTATTTACAATAGGCTACAATTTAAGTAGATAACTGAAGAAAAATTAAATATGTTGAAAGTTAGATATGTGTATCTAGCAGGTTATTTCTTTATATTACTTGATCAACAAAACCACCAACAGCTTTAAATTTTTCATGGAAAAATCAAATAATTATGTAAATGTCTAAGTGTTTATTGGGAAATAACACCACACTTTAAAGGAAATTGCTGTATATTCCAAACGTTTCGGGGTCTAGATCAGACCCCGTTGTCAATGGCTAAGAAACTACGGATAAAAAAGGTACATTGTCAAATATTTAAATTTACATCTTGGAATTGTACCTTTTTAATCCGTAGATTCTTAGCCATTGACAACGGGGTCTGATCTAGACCCCGAAACGTTTGGAATATACAGCAATTTCCTTTAAAGTGTGGTGTTATTTCCCAATAAACACTTAGACATTGAAAAATATGCCACAAGTATCCTTCAGAAAATAATTATGTAAAATTGAAAAATTCAAGATTGATGCCAATAAAAAAATATTCTAATGTAACAATTAAATTATTTTACAAACATTATCCCTGGGTCATCTTAAAGTGACCCTAAACGTAGCAATAAGTTTGTCATACTTGCATGTACATACAAATTTTACTTGCAACCTATGCTGTCATACAAATAACATCCAACAAGTTTTCTAAAATATGTTTGTGCCAACATTATTTATCCCTTCATTATTTCATCAAGTTTGAAGGTTATGTTTGTACAATCAAGTATTAGTACGAAAATTAATATTTGTGCTGTACTGTTTTTGTAAATTTTGAGTGAGGCACTATATTTTCACTTTTTTCCAAATTTTGGGCTCATTAGTTCGGAGATATAGGAATGAATGGGTCGCATTTGGTATATTTTTTAAATAAATTATGTTTAAAATGTGAAAAAAATACAATAATATTCCCCATAATGATATATTCATGGGATGAACAAATTTAATTTTTATTTTTCAATTAATTCCATAATTTGTCCAACAAAATTAAAATTAATGTGAGGCCCTATATTTCTGATCTTTTAAAAAATGTTAGGTTTTATAATTTCGGAGATAAAGCGGGTCTATTTTTGTGTGGCTTTATTAATATCTTTTAAACAAATTATTTCGAAAATACGAAAAAAAGATATTTGTATTTCTCATAATGAGCCCTTTCATTTGATATATTACAGGATGCATTTGTAAGAATTTTAATTTTTTATTTTTCATTTAATTGTATAATTTGTCTCCAAAATTCATATTAGGGTTTTCGCCTTATTTTTCCTCTAGAGCTCAATGAAGGCCCCATATTTATAATTCTTTCAACATTTTTTAAGCTCAATATTTTCGGATATAAGTGGGGAAATGTTCGATTTTGTAAAATTTTTCTCCAGGATTACCCCCTAAACTCAGAAGTTCTTTATTACGATATGCACTTCTGCTGGGGTCACCAAACTAGGCAATGATACCAAATTTCAACCTTTTCCGTCTAGTTTAAGAGCAAATTTGCTGTGATGGACTGACAGACGCAGAAATGATTAAGGGTTTCCATAGGTATAATAAAAAATGCATCATGAATTAACCACACTAGAACACTTTCTGAACTATTTAGGCATAGAGGAGGGAGTGTTATTAAAGAAAAGCAATTAAAGTAAATTTAAAACAGATAAAAAAATTACATCTGTCTCTGTACGATTTTCGTATAATATAGAAACAAAAGACTAATATATTACATATCTAGTGCAGAGTTTAATCAAAGGGAGATAAATTAAAATGGAAAATTTACAGAAAATATATACCTAAAAAGTTAGACAAACTAAAGAAATAAAGACAATGAATTCTTAATACGATTACTAGTTACAGATAATTTTTGTCTTCTAATGTATTCTTTGCATTAATATTTACTTTCTATCTATTTATTTATATTTTCGGACAGTCTTTATAGTGAATTTAAGAATAAAATAGTTTTCTACCAATTCTTTGCGAGATAAAAACCTCAAATATATATGCATTTCACTGCATTAAATAGCTCTTCTCGGTTAGGGGAAAAACGTATTCTTCCCTCGATTCTTACCAAACTGAAGGGTGAACTTATGGCTAGTGTATTAGCGTCGAAAGAGGAAGTTGTTGCCGACCACTGAGCTAATGTTATGTCATCAATTCCGTAAAGGTTGGATTTCGGGGTGAATTAACTAGTGTACAGGAAGATATCAAATTTCAAAATTTTAAGCTATTTATTTTTATAAGCGCACATTTGTTTAAATCTCATAAACGTGGGAACCTAGAAATAATGTAAGTCTAAGCACTCATGTAAAATGCAGGCAGTGTCTTTCAGGTTAGAAATTCTAATTCTCGCTATATTCCTGTTCTTCATCTAATGTAAAATATGCAGTCAATAACTATCTTTTGATATATATTCTTTTTTTATCTGATCTAAAGTACAATTCTATTGATTACATCAGATAAGTATCACACAAAATACAACCCAACATATTATACAGGAAAACTAGTTGACAAATCCGTAGACCTACTATCTCACAGTTAATCCGGCGAGAGAGGTTTTCTATAAGCAAGCAACTTGTGTTCCGGGCAGTTTCCACAACCTGCTCTTAGATACTACACTTTGATTTTCAATTATTTTACGTATCTGTGTTTTTTTCAGAAACCATTGTGAAGAGTGAAAACCCACATGAACATCCAAAATAACTATTTGCCTCCTCAATCATTTAGAAACTACTTAACGTACATTTTGTACAAGCTTTATTTAACTTGCAATGTTCATATGTAAATTGTCCGTTTCAAAACTTGCCAATCATTTTTTAGCCACTTAATGATGTTCGATTGAGCTGAAATTTAGCACATTTATGTATTATAGTACCAACCAGCTGATTGGATGATGCAATCGGAAAGCAGGAACTGGAACTCATTAATAGCACTCGGTATGACAGTCTAATTAGGGTTACTGTGTTTTATTGTTACAAGTACTTCCCATTACACCTAATGACGAGCTCTGTAGGTGGAGCCTGACGAACATCACTAGAATTTATTGATATCAAAGGACCTTAATCCACAAAAAGTTGATAAAGTAGGCTATCCAGGGTTATTTGCCGTTGCACGTTAAAATTAATTTCTCCTAAAGTTACAGTTACTGGTGCGGTAAACATTTTCAACGGTGATGTCTGAGTGATGTTCCCGGTGACCTCTCAGTAACAGCGCTTGCGTTTTCGTATTTTTATATATAGTGGCTTCCTCACATTGTTACGAATGATCTTGATGCTTCTATTTGCCGCGGTTCAATTATAACATAGATTGACTCCTTCATCTGATCTGTTAAATTATTTTAGTGATTTTGTATTTCGAGTAATCGTCGATCCAAACGTGGATAGTAAGCTAATGTTCTGGCTAGAATCTCTGTATCTTCAAAAAGAATATTGTTATGTTCTATATGAACTGTTATATGTAATGTAATATATAAATAATCTCCCCGAATTATATGTGGACTCTCTATATAGGACAACCAGTAATCAACAATAGGCCTGCTAGATTTTGTTTTTGATACAAATTTAAATATAATGCACTGAATAAATGTATACCTATTACAGTTTATTACACTCAGCAGTTTCCTGTAAATATACCTAATAATAAAACTTAAGTTTTAATCTCCTTAGCTCATATTTCTTTAGTTCTCTTCAGTGTTACTAGTGTGTGAAGAAAAAACAATTTCTCGAATAAAATTATTTAAGATAATGAAAATTTGAACATTATTTATTATATGTGCCAATTCTGACTGCATAGTGGACGCAGGTGAAGGATACCAAAATATATTACAAATTGTACGGAAGAGGGTATTTTACCAAAATATATTAAATCTGACCATTGAATTAAAACATGGAAAAAATATTTGGCATTTACAACAAGAAAATATATTTTACTTTCAACTAGGATAAAAATGTCAAAATTATTTACACAGTGATAACATATTAGGGCTATTCCTTGAAATAGAGATAATAAAGTAGGGTGTATGTTGATAAGAATTGTCGGTCTTAAGTCTTATCGGTCTCTGAAGGAAGAGTTGACAGCCTTACAAAAATATATCCTGTTTCTGGTGATTGTGTTTTCTAAATGATGCTTACGCAATGCTCTTCGAAACTGTTGAGATTAATTTTGGGGTAAATGAGAAATATTTTTGAGCAACTAATCATGGCACAAATTATTAAAATCAAAAAAATACGAGAGTTTGCTTTTGCGAACAGGCACCATCTGCCAGTAACAAATTAGACTCAAACATTGCCAAATCTCACAAAAGTACTCATATGTGGTTGTCTTCTATCGGTTTAGGCTTGCTTGATAATGCAATTATATTCAAAGAGATTCAAATCAATTTCAATGTAAGTTCGAATACCAATTCTATTTTTCTAAGTATTATTTTTTATTTATTTGTAAAATTTTGATCCTATACAAAGTTAATGAAAAGTCATTTAATGTACATTGACTGGCAATGGCCAACGTATTAAAATTATTAATGAATTAATTCTTTGATGTAAACAGTACTGTGTTTTGTGATATTAATACACCCAGGCACAAAAAATCGTTTTAATGTAGTTAACTTGATATTAGAAATATTATTGATTGAGATTTTTTAAATAAAAAATATAAATGAGCATTAATTAAATTAAAATAATATCTTTTCGCATGTAATTTAATTATTTTTGGTACAAGGCGAACTAAAGAAAATTGTTGCCTATTTCTAATATTTTGTCTAGTCTATTTTATTATTTCGATTTTCTTCGATGGTGTATGTATGCTCTTTAGGCATGATGGTGATCATAACTTAATTTTTTTGTTAACACCATACTTGAGATTATAAACTGTATACTAAAAAATCATAACTTTCATGGTCTGGGTCTTCAAATGCTCAGAGAAATAAAAATCCAGAGGAATTATATCAGGTGATCGAGAAGGTGATTCAACATGATCTCACATCAAATCCAATGACCATTTTATGTTTTCATTTTACTGAGTGTGTGGCGGTGCTCCAACATACTGGAATATCATGCGTTTTCTTCCATGGAAATCAATCAATTCATAATAAATAAAATGACAAAGCAAAACTTTGGAAAATTTGTGGTATATACTTTTGTTTATATAATCTCTTTAAAGAAAGTAAATTAAAAGTTTAATAATCTGAACTAATGTTGAAATAGGAAAAATGATAAATATTAATTAAAAAAAACTCCTCTCTTTTTTAATTGTTCTTCAATTATCCGTCTTTATACACAAACGAAATCTAGAAATAAATATATTAATTAACAGTACCTAGACTAGCTGATTCTTCTTTTTCCGGATTTGGACGGCGTCATTTTTTCGAATTAATTTATTTTATAAATCTGAACCAGCATATAAACAGAGTTTTCCGATGTTTCGCCCACACTTATAAAGGAGCTTTTTCAAGGATGAGGAAAACAAAACAAATGTTACTTACCTTGCGGCGACTCTATGCATTTAGAATTTTTCTCATTAACACACTTCACCTTATTAAACTTGCCACACTGACGCACAAATTGTTAATGACTAACTACTTTGGATCTAACCAACGAAGAAATTATTTTAAGTAACATTTTTTTTGTTTTTCTCATCCTTGAAAAAGTCCCTTATAAGTGTGGGCGAAACGTTGGCAAACTTTGTTTATATGCTGGTTCAGATATATAAATAAATAAATTCGAAAAAATGAGGCGGTCCAAATCCGTAAAAAGGAGAATCAGCTATGACTCTGGCCGCGAAAACCTACGTTCTCAGTACCTAGACTTCTTTTATGAAGTAGCAGGATTTTTGAAAGAAAGTATTGATATACTTAAGTAGTAGTAGTATTTTATAATTTTTTTTGTAGTAGTATTTAAAAGTATAAAAAATACTTGTTACTGACTGATTTGGAGCACCGCGGGAAGCTCTGTTTTCATCCTTAAATTAAAATTATTAATAAAATAGAAGTAATTTCTGGTACTTGCGACTTTTTTCTTGCAAACTTTCCAAACTATCTTCTTAATTTTTCTTAATGCTCAATAGTTTTCGAGTTCGTTTCTGTACAGGTTTGATGCTATCGTACCTATATTTTTTAACCGACCTCCAAAAAGGAGGAGGTTATGAATTCGGGGGGTAGTTGTGATCTGATTTCAATAATTTCATATTTTATTATTTAATATGGTATTGGTGAAATTTCAAATTTGTGATACAAATCTATTCGTAAAGGGCTGAAATTTCGGATTGAAAACATTTCTGGATGGTTTTAGGCATACTGGTCAATATTCCAAAACCCCCTTTGTAACATGTTTTTTGTAGACGCGGGATGTAAGACCAACATCTAGGATTTTCGGGGAAACTAGCACACAGAGTTTCCTGATCTGGAGCCGTTCCGTGTAATTGCTGTTCTCCCGTAACTCCTAGGTTAGAATGTCACGAAAAAATTTTCAGGTTACTTCACCTCTCAGAGATATTGAATACTCAATAATAATATTCAATATCTCTGAGAGGTGAAGTAACCTGAAAATTTTATCGTGACATTCTAACCTAGGAGTTACGGGAGAACAGCAATTAGACGGAACGGCTCCAGATTCGAAACCTCTGTGTGCTAGTTTTCCCGAAAATCCTACATGTCGGTCTTACATCCCGCGTCTACAAATTTACTGTTATGTATCAAATACATAAATAAGTGTTCGAGAGGACATTCTATTGTGGGAAGCGCAACTGATGAAGGTTCCCGACCTGAAACAATATATATATATAATATATATTGTATTGAGTACAAAAGAATGACACCTCGAAGAGAGTATTCAACATGATGTTTGTCAGAAAATCGGAAAAAAAAATGTATCAAAACACAATCGAAGAAATTTAATTTAACATATTTTTATGTTGTTGAGGCAGCACGCACCAGATTCATTTAACTCTTGATTTAAACGAAAATTAATTGTTCTGAGGGCATTACCTGTTCCCAGTCTATTAAGGTTATACAAACAAAATAAAGAATAAACAATGAAAATAAAACAAAAAAGAATTTAACTAACTTTAAAAAGAACTAAAATTTGAAAATAATTAACAAAACAAAACACTATACAATAAGTAACAAATTCACTGTTCTTAGGTGCCTACATATAGAGTAAAAATTGTAAACAATAAACGGTGCTCAATCTGTAGGAATTAATTACCTTCATATCTAATATATTTTTGCAGTCAGTGCCAAGCAACAATCAAGTTTGATGAAATATGTAAAAACTGTACTAGACAGGTAGGTAATTAATTTGTTCAGAATAGACATCTTCTATTGATTACATTTTTGCTTTTTATGCAGAAACCTAGCAATAGTGCATCTGTATACTGTAATGTTTTGTTAATTATTTTCAACTTTTTAGTTCTACTTTGAAGTGTCTGTTTAAATCCCTGGTCATATTCCTACTAGCATCTGCAGGATTTTTTTAAGTTATGAACTACACTGTTTAAACGGGTTGTAACAATTACAATTTTAAGTTTAGTTGGGTATCAAACATAACTGTATGCTAGAGAAAATTAAATATAGACCGATGTAATAAAAATATGGATATGTTAATCAACGCTAAAAATAATGGAAGCTTTATTATTTGGTTCACGATTTCACCCAAACAGTATATTTTTTACTACGTACAGCAATAAATTATAAAGATAGAAACGCACGTCGGCATCTATGCCACACGCCATTGTGACAAGGGGTGCAAAACACAGTGCTCTCTTTGTTGAACTATTGTTACAATTTTTTATGAAGTTTTATTGTATATTATGCCGCTGACAGTAGGGAGTGATTTGCTCTGAATTTCGAGTGTAGGGAGGGACATCATTTTCAACATCGAAGCCTACAACGACTTATTAATATTATATTTTATAGAGCCTGTGCACTCATACAAAACATTTATATGTTGGCCCCTTTCATATCTGGCACTTTTAAAAAAATCTGTTCAGTTGTTCATGGATCAGGCTGTAAAGATATTTAGTTTTCGTGTCTTTGTTGGTGTAATTTCTGAGAAATCAATTACTAACCTGTCATTAGTCGCAAAGGTAGTACCCATCTTGTGATCTTTGCAGGTACAAATGACTACAATTTTCGTCTAACAAGATTAAAATGTTAAGCCTCCGACACAGAAAGGCCTATTAGGAGCGGCACAAATATAATTATTAAGAATATAAACAAGAGGGTCTATAATTTGAACTTAAAATAGAAACTCTTAGAATATTTTTTGCAAGAATTTTTAAAGGATTATAACTAAAAGTATATGTTTTACTGAAAAGGTAAATGAAAAGATTTAAATAAGTAATTTACAATTTCAATACCAAAAACGGGAAAAGATTAGGTTTCGTAGGTCTAGGGATAAAACAGCAACAACTATATGGTTTATTTTTTGCTGGATTATTAATAAAATCTCTTTAGATCAGCATTTTAGTATCACATATATTTCAAGAACATTAATACAGGTTGTCCCAGGTGTTCCTTTAACAGCTACTTATGTTACACTCAACTCTTATAAACCACCAAGCAATATTGAAGGAAGGATTTTCAACAAACGACTCCACTTATCACTCGAATGAGCAATAATTTGTTAAATGGAGTATTTTCTCTGAATGAACTCGGACTTACGGGTACGGGTAATAGAGTCTCTCTGTGTATGAAAACATCGGTAAGGTCGAGTAAATGAACATTATAATAGCAAACTTCTTAGATAGACATTAAAACTTTAACTTGAATTTTAATCTTTTACTACAAACCTATAACTGGCGTTTAGCAGCAATTTTAAATACCGTTTGTCATAAAAA